>JAHTLZ010000017.1:2767591-2780869 GCA_023846285.1 Phrynocephalus versicolor
TAATAATAATAATAATAATAATAATAATAATAATAATAATAATAATACCAGGGTGACTCACTGATCAAAACAGATCAAAAATAGCTGCCTACTAAACATGCTTCCATACCTCTATGAAAGCATGAATCCATCATTACAAAAATGATCATCCTACTATCGGCAACTGGCAATCGAATTAGCACAGAGGGGCCCAACCCTGCCATCATCCCATCTTCCCTGAGTGCAAGCTATGCTGGCCATGGCCAATAGGAGCTGTAGTCTGAAAACATCTGGATGGCTGTGGTTGCTCATCTCTAAAACAGAGCAATGAGAGCCAAGTTCGGTGTGAAATCATTGACCCTCCCTGGCTGGGGATGATGGGGCTTGTAGTATATCAATCTACCATACATGATTACACAGACTTTGTGTTTATAACAACTTATAACTTGTGTTTACATCTCGCCTTGCGTGATTGCATTGACACTATGTTTTCAATGTTAGTTTCCAGCCCTCGTCACTTTTGGATGGTCTACCATGCATGATTGCATGGAATTTTTAACTTGTCTTTTAATGCTGTAAGTAAGATGTCCCTCAATTCCCTGTTCTCAAACTTGAATATGCTTTAATTGTATGGGATTGTATATTGTTCCTCATTACAGTAAGCCACCTTGGGTCCTTTTCCAAGGAGAAAGGCAGAGTAAAGAAACACTCAAAATAAATTAATAAAAAATAAATATGCTTTCGGAAAGGACATCCTCCCAGCAGGTTTCCAAGAGACGTTTCCGCTTCAAGTGAGAAAGGCAGAGAGGTTTTGGTGCCTGTCCTTACCTTTGTCTACCTCCCAGATGTCAACATCTCCCGGGGTTGCTCGTACCATACAAAAGCAATCAAAATGCAATAAAAGCAGGCATTCAGAAACCAGAAATTTTGAGAAACCACTACAGATGAGTCCAATCCAGGAAGGCAATAAAAGAGAGGAATAAAATCAAATCCTGACCGTGCCAGAAAACCTTAATATATGTTAGACGCTCTTGGAGATTAATCCTGGCAGATAACACAACTTTTTCTGAGGCTTTGAAACTAGAATGAGGGCCATGAGGGCCTCTGGTGGCCTCTGGCTGGGGAGGTGGGGGAAGGGGGGTTCTGTAGTCATCTGTATTACGGGTGCATGTTGAGAAACAAGGAATGTCATTTGTATTGATATTCATTGCCCTTCACCATCAGGGTAAACATGGCATCAGACTGAGTTGCATGGTTGCCCTATGTGCTGCACAGGTGCTAAGCGTCACTGCACAATACCAACCCTACGTCAAGGAATCATAGGCGGTTACTTCACGTCCATTTTGTCTGTTAGTGTTACGCTTAGGAGCAGTACAAAACAATGTTACTTCACGTCTGTTGTGCAACTACTGAAATTTGTCTCGACCACGCCCCCGGAAAGGGTGCTAAGCGCGACAATCCTGTACCTGGTGCTGAGGTAGGGTTTTCCCTTGTTACTCTTTGTTCCCGCCTTCTGTTCCGAGACAAGACACTGTGTAGTAAGGACTGCCACGCAACAAAACATTAGTTTCTCTCAGAAAACTGTGTCGGTTTTAATTATTATTATTATTTTGACTTTTCAGAAGTGAAATATCAAAAAAGAATTTTTAAGCCCCCCCCCCCCCAAAAAAAAAAGGAAAAAGGAAGCTAGACAAATTCAGTGTTTGTCACGGTACAAGACTGTGAGGTAACACTTGTCACGAGACAAGTTATCATGACCATGGGAACACTGAAACAGGGACAAAACCACGTGATCGCGACCAACGCTGTCATGGTACAAAACTAGTCACAGAACAAAGAAGGACGTGAAGTAACTGCCATAGAATCATAGAGTTGGGAGCAGCCTCAAAAGGCATTGGGTCCAACCCCTTGCTCAAGGCAGGAGTCCAAATCAAAGCAAATGGTTGTCAAATTTTTTCTCGAATGCCTCTAGCACTGGAGCACTCACTGCCCCCTGAGGTCTTCTGTTCCATTGTCGTGCTGCTCCAACAGTTAAGAAGTTTTTCCTGATATCTAACTGAAATCTGGCTTCCTGTAACTTCAGCCCGTTTTGGCGCGTCCTGCACTTTGGGATGACTGAGGACAGATCCTGCCCTTCTTCTGCATCACTGACTACCTTTCAAATCATAGAATCATAGAGTCATAGAGTTGGAAGAGACCGCAAGGGCCATCCAGTCCAACCCCCTGCCATGCAGGAACCCCCATCACAATATTTCCGAGAGATGGCCATCCAGCCTCTGCTTAAAAACCTCCAAAGAAGGAGACTCCTCCACCCTCCTTTGTGGCAGCATCTTCCACTGCTGAACGGCTCTAACTGTCATGAAGTTCTTCCTAATGTTCAAATGGGATCTCTTTTCCTGCAGTTTGAAACCATTGCCCCGAGTCCTAGTCTCTGAAGCCATGGAAAACAAACCTATTCCCTCTTCAATATGACATCCTTTCAAATATTTAAACATAGCTATCATATCCCCTCTCAGTCTTCTTTTTGAAAGGTTAAACATTCCCAGTTCCCTAAGCCATTCCTCATAACACATTTCTTCCAGACCCTCAGTAATCCTGGTCGCCCTCCTCTGTATCTGCTCAAGGTTGCCAACATCCTTTGTAAATAGAGGTGCACAGAACTGGACACAGTACTCCAGGTGGGGTCTGACCAGAGCAGAATAGAGTGTACTATCACTTCCCTTGATCTAGACACTATGGTTCTGTTGATACAACCAAGAATCACATTGGCTTTTCTGGCCACTGTCTCACACTGCTGACTCATGTTCAATTTGTGGTCCACCAAGACTCCCAGATCCCTTTCACAGGTACTATTCTCTAGCCAAGTGTCTCCCATCCTATATCTGTGCAATTCATTCTTTTTACCTAGATGTAGCACCCTACATTTCCCTCTGTCGAAACCCATTCCGTTAGCTTTGGCCCAGCACTCTGATCTGTCAAGGTCCTTTTGGATTTTCATCCTATCTCAAAGTGTTATCCTACCTCCCTTCAGTCCCCTTTTCTCAAGACTAAACCTGCCCGGTTCTTTCAGTTTTTCCTCCTTGGGGTAGATTTCCAGGCCCTTCTGATCATCCTTGTCACCCTCCTCTGAACTTGGTGGTTGTCCTCCCTCTCCAATCCACTGCCTCTGCAGTAGTGCATGCGACACCTGCTGAAATCCGCTGCGTTTCTCTCCCCTTCCCAGCTCTTAAAGGTACCTCTTTCAGACCATGTGGTCATCCTGTCTTGATCTTACACTGCTCTCTTCTGCCTTCCACCCATCACTCCCCTCTGTTACTTCCCAGGAAGGAATGGTGCTGATAGGCATTTAAAGGTGATGGACCCCTTTGTGGCTGAGTCATCTCTGATCACATATATCGTCCTCCCCAAAGCTTTCCACGTGTCTTTAATTGCCTCTGTTCTGTACCTTTAGAAGCAAATACCCCCACCCCAGCCTGCCACAAGGAAGATTCTTCCATGTTAACCTACTCTAGAGTACAGTGGACCCTTGTATAACAAACAGCTTGTATAACATAAAATCTGTACAACATAAAAAATTCCGGAGATAGGGGAAATTTGCTTAACATAATCGCCTATGGGGAAAATCCATACAACATAAAAATGGGATTACTCCATTTTGAATGCATTCCTATGGGAAATTTGTACAAAGGAAAATTTGCTTAACATAATTTCATTTGGAAGGCATTAATTCCTTTATACAAGGTACCACTGTATATGCATTTGAAGAGCCCTGCCTTTTGATGCTGTGGTGTCTCTGTTGCCCTTCCTTCCCTGTGTGCCCCCAAATTTGGCACACACCCCGTATCACACACACACACACACACATCCTTGGCTTGCACCAAAAGCTGGCCATTTGTACAGGACCAGATGCCCAAACGGTAGCTTGGAAAAGCAGGCGGGCAGTGTAAAAACCCAACTTTGACGGACCATCTCTCCTCCCATGGCCTGCTTGGCTGTCCCACCCGGAGGCCTTTTATCCAGGAGGTGAGCCTTAAAGTGCAAGTAAATAAACACGCAGCAGATGGAAGGGACAGCCAAGCCGGGCTCCTTCGCCTCCCAGGGGCCCCATTCGCTCTCCATCAGGCGAGGCAAATGGATTCCAGACCTGGCCGCGTTAAGCTCCGGCGGCCTACATGTGGCCACCAGGTCGTTGGCTGGCCTGACCTCCTTGAACCCGATGGAAGGAGGAGGACTGCCCTTTCTGGGGGAGTAGGGGTGGGGGGGCGTGCTGGACACCTTGCTCCCTTTCCTCAAACCTGGTGGCCTCCTTTACAAGCCCCCCCCCTCTCTCTCACACACACACTTTGGGTTCCTCTCCCTTGGGTTTTGGATGACCCGTGTCAGATATTAACACACCACAGTGGGGGCAAAACCTGTTCCAGCAGGGACCTAAAGCTTTACATGCTTTGGGGTGGGGGGTGAGGGGCTTGGCCAGCTCTTGATTGCCAAAAAGAAATTGGGAGGGGAGATTTCACTTCTCTGGCTCATGAGGTGGTCTGGGTGTTGTTGTGTGCTTTCACAAGTTTTTTTTAATTGATACAACATAGACTGTGGGTCCTCTGATGGCAATTTTAGCGCAATGATTTTAGTGTAAGGTTTTTATTATTGTTTTAATTATTTATTGCTATCGACGTTTTAACTGTTTTAATTCTTCGATTGTTAGGCGCCCTGAGACCTTTGGGTAGTGGGCAGCATATAAGTTGCATGCATAAATAAATAAATAAATAAATAAATAAATAAATAAATAAATAAATAAATAAATAAGTGTACTCTGCAGGCGTCAACAGGGGTGTGATTTTAGCTTTTGTTTACAAAAAAAGTTTGTCGTTTCTAGTCCCGGGGAGAGAGAGAGAGAGAGAGAGATACTCCATTATTTATTTCATGATTCCAGAACCACAGCAACCATCACACAAGTTCCAGTGGTGGTAATGAATTGTCAGAGCAAGTGGGTGGCGGGTGGGTGGCAATGAAACAGCTTCCCATCTGTGCCAGCCCTGCTTTTCCATTAAAGACAGCAGAATGCAGGAGGCATCTAATGCAATCATGCAAAATTGTTTGCTTTGCAAAACCTAGCTTTGCAAAACCTAGACACCTCCCAGGATTCCGAATGTAGGTTAACTTGGAGCTAAAATTATATTGAACCCAGTGAAGTAGTTCTGTCTGTCGTCGATGGGAGAAAGATTTCCAGGGAAACAGTCTTTCCAATCGTCTTTGTCATCTAACACTTCTGTCAGCCAGAGTGTTTCATGCTTCTCCAACCAAGTTATAATTTCTATGTTACACTGACATTACACAGAGATCTAGAATAAGGAAGTGGTTCAAGTACCATACCATGAGGGGGTTTGGAGGGCACCCAGATTCAAATGCCCGGCCTACCTTAATAGGTTGTAAAAGGTAAAGATAAAGGTTCTACTGCACATGCGTGCTAGTCGTGTCCGACTATAGGGGTGGATGCTCATCTTATTGCCAGTGTTGTGCAAGTCCGTGGCCACGTGGCCGGCATGGCTGCAAGGAAACACTGTTTTACCTTCCTGCTTTTTACGACGGTACCGATTGATCTACTTGCATTTGCATGCTTTAGAACTGCTAGGTTGGCAGGAGCTGGGGTGAACTGCGGGAGCTCAGTCCACTGCGTGGCACCCGGGATTCGAACCGCCCAGCTGCCGACTTTGCAGCCGACAGTTTTCAGAGTCTTTGTCTGCTAAGCCACCACACCCCAATTGGTGTGGGTTGATGTGACTATAAAAATGGGGAAAGGGGCAAAGCAAGGCACTCTGTATTGAATTCTATGGAGGAAGCGTGGGGATTTTTTAAAAAGCCAAACAAAACATTTTTTTAAATTAAAGAGTGAAAGTAGCCCCAGTAGTGAAGCAATGAGGGTGGATTAAAAATAATAATACAGGTGATGGGAAGAGAGGCAAATAGCAATTGCAAAAGATGGTTTCGTAAGAAAAGTACAGAACAGTATGGGAAAGGGTTAGAGCTTTATTATTATTATTATTTTATTTCCACATATAGCAGGATATCTAAAAGGGATGAAGAGGGGTTTTAAACATAGAAAGGGAACTCAGGTGGCATTTTTACAATGTTTCTCTTTTTTTTGACACGAACAGCTACAGTCTCTGTTATACTGTTGGAGTAATTTTGTTCCAGATTTCTTTTTCATAAAAGTTGTAGAGTGGTTTCCACTCCAGCTATCTCTTGCCTTCTGTAAGTCTTTGTCCTTCCTCATCAGTTCTGTTGTTATGCCCTTCTCTGCTGACACAAAGAGCTTTTCCAAAAGTTCTGGTCGATTTGGTGTTTCAGCTGATTTTTCAGTATTTGGCAAATAAAATTCTTGGTATGGTTATTATGTGCATTAACAGCCAATTCACATTAAATCTATGATTTCTTGAATAATATTTAACTAATATATTTCAGGTTTAAAAGGGATGATATAACCTAGCTTTTTTTTTTTTGCAATATCTCATGTTTATTTATTTATTTATTTATTTATTTAACTTATATGCTGCCCACTACCCAAAGGTCTCTGGGCGGCTTACAATCCAAAGAATAAAACAATTTAAAATAGTTAAAATATACCATTTCCCAATATCTCTTTGCCTCTTCACACGTCCATCACATACGATAAAAGGTCCCTTCTTTATATTTACATTTCCTGCATCTATCTGGTATATTTCTATACATTTTAGCTAGCTGGAAAGGATTAGAGCTTAAGCGTCTCACTGTATGTGGCTAAATTCTTGTCCTGGACCCTGTCTGTTGTGAATTTTCCCACTCTGTGGGAAAAAACAGAAAAACCATGGCAAAAAATGCATCATCCACCCCCATCCACCACAGCCAAGTTGGATAGCAGGATACCGGATAAGACAAGGTTGTCCAGAGCGCAGGTCTTAGGGAAGCCACATCTCCTAAGCGTGCTAAGGGCAAAATCTGTCCTCCGTCATAAGTCCCACTGTGTCCAGCAATTCCTTGACTCTAAACATCAACAGAGCAGGCTTTGGGCTTAAAAAGCTATGGCAAGTCCCACTATCTCTGGATGAATCATAGAATCATAGAACCATAAGACCTGGAAGAGACCTCAAGGGCCATCCAGTCCAACCCCCTGCCATGCAGGAACCCCCATCACAGGATGCCTGACAGATGGCATCCAGCCTTTGCTTAAAAACCTCCAAAGGAGGAGACTCCATCACCTTCCTTTGTGGCAGCATCTTCAACTGCCAAACAGCTCTAACTGTCATGAAGTTCTTCCTAATGTTTCAGTGGAATCTCTTTTCCTGGAGTTTGAAACCATTGGCCCGAGTCCAATCTCTGAAGCCATGGAAAACAAACCTGTCCTTCTTCAATGTGACATCCTTTCAAATATTTGAACATAGCTATCATATCCCCTCTCAGTCTTCTTTTGTAAGGCTAAACGTTCCCAGCTCACTAAGCTGGTCCTTGTAAGACATTTCTTCCAGGCCCTCAATCATCTTGGTCGCCCTCCTCTGGACCCATTCGAGGTTGTCAACATCCTTTTTAAATTGAGGTGCACAGAACTGGACACCATACTCCAGATGGAGTCTGACCAGAGCAGAATAGAGTGGTACTATCACTTCCCTAGCTGCCTAGATGCCCTAAGCATATCCGATCTCACCTGATTTCGGAAGCTAAGCAGGGTCGGCCCTGGTTAGTACTTAGATGGGAGACCATCAGGGAATATCAGGTGCTGTAGGCGCCTGGAGTAGGAACTGCCAAACCGCTCCAGTATTCTTGCCAAGAAAACTCCATGGATATGAAGTCACAAAGAGTCGGTCACGACTGTAACGACACAACACACAAATCACTTCCCTTGACACTGATCTAAACATCAGCAGGTCAGGCTTTGGGCTTAAATGCTATGGCAAGGCTCCCTGTTTCCCGACAAATGTCTGTCATTTCTGCCCCTTTCCTTTCAGAAGCAGAAATGACAGCACAAAACATGCCGGCATAGGCAGATGATACTGGAAAGTGTGGGACCCATTCTTTCCCCACACTGTTTTTCCTTGGGGCTGCAAGGAAAGGGAGGCATAGGAGGCATGGCCAGGGAGAGACAGAGAGAAAGTGCAGGCCTGGCGATTAACGTGTCTCGTTTCTAGCCCACGCCCCCGATGGGGATCTGTCTTGATGCAACGGAAATATCAAATGCGAGGAGCGTCTGCTTCCCTTGCCACTTGGGACCTGAGTGTGGCAGGGCAGGACCATTGCGAGTGCTGTTCAACACACCTGTGGAGGATAAAAAGCAACCACGGATCAGCATCCCCCTTTCAAGGGGAAATTGGATCCCGACTGGGAAGTTTTGGAAGGAGGATCGCAAGCCACAGGAAGCCCTTCTGAGGCTGGACTGCTGTGAAGGATGGCAGGCTTCGCCCGGCTCGGGGCCTCCCTTTGTGGAGCCTCGTGGCGCAGTGGTTAAGCTGCTGCCAAAACTGTGCTCCCCACCTGGGGTTCCATCTCAGGCATCTGGCTCAAGGTTGACTCATCCTTCCATCATGCCAAGATGAGTAAAATAAACACCCAGCTCACTGGGGTGGGGGTGGGGTGGGGTGCCTGTGTAGTCTGCATAATTCAATTGTAAACCACCCAGGAAGTGTTTGAAGTGCTCTAGGGTGGCATATAAGAAAGCACATTTTGCCCACCACCTCCCCAGTTCTGGACACTGCAATTTAAGAAGAATGCCAAGCAACTGGAGCAAGTTCAGAGGAGGGCAACAAGGTTGATTAAAGGGCTGGAAACCAAGAAAGAACCTGGCATGTTTAGCCTTGACAAGAGACTCGTGGCGCAGTGGTTAAATGCCTGTACTACAGGTAAAACTGTGCTCACGACCTGGGGTTCAATCCCAGGTAGCAGGCTCATGGTTGACTCAGCCTTCCATCCTTCTGAGGTCGGTAACATGAGTACCCAGCCTGCTTGGTGTGGGGGGGCAATGTGTGACCTGCATACTGTAATTAAAACTGCAAACCGCCCAGAGACTATTTGAAGTGGTATGGGGCGGTATATAAGCGGAACACTTTGAGTAAAGGAGCCAGAGAGGATATATGATTTTTGTTGTGGTGGTTCAGTCGTTCAGTCATGTCCGACTCTTCGTGAGGAAATGAGAGTAGGCCAGGCCCTCCCGCCTTCCACTGCCTCCCGGAGTTTGGTCAAATTCATGTTGGTTCCATCGATGACGCTGTCCAACCCATCTCATTCTCTGCCGTCCTCTTTTCCTTTTGCCTTCAATCTTTCCCAACATCAGGGACTTTTCCAAGGAGTCCTCTCTCCTCATGAGGTGGCCAAAGTACTGGAGCCTCAGCTTCAAAATCTGTCCTTCCAGTGAACATTCGGGGTTTATTTCTTTCAGGATGGATAAGCTGGATCTCCTTGCAGTCCAGGGGACTCTCAAGAGTCTCCTCCAGCACCACAGCTCAAAAGCATCATAATCAGCTCAAGTTACAGGAAACCAGATTTAGGGAGATTGTTAGGGAAAATGCCTTAGCAGTTAGAGCAGTACATTGATGGAACCAGCCACCTCATGGGGAGGTGATAAGCACAGCAATGTTGTGTCAGGGAATTTAAGATTTGTTGCAGGAATGTCAAGGATTAGAGGCAAAAATATGACAGACTCCGTTGCTGGTTTTCTATCGCTGTCTATTTACAAAATATATACAGGTTCCAATAGTTTCCAGAGACTTACATCCAGTAGCATAAATAATCCAGCTACTCTTCCTGTTCACAGCCAACACATCAGGCTTACTGGCTAAACAGCAAGAACATATTGCAATACATAAGGTATATATAATATCTCCAATCAATCCTTTACTTTCACATCACATGTCACAGTGCTTCTCTCATCCACACATCTGAGCTATGCTCCACTCACTGTCCTTGACCATTAGCCTTCTTGTCAAGGCCACTTTACTGAGCTTGCTTCAGTCCACAGCTGGACTCCATATCTCTAATTGCAAGTTGAAAAACTCACTCACAAGAATATTCTTGACATGTTGGAGGCACTCAAGAAAACTGGACCAAGAGATTTTTTTTTTACCTTGAGAACCCCTACCCAATACCTGTTTGCTTTAGTTATCCCTTTATGTGTTGAAAAATAATAATAAACAAATAATAAAAAAGAGAGAGAAAACTGGACCACCATCGAAAAGATCTCCTTTGATTTGGATTCCTGCCTGGAGCAGAGGCTTGGACTTGATGGCCTTAGAACCCCTGGAGAACTCAGTTATTCTAGGATTCTACAATTTCAACGCCTTCTCTTGCAACACTTCCCACTCCCCGAACCTTGTTTGTGGTATTTTATTATTTTTACAGCTGCCATCCTCATCTATGGGCACAGATTGGCTGGGAGCAATGGAAAATTACAATTCTTGGGCAGTGAATTGGGGGGGGGAGGAATATTTATTTATTTATTTATTTATTTATTTATTTATTTTTACAACTTATATGCTGCCCACTACCCATAGGTCTCTGGGTGGCTTACAATCAAAGAATTAAAACAGTTAAACATCAAATATCAATAAATAATTAACGTGGGCCAAGAGTGTATATTTGCAGTGTATATTTATTTATGTATGTATTTACTTTGAATATTTTACCCCACCTTTCTCCTTGGAAAAGGAACCAAGGTGGCTTACAATAATGAGGGACAATATACAGCCCAGAACATTTAAGACATATTCAAGTTAAGAACAGGGAATTAGAAGAGGCCTCTTACACCAATTAAAAGGTAGCATTAAAGCTACCAAGAACACACAAAAAGGGGGGAAATCCATTATGAGGGATGGAAGCTAGCATGGAAAACACTGGTGTTCTTATGAGATCAGCCAATGCAATCGTCTATGTAGGCATGTCCAAACTTCGGCCCTCCTGATGTTTTGGACCACAATTCCCAAAATTCTAAGGTTAGATTGCCAGTGACAAAGGACTCTGGGAGTTGTGGTCCAAAACATCTGGAGGGCTGACGTTTGGACATGCCTGGTATGGTAATACATATAAAAGTCACCTAGTAGGTAGTCCCTCATTCAGGGAAAGCTTACTTGAAGAGGAAGGTCTTTGCTGCTTCCGGAAAGACAGCAGAGGTAGGGCAGTCCTGGCCTCCACTGGGAGGGAGTTCCAAAGTTTGGGAGCAGCAGCAGAGAAGGCCGCTCCGATCCTCTAACACAGGGGTGCCCAAACTATTTGTAAGGAGGGCCAGATTTGGTGGCTGAGAATGTGTCAGGGGCCAGTTGCAGCAGCTCGCACGATGGCTGGCCGGCCGGCCCAGCCCCACAAGCTTCCCGGCGGTGCTGATGGTGGTGGCCCACCCCCTCGCCCGCCCACCCAGCCCCACAAGCTTTTGCTCACCGCCCGGCTGGACAGCCCAGCTCCTCAACTTTCCTGGCGGTGTCACTGTTGGCGGAAGATTTTTTTTTAAAAAAAACCATGGGGCGAAGGAGGGGGAGGGAGGGGCGGGCCAGCCAGCCGCGGGCCACTCAGAATGGCCTGATGGGCCGGATATGGCCCCCGGGCCGGACTTTGGGCAGGCCTGCCCTAACATCTTGCTGATGCCCTCTGTTCCCTTGGATCTGCCACTTGTTTTTCTGTTGTGCAGAGAAAGAAGTTGTTGGGAATCCCCCCCACCCGCCCTCAAAGCTCATGGTACCGCCACACCTACAGAAGCTGGAGTCACAGTCATGTCATTGACCTGTGACTCGACTTGTCTCTCTCCCACCCACCCACCCGTGACTTGAATTCAAGCCGTGACTCAGAATCCACTCACCCTTCCTTTCAGGGGCGGGGGGAGCTTTAATAGAAATTCTGCACTTGGTGCCAAAGGTTCTAACTTTGACTTGGGACTCAGATCCAAAGGTTTGCTGTCATCCCTGTGGGATCCCCCCCCCAAAAAAAAACCACTATCCCAAACCTTTCTGTCTCCTGTGTTGGTGCCAAATACCATATTTTCCCGTCTATAAGACACTCCCATGTCTAATACGACCCCAGCTTTTCCAACCAAAAATTATAGTTTTCCAACCAAAAATTAATAGTTTCGGAACCATATGGTTCTCTCCTTGGCTTACGTATAAGGCAACCCTCAATGTTTAGTCTAACCATTTTAGAGGAAAAATATAGTCTAATACACGGGGGAAATACTGTAATGGGCTGGTGGTTGAGCTTGTAGTAGTAGTAGCAGTAGAAGGAGGAGAAGGAGGAGGAGGAGAAACCTGGAAAGCATTACATGCCTGTCTTTTAAAGAAGTCTCTCCAAGTTCCGGAGCCAGGGTTGCTGTTGAGCCACAGAAGATGAAGAAAAGGGAGGAGAGGGGGGGGGGGTCCCCACAAGGCTTCTTTGTTCCTCATCCGGAACCAATGGATTGGAGGCAGCTGGGGTCGTTTGTCAGTCTGCCTGACCAGGGGGAACCCCTTTCCGATCAGGCCAAGAGCAAGGGGACAGGTGGACGGATGGGCAGGCAAAGGAGGGAGGGCAAAGGAGAGATAAATCACACACACACACACACACACACACACACACACACCCCGCCACTGGTCCTCCCCGATCCTCTCCTGGCGGACATCCGGCTTGCTTGCTTGATTGGAACCTCATGCCAACCGAGAGACTCAACTCAAGAAAGTCATCCCCGGGAGAAGGATAATTCACACACAGTGTTTGGTGTCACGAGAGGTGGTGCTGCTGACCGGGACAGCTGCATGCTTCCCACAACTTGAAAGGAGGGGGTAAAAGCCAGAAACGTAAGGAACAGAGGGGAGGATTTACAGGAGATTAGTGACAAGCAACTTTTTCTCCTAAGACTAAATCAGGACTGGAGCTTGGGAAAGTCACTTCTTTTGGACTGCAACTCCCAGAGTGCCTGATGGCAATCCTGGCTGTGGGACATTCCATCGGTTGGTTGGTTAAGTCAGTCAGGCAGACATGCATGCATGCATAGATGCATCCAAAGGCTGCTCAGCATGGTTTACTGGATAGAAAACCACATTACTGTCCTTAACATGCAATCAACAGGTCAAGGAGTAAGATTTAAAACACACAAATAAATTATACCACCTACGGACAGAAAATACATTAGCTTAACACAACAAAAGCATTTAGAACATTCAAGATGGCAGGCTTTATCAGGTGACGAGGTCTGCTCAGAATGTGTTGCATCCACCTGCAGTAGCATCCCAACCATCCACGTCATCAGTTTTTTCTTTCTTTCTCTTTCTTTCTTTTTCTTTCTTTCTTTCTTTCTTTCTTTCTTTCTTTCTTTCTTTCTTT
>JAHTLZ010000017.1:2780879-2807316 GCA_023846285.1 Phrynocephalus versicolor
TCCTTCCTTCCTTCCTTTCGTTCTGTGCTTGATGATTTCATCAGTTTGCTCCTACAGGCTGAAGGTACCTTACGTGGTTCTCCTCCTTGGCATGCTAACGTCACGACATCCCTAGGAGGTAGGCTAGTTCGAGAGACAGCGAGATGTCAACCTAAAGCCACCCAGTGAAAGGTTTGTGGCTCATGGGGAATTGATGTAACCCTTTCCTTCCGATCTAACCTTTCCCTCTGAAAAAAGCCCTTGCCTGGGGAGCCATGGGCATACAAAATATGGAGTCTACTGGAGTTTTGGTGACCTAGAGGTGCTGTCTCTCTGGTACCAGTTTCCAGGGGACAACCAGCAGGTGACGATGCCCCTACTCCCAGTGGCCTCTGCATGGAGTTCTGAAAGCTAGGGAAGCTCGTTGAGTCATCAGCATTCCTCCTCCTCCTCTTCTTCTTCAAGTGTCATGTCCCTGTAGAACGTTGGCAATCAGTAGCCTGAACTGGTTTCTATCTAAAACTGTTCTAAACAGAGCAGCTGTGCTCACTGTGGAGCATGGGCTTAAGTTCTTAAGCCAGAATGTTATTCTACGCCCTGGGCCACGGTTCCCGTCTATTTTTCCTTGAAGGATACCCTGCCGCAGATGGTAATTCTTATCACGCATTATGTGTTCAAAATATTGCAATTTTCTTTTCTTTACAGTGTTGAGGATTTCTAGCTTTTTACTCATGCGCTGTAATACAGCCGCTGTTACTGATTCTGGCTGTCCAAGGCATTGGGAACCAGAATACTGTATCAGATAACACCATCGGCCTGCTGCAGCAAAGCATCCTCTGACCCTGTTTTTCTACTGAGATACCTTGGAAGAGGCTCAAGGTTGATCGGTGGTCTCTTGATCTATCTTTATTCTGCGAGGCGGGGGAAGGAGGGGGATAGAAGAATGGGCACCACAGGGCATGGGACTATTAAAAACAACCCCTTGAAGTGGTTGTAACAAATCATGACCCATCCAGGCTTGAGGAGAGGACTTTTCTGGACTAAAGCAACCCACAAGAAGGAAGGGTCAGGATGCTGAAAGATTGAGATGTTTTCCTTGACCTCAGGTTTTGTGTGCGGCAGCCCATTTCACCGGTAGCAACTGGACCACTGGAGGAGGCTTCTGTACCCCAAACCTTAGACCTGAAAGAACTTCTCCAAGTTTCAGGGTGCCACAAGACTTTTGGGGGGGTCCACTTTTGGATTTGTTGCAGCAGATGGACTTAAGGCGGTTCCCCTGGAGAAGATTTGGACTCCGGTTCCCTGAACTTCCCAATAGCCACGCCACCTTTAACATAAGAACGTAAGAACATAAGAAGAGCCCTGCTGGATCTCACAGTGGCCCCACCAGATGCATCTGGGTGCGCACAAGACTAGATATCTGTCTCCTGATCCCACTCCCCTGTATCTGGCCCTTGAAGTATCCCGGTTTTAAGCCTGGAGATGACACATGTCCATTATGGCTTGTAACCTGTGATGGACTTTCCCTCCAGGAATCTGTCCAATCCCCTTTTGAAGGCATCCAGGTCAGATGCCATCACCACATTTTGTGGCAGGGAGTTCCACAGACTAACAACGTGCTGGGTGAAAAAATATTTTCTTTTGTCTGTTCTTACTCTCCCAGCCCTCAGTTTGAGTGGATGTCCCCTAGTTCTGGTATTTTGTGAGAGGGAGAAGAGTGTCCCTCTCTCCACATTACTCATGCCCTGCCTTATTTTGTACGCCTCAATCATATCCCCCCTCAGGCGCCTTTTTTCTAGACTAAAGAGCCCCAAATGTTTTAGCTTTTCCTCATAAGGGAGGTCCCCCAGCCCAGTAATCATTTCAGTCACTCTTTCCTGCAGTATGTCTTTTTTGAGATGCGGTGACCAGAATTGTACACAATACTCCAGCTGCAGCCTTACTATTCTTTTGTACAGTGGCATTATAATGCTTTATTTTCAAACCCCTTTTTGATAATCACCTTTGGGATCCAGGGAGTTATGGCATCCCCAAATCCCCAGAAAACTTGTTCTGTTCTGGGTGGCAGAGATGCCACAGTCCTGGCAAAAGATCACAAAGGTTCGCAGCTGACAAAGGCAGTGGAAGAGGCTGTATTTTCCTTCTTGGTGACGTCAGCCCTTGCTTATTGGGGGGGGGGGGAGAAGTTCTGAGGGCACCGGCTGTGGTTCCCTTTGGATCCTTGGATACAAACCCCTCCTCTCCCCTCTGCGACAGGAAGCTTTTTAGCACGCCAGAGTTCTCGAGACAGATTTATCATCCTTCGGGGAGATCCTGCCCAGGGTTTCTCCTTCCGCAATGTGCCCACAACTGTTTCCTCTGGACTTCGAGGATGCTTTGATGGTGCAAAGGCAGGCCAGTGGCCTGGGCTCTCCAAGGGAAGGAGCCAATGAGTCTCCCCTCCTGTGCTTCCGCTCTGGCGACTGCTGGAGGGAAGTGGATTTCTCTAATATACCTGAAAAAGCCCGCTGGTCCTTAAAGGCTGCGGGGACAGCACACAGAGTTAGGGCTCCCAGTGACTCCCCTCCTGTGGCTTTCGCGAGGTGGGAATCTTCCTGGATGCATCACCCAAGTCCTCTCGCCTAGTGTGGCAAATAATTGCCCAGGATGTTGGCAACTCGGAGTCGGAGTCTTTGGTAAAAAAAGGTAAAGGTAAAGGTTTGCCCCTGCACATGCATGCTAGTCGTGTCTGACTCTAGGGGTGGTGCTCATCTCCGTGTTCCAGCCGAAGAGCCAGTGTTGTGCAAGTCCATGGCCATGTGGCCGGCGTGGCTGCAAGGAACCACTGTTTTACCTGCCTGCTTTTTCCGGTGGTACCTGTTTATCTACTTGTATTGACATGCTTTCGAACTGCTAGGTTGGCAGGAGCTGGGGTTATCAGCAGGCACTCACTCCGCTGCATGGCACACGGGATTCGAACCGCCGAGCTGACAACTTTGCAACCGACAGTTTTCGGAAGCCTTAGTCCACTGAGCCACCAACCAGGTCCTGAAATCCTGATTCCGAATCCCTATTAAAAGCAAGTGTTTTCCACCCAGGAAAAAAAAAGAGAGAGGGGTAAATGCGCTTCGAGGCTGTGTTCAGACACTCAAAATTTGGTAGATCTTCTTTTGTACATGTGGTGGGGTATCAATTGCCTGCACTTAAAAGTGTTGCACTGACTGAATTTCTCCAGTTACAGAAAACTTGTCCCATACCCAAGTAGATCCATTTTACTTTGGGTATTTGTACACAACCCCTAAACTCCGCCGCAAATGGCTGCCAGCTCTGGAGCTTACAATTGTTTCCCCACCAGCTCCGGAGTTTGCAGGAAATTAAGTGTGACCACGCCCACCTAAGCGCGTCCCAGCACACTTTTCAGGATGACGATGGGGCTCGGGGCGGCTTGGACCGGCAGACAGAGGTGAGCCTGCATTATTTTGTCCCTTTTTTTCTCCCTCCCCTCACGCAGACAGGATCAAGGAAGTGCAGAGGGGTGGGGACGCAGGAAGAGCAACGAACCCCCAAGATCTCTGGTCTGAATTTAAGTGGCCAGCGGATCTTAGGGGTTGTGTGAAAAGACCCTTTATTATTATTTGATCTTTCTACTTCACCTCAACGTCTGTTAAGTGACTTCCAATCCGTAGCCTGCATAATTCAAAAATTATAAACCGCCCAGAGAGTGCTTGAAGTGCTATGGGGTGGTATGTAAGCAGAACACTTTGCTTTTGCTTTGCTTTCCAGATGGTCCAGGCTGTGTTTTGTCCTGGTAAGAGACACTCTTCTGCATGCATCTGTTTGGCAAGGGGGTGCTATTTTTGTTCTCCATTGGTTTAGCCCAGCCCCTTCTGGTTTAATACAGAGAACAGAAAAACATTGTGCATTCATATCTCCTGACAATGTCTGTGTTTACCTCTGGAGGACCAATCATAACACAAAGGAAGCTGACCTGAATATTGCGAGAGGTGTTGTAACCGCTGCAGACAATCATACATTTCCACCTCTTAAGGAATTCCCTCTTCTAGTCAAAGGGCAGGCCTGCACAAGAGATAGACCATGGGCTACCAGTAGCCCGCGAAGGGTTCAAAAGTAGCCCACCAGTCATCAATTTATAAAAGTGAGGGGATAAGTTCTCCACCCCTCCCTCCCCCATCCCAAGGACCACCACTGCCCCAGCAAAGTTCTGGGTCTGCCAGCCCACTGTTCTTAGTCAAGCAAGGCAGTTCAACCATGGCCCATGGAAATCTGTTCCCTCCAGAATGGATTAATTGGTTTTCAATGCATTCCTATGGGAAACTGCTACTCTACTTACAATTTTTTAAAACTTATGAACATGTGCTCGGAAGGAACGGATAAAATTCATAAGTATTTTGGGCCAGAAAAAGTAGACTCGGCCTGTTCAAAGTTGGACAGCCCTGTTATAGGGCATTTGTAGTACGTGCAGGCATTTGGTACTGAAGAGAGTTACACCAGACTTGATACTCTTGCACCTTTGCTCCTTGAGAGAAGAAAATCACACCAGCTCGAGCACCCTCCCCAAGCCCATAGTGTGTTTTGGTGAAGAAAATGTGCACAGATGGAACAACATTGGACAAACATGCTTTTCTTCAATACGGGAAATGTGTACACACCAAGTAAAATGTGGAAATCATTCAACATATGTATGTTGTGAGGACATTTTAAGGAGAAAAAAAGAACACAAATCTCACAACCTGATATGGAAGGAGGATAGGAATCAAATATTCAGAAAGACTGTAAGAAAATTCTTTTTGAAAAAGCTGTGTGCCAGATTTATTTAATACACAAGCTTCTGTGCTGGATTTTGTTTTTGTTTTTGAACGGTGAGTGAACATTATGCAAAGCTTCTGCAGGAGCCTCCCACGTGTACGTGAAATAGCAGCAGAAATGTAAAAATGAATTGGAAAATTAGACAAAAAATGGTAATGCATCAGATTTGTATTTGTAGAAATCGATGCCACAACGAATATCAGTGAAATTTTGCAATTTGTCAATTCGTCAGGCTATAAAATGTCCCCAGAGACACCAAAATTGCTGAGGATTTTCCTCCGATTCTCCTCTACCATCTCCAATGTTTGGTAAAGATTGAGTTTCTGGTGTCCGAGTTATATGCTCACAAACAGCTCCCTCCCCAGGCAGCTAGAGACACCAAAGTGACATAAAACCTCTCCCTGACTCTCTTCTACAATCCCTCCAAGTTTGGAGAAGATTGGGTTTCCCTAAGCCACCTGCTGAAGGGCATTTTCTTGGGGGGGGGGTGTAATTTATGGGTATATAAATCTGATGCCTGAGACCCAACCCAATGGATCCTTTCAGACCCTTTCATGCTGCATTAAGTTGGGTAGAAATCTCTACTTATCTTAAAAGTGCAAGTGGAAGAAAATCACAAGAACCCTGAATTGTGCTGCTTATCCAGAGCTTTGGGGAGTTTTCCTGAGCACTTAAGGAGACCACAGCTTGCCTGGCTTGGAACCTTTGCTGAGGCAGGATCTTCTTTTCCTCGAAGAAAAGAGATATATTACAATAAATAAAAGATAACATCTAAATTTCTGTTCTAGATTTGCTTTGATGGATCACCATCGGTCAGATCTGCTGTGATTTTGGACCCCTGCCCTGCGCAGAAGGGGCTGGACGTGATGGTCTTATAGTCTTTTTTCTAACTCTGTGATTCTAAGATCCTACAACAAGGACCCACAAAGCCCTATATAACCAGTTGACCTGAAAGTTCCCTTTCAAATCGATGGAATTCTCACTGGGGTACCCCACCGTTCATTTAATGCTCAGCTTTTGTTTGCTTGTTTTGCTTTATAAATCTTGTAGCATATGGCCCGTGCAAGTGGGCAAATGGCCTTTTGTTTTCCATGCAAAAACTCTTAAAAGGGCATTGAGAAACCTCTGCCCAGGGCTGATATATCCCTTTCTTGTTGTTCAGTCGTTCAGTCGTGTCCGACTCTTTGTGACCCCACGGACCAGAGCTCGCTAGTCCTTCCTATCTTCGACTGCCTCCCGGAGTGTTGTTAAATCCATATTGGCTGCATCGATGACGCCGTCCAACCATCTCATTCTCTGCCGTCCTCTTTTCCTTTTGCCTTCAATCTTTTCCAACATCAGGGACTTTTCCAAGGACTCCTCTCTCCTCATGAGGTGGCCAAAGTACTGGAGCCTCAAGCTTCACAATCTGTCCTTCCAGTGAATATCCAGTGCCTCAGTAGGGTGAGGACGCCACCTGCTGACGGTTCTGTTTAAGGTGATCCTTCTATCTCCTGTACACATCCAAGCAAAAAGGGGGTTGAGCTGCGTGGCCATCACAAAATACAACTGCAAAAGCAAAGCAAAGTGTTCTGCCTATATACCACCCCATACCACTTCAAGAAGTCTCTGGGCAGTTTACAGTTTAATTACAGTATGCAGGCTATACATTGCCCCCCCTGCAAGCTGGGTACTCGTTTTACCGACCTCAGAAGGTACTCATTTTACCAACCTCGGAAGGATGGAAGGTTGAGTCAACCATGAGCCTCCTACCAGGGATTGAACCCCAGGTTGTGAGCACAGTTTTAGCTGCAGGACAGGCATTTAACCACTTATCAAATAGGTTACTTACAGTCGATACCTTTGTAGGCCACTATTAAAAATAAAAATCAAGGAACATGGCAAGCTTTCGAGTTTAAACAACTCTTCGGCAAAGAGGTCCCAAAAGTTCAGACACGGTAAAAGATGTGCTTTACCAAGATGTAACTTTTAGATGTTCTTAAAATCCATGGCTACTGTAGATGGTGTTGCACCCAGGGCAGACATCTTGTAAGAGGCCGGAAGGGCAGTTGTAAAAGCTACTTCTTACGTACAGTACTGGGTATCACACTCAAAATCTTGTCATGTTCCTTGTTTTTTATTTTTCATAGTGGCCTATAAAGGCATCACCTGTAACCTACGCCTGCACACAGTACAGTAGGACCCCGGTATCCACTAGGGATTGGTTCCAGGCCTTCCTGTGGATAATGAAAACCGTGGATAAGAGAGAACACCTGCCCACCCACCCACCTAAGCTGCTGTTTCCTGACAGTAGCTTGCTTTATGACTGCTGTTTTGAGACAGTAGCTTGCTTTCTGGCTGCTGTTTTTGACAGTAGCTCGCTTTACAGCAGCTGTTTGTGACAACAGCTTGCTTTGTGGCTGCTGAATTATTCAATTATTTTCCTCTGCTAACAGTGGATAACTGAATCAGTGGATAATGAAACAGAGGATACAGGGGTCCTGCTGTATAGCAAACGCCAGGATAGACAACTGTTCTTGTTGACTCACATCATAATCAGACAAAAAACTATTAAGTGATTCCAGGGCATCCCAGCCTGCTGCCTGTGTTGGCCCAACAGCAGCCCGGTGGCTAGTGAGGGATGGAACAGTATTTATTCATTTGTTATTTTACTTATTAACCACACCAACTTTGCCAAGGGGAGCTCTTTATAAAATTGGAGTGATTATAGAATTGGAGTGATTAAAAATGAGCAACTGACCACTGGACTAGACAATGTAAAGCCACTGTAAGTGCAAGGATGCCTCATCTATTCCAAATTGCATTTGTTCTTTTTTTAACTCAGCTGGCCAGGGGATTAGTTCGCCTCAGTTTAGCTGGTCATGCCTGGGGCTGAATATTTGTTTTCAAACCTGTTGCCGTAATGCCTTCCTGAACACCAGAACCTGCCTTGGTCCAGAAGCTCGAGCTTCTAAGTGACTTTTTTTTTAAACTACCGCTTCCAGAATCCCCCCATCCAGCATGGCTGTGCTGTCTGGGGAATGCTGGGAGTTGTGATCCACAAGCAGCTTAGGATCTGATCTAGGTGAGTAGGCCAAAAGCGCGCAGGGGGAAAGGCCCCCACATCCGATCTAGGATCCAAACCTGTCCTTCTTGCACGCTCCACTGTTGGTGATCCTTGGACCACCTGCCTGATCTCCTGGCCATTGGCTTGTCTAAACTTAATATGACAATAATCGCACCAGTAGAGAGCAGTTAGTATAGCAGTTGCTGGTCCTCTTACTACGTGAGTCTCTAGCACACAGTGGGAACATAAGAACATAAGAAGAGCCATGCTGGATCAGGCCAAAGGTCCATCTAGTCCAGCTTCCTGTATCTCACAGCGGCCCCACCAGATGCGTTTGGGAGCGCATGAGACTAGATATGTCTCCTGATACCACTCCCCTGCATCTGTAAGTGCAAGTGTAAGCCTTCTGATATGCCTAGACTACCTCTCCTAGGATCTTTTACCATTACTATGGCAGTTACTTCACGTCCCTCTCATTGCAGTTCACCGTCCCGTTTGGGACCAGTACGAAGAAATGTTACCACACGTCCATTGCGTGACGTCGGGAGTTTGTCCCGACCACGCCCCCTGAACTGGGATTTAAGCGTAATTAGCCATACCTCTCCCTGGCCTCGGGAATCTTCTTGTCTCGGTTGTTTCAAGACTAGGGCCTGTGAAGTAAGGCTTGTCACGCAACTTGTGCATTCTCGATCTAGTGGCAGGAGTGCAAAGTGCCATTCGCCATTACATTCCCTATGGCATTAGCAATGCAGTGCAGAGAGATAAAAAGATATAATTTCTCAAACTTTGCTTCCTAATGCATGGAAGGCAAAGTTAAGGAGATCTGAAATATCAAAAAATGGAAGGTCAGACCAAAAAATAAAAAAGGGTAAACAAAGGCAGGGAAGTACAGATGTTGTCACGAAACAAGGTCGTATAGTAAGAGTCGTCACTATATCATCAATCACGCCCGTGGGCAAACGGAAACAGGGACAGAACCGGGACAAGACCACGTGACCGCAAACGTTATCATGAAACGAACGTCACCTCGGAACGAGGAATCTACATCATCCATGGCTGCTAGGAACTGCAGTCCAATAAACAGCCACACTTCACTCCATCTTGGTTCCTAGTGTTGCGAGTTAGCAGATGGCCAGAGAAAGGGGGCTGACACTCAGGACTGACACAAACAATTGTGAGTGAATTTCACATGTAGGTGCGAAGGAAGCCCGCCTGGTTCGTACCATCCGTGCTGTTTCTTTCGACAGGAATGGAATCTATTATTTATGAAATTACTTCCTCTCCGCTTCGCTGCCGAGTGGTCCCTCAAGCAGACCACCACATTTTGAAATTGCAAATGCAGTGAAATCGGTTTCAAATGTATTTTGTTTCCACCAGATTTTAATGCTTTCCTGCCACGAGTTTCTTTGAGGCAAACATTTTTTTAAAAAAACAACAGTTATGAAAACACCTCTGTATAAAACATTACAGAAAAGTCAGGAGAGCAGACCAGAAATAGAATAACAAAGGCCCGCACTTCAGAGCAGAAGATTGGTGACTGGACTGGACGCAGCTCCTTGGATTGGGAGTCTTGGGAGTCCCATGGCCACAACCACAGGGGTTTTGACATTGTTTTCCTCCTTTTGGGGGGGGGGGAACCTTGGCTTCTCCAATGTAAGAGGAGCCGCAGAAACTAGCTAAACAAAGAGGCAGAATTATGTTGCAGGGGTTCCGGCATCTGGTTGAAACTGGGACACCTCACCCCTTGGCTCTTCTTGTGCCATCAAGACACTGCCATCTTCTGATGGAGGTCATCAGGAGAGGCCTTTCTCTCCATCCCGCCACCTTTACAGGTACGTCTTCTGGGAACCCATGAAAGGGCCTTCCCAGCTGCTGTGCCCAAACTCTGGAACTCCCTCCCACTGGAGGCCAGGACTGCCCCATCTCTGATGTCTTTCTGGAAACAGGGACCTTTCTCTTCAGGCAAGCTTTCCCTGAATGATGGACTACCTGTTATGTGACTTTTATATGAATCTACCATACATGGCCACACAGACTTTGTGTTGATAACCACTTATAACTTTGTGCTTATCTCTCTCCTTGTGTGATTGTATTGACACTATGGTATCAATTGTTAGCTTTAATTTTGCCTTATAATGGCTGTAACATACCCCTCAATTCCCTGTTTCTCAAACTGAATATGTCTTAATTGCACTGGACTGTATATTGTCCCTTCTTACTGTAAGCTGCCTTGGGTCCTTTTCCAAGGAAAAAGGCAGGGTAAAAATACTCAAAAAAAGTTCATGTGATTCTGTGAATGAGTGACCTCCAAAAAGTCTTTTTCATGATGTGCTACCAGTGGCGGTGGGGAGTTTTCTTCCCCCAGTGAGTCTTGCCTTCTCATAAAAAGTACACCAGGCTCAGCTTCAAAAGTTTTGCCTCCAGTGAAAGTTCGGGTTTGATTTGATCTGGGACCCTCATGTTTGTTCCTCTGGCAGTCCAGGGTATTCACAAAGTTCTCCTCCAGCACCACATTTCAGATGAATCAATGTCCCCCCCACCCCATCACCTTTCTCCACTGTCCAGCTCTCGCACCCCTACAGAGTGATGGGAAGTGCAACCCTGTGGGTGTTCTTGGCCTCGTGTCCCGAGCCACACGGCTTCATACACAAAGATCTTTTCTAATTCCTTCCTAGCAGCTCGGCAAAGACTCCTCCTTTATCCAAAGGACAGATGGGGGGGGGGCTGCACTAGAAAGAAGCCTGCTGAATTCTTAGGCCAAAGTAAGGAGAATTTGGGTGAAGAAACAGCATTTTCATTTGATTCATCAGGCTCAGAAAAGAACCCTTGTATATGGACACCAGAGGCCAGCGGCGGCAAACCTTCAGCGATCCAGATGTTTTGGACCACAATCGCCACGGTCCTTTATCACTGGCAATACAGGCTTGGGATTCTGGGAGTTGTGGTGCAAACCATTTGCAGTGCCAAAGGTTCACCACTACTGCATAGGCTGTTCTCATCCAAGTATTCCTCCTCTCAACTGTAATTCTGTTCATCTTGACAGTGGCATATTTTGCTGCTGTTTCCTCTGGTTTTTTTTTTTTTTTTTAAAATGGAAATATCCTCGCTGCTAGAATCCATTTCCGTGCACCATTCAAAGTGCTGGTAGTGTAATAACCCACAAATCCCTCAAAGACTTGACTCCAAGCTATTTCAAGGGCCCCGTCTGCCTTTACAAGCCTGCTCAAGTGTTTAGAGCATGGGGAAATCCATTCTCTCAGTTCCACTCCTTTCACGGGCATGCGTGGTGGGGACACAGGAGAGAACCTTCTCTGCTGTTGCTCCCAGACTTTGGAACTCCCTCCCACTGGAAGCCAGGCTGGCACCATCTCTCCTTTCTCTTCCGGCAAGCTTTCCTTCAATACCTGAGTGGGGTTTTTAAATCAATGGTTGGGCCTTATAACTCATAATGAAATAGACATAAGCAAGAAAACTCCTAATATTACGGGAAAATAGACAACAAAGGGGAAAACAATCCTCAGCATGAAATGTGAACTATGGGGGTTGCACAGCTCCCTGAGGGGGCAGAGGTCCTTGAAGGCCTTTAAAAAAGCTTGGACTTGCATCACTTCTTTATGATCTGGAAGATGCCCTGCCAGATCTCCTCAGAGAGACCATTCCAGAACACTGGGGCTGCCACCAAAAAGGCCCGACTCCACGCAGATGTCCTCCTCACCTCTCTCAACAGGGCCGCCCACATCTACCAGGCCTGGGAGGGCCAGGTGAAACAGGCAGCAGTTCTTCGGGAGAGATGCTCCCAACACAGGCTCACTACCAGCTGGTCAGAAAAATATACTGGTGTTGTTGTTTGATGCTACATCTTTTACCTCTCCGTGTTAGTTCTCTTACCTCCGCTTAGCAAGCCAAGGGAGGGGTATGTGCACCTGGGCTCTCCTCCTTCTTGGCCTGCTGCTTTCTTTTCCCAAGGGTCCCCCATGGGGGCCACAGGGATGCGGAACCACAATGGCGGCGGCAGAGAGATGGGGAAGGACCCAGCTGAGGGTTTTCCTGGAGGAAAAGTCCATCCCAGGTTACAAACCATGTTGGAGATGTGTCATCTCCAGGCTTAAGACCAGGGTACTTCAAGGGCCAGATGCAGGGGAGTGGTATCAGGAGACAGAGATCTAGTCTCGTGCACTCCCAGAGGCATTTGGTGGGGCCACTGTGAGATCCAGGAAGCTGGACTAGATGGTCCTTTGGCCTGATCCAGCACGGCTCTTCTTATGTTCTTATGGGTCTTCATCACAAAAGCTTCCGAATGGACACCCCTGGTGGCGGCTGCAGCAGGGGGGGGGGCAAAGCGTCCAGGTCATAAGAGCATCCTCTCTACCGCAAATCAGGCAGGGAAGAACCCAGGTAGGTGCGCAAGTCACTGATGGTGGACCGGATGATTTTGGCTGGGATGGTCTCCTTGTTCAAGCGCTTGTAGGCAGCGTAACGGTGGCATCCACCGAAGGAGTAGAAGTAATCGCCCCCTTCCCGGCCTTTGATCCAGAGGACATCAATAGGGGGCACTTGGTCAGGGTCCTCCTACAAACGAGAAAAGGAGGAAACAGAGATGGTGGAGGAGAAATCAAAGTGGTCCCCACTACATCTTCCCGTGTCACCTACGCCGGGATGGATGTAGGCCCACCCTGTGGTTCCAAATCGTGGGCTCTTAGGGCCTTTTTACACGACCCCTAAACTCCGCCGCAAATGGCTCCCAGCTCCGGAGCTTAAAATTGTTTACCCACCAACTCCGGAGTTTACTGAAAATTAAGTGCGGCCACGCCCACCTAAGCGCGTCCCAGCGCACTTTTCTTGTACCTGCTCTCCAAGGGTGAAAAATCTTAATGCGGATGTGCAGGGCTCTCCTCGCTTCTTTTTGTTGTTGTTTTTTGCCTCCCGCCCCTTTAAGAGAAGGAACCAGGAAGTCACGGGGCTCCCGGCAGTTTCCACCAGCACCGGGGAGGTAAGTCTTTATTCTTTTGTCCTTTTCTTTTCTCCCTCCCCTCACGCAGCCAGCAGCCAGGACATGCGGAGGGGGTGGGAACGAATGAAGAGCAACAAACCCCTAAGATCTCTGGTCCGAATTAAAGTGACCAGCGGATCTTAGGGGTCGTGTAAAAGCGCCCTTAGAATCATGGGCTTGGAAGGTCCCTATATAAGGCATCTCAAAAAAGGCATAGTGGAACCAGAAAACGTGCAGAAGAGAGTGACTAAAATGATTACTGGGCTGGGGGAAGGCTGCAGCATTTGGAGCCATTTAGTCTAGAAAAGGCGCCTGAGGGGGGTATGATAGAGATGTACAAAATTATGCAGGACATGAGTCAAGTGGACAGAGGGACACTCTTCTCCCTGTCACAAAATACCAGAACTAGGTGACATCCACTCAAACTGAGGGTTGGGACAGTGAGAACAGACAAAAGAAAATACTTCTTGTATTGTTCTTAGTCTGTGGAACTCCCTGCCACAGGCTGTGGTGATGGCATCTAGCCTGGATGCCTTCAAAAGGGGATTGGACAGATTCCTGGAGGACGGGGATAGGTGTTATATTCAGGCTTAAAACCGAGGTACTTCAAGGACCAGATGCAGGGGAGTGGTATCAGGAGACAGTTTTCTAGTCTTGTGCACTCCCAAGAGGCATTTGGTGGGGCCACTGTGAGATACAGGAAGCTGGACTAGATGGGCCTTTGGCCTGATCCAGCAGGGCTCTTCTTCTGTTCTTATGAAGTGGTATCAGGAGACAGATCTCTAGTCTTGTGCGCTCCCAGACGCATCTAGTGGGGCCACTGTGAGATACAGGAAGCTGGACTAGATGGGCCGTTGGCCTGATCCAGCATGGCTCTTCTTATGTTCTTAGGATCGGCCGTAGCTGGTTGGCAGACATCCTTGCGATGGGATTCAAACGCCGGTCGTCTGAACCCAAGCCCCACGAACGCTTGTGGGGTCCCCTGGTGGCCCTACCTGGATGGTGCGCATCAAGCTCTCCACTTTGCTCTCGTCCAACGCGGGCGGGATGGGCCGGAGGATCACGCGCAGGGGCACTTCGTGGACGGTGGGGATGCCGTCCGAATGGATGCTCCGGCCGCCCTCGCCTTCCATGGCCGCGGTCTCCGCCCCGCAGTCGCTCCGACGCCTCCCCGGACCTCCGCGCAGCAGCCGCGACCCGATCCCCGGCCGCGCCACTCCGGACCGCCACATCCCGCAAGGGCTTGCACGAGACTTTTAAAAAACCCAGGGGACAGCGCTGGCACAGGATCGCACCACGGCTGCGAAGGGGGAGGGGGAGGCGGAAGAACACTCGCCTTGCTCCTTTCTCCACCCGTGTGCACCTCGTGCAAGAGTTTTGCACGCCCCCCCCCTTTGCACCAAGCGCACACTCCGAGGCTGCTACACTCGGATCGCGGGAAACCGGCTCGCCGGCTTGCAGACGATCTAAAAAAACACCACCACCCCCGCAGTCCCAATGGTACAACCCGATGGGGAGGGTTGCTGAGTCACACACCCCCGTGTGCAAAGGTCTTTTCTGGGTTGGGCTCGGCCGGTTTTGCTGTGTCATGAGGAGGCAGCGAAAAAATAAAGGGAAATAAGAAGGGAAAGTGGAGGAGGAAAAGGAGGCGATCGCTCTTGTTTCGTGTCTTGTTTTGTTTGTTTTTGCTCCTCGGGGATGTTGGGAATTGTAGTCCAAAGCAAGGAGCAGGACCAAACTCGGCGAGATAATTGCTGCAAACCTTTTAGGGTGCGCAAAACAAAACGTGTTCTGCTTCTATACCGCCCCACACCACTTCAAGTAGTCTCTGAGCGGTTTACAGTTGAATTACAGTATGCAGGCTACCCATTGCCCCCACCCCACCCCCAATCACCCCCAAGCTGGATACTCATGTTAGCCACCTCGGAAGGATGGAAGGCTGAGTGAACCTTAAGTTGGCTACCTGGGATTGAACCCCAGACTGTGAGCAGTTTTACCTGCAGACAGTACGGGCATTTAACCACTGCGTCAAGAGGTTTTAGGGTGCCTAAGGCTTTGTCTCATCTCTGGGAACTGCGGCTGCCTAGATGAGATGCCGCTGCGCCCCCCTAAGAGGAAACCTTTGAGTTGATATTTGCTTGCTTTGGTGTCAGCTGTTGTGTGAGACAGGGCAAAGGGGATTGGATAGGTCTGCGCCCCAAGGAGCGTGCAATCGAGGGATCCTGCAGAAGAAGGACAAGCCTTAGGCTTGAGGGGAAATTATACAGTACATGTATTCACATTTAAAACAGCGACAGTATTTCTTAATAGGTGGTGTAGTGTAGTGAGTATAGTGAGGGAACTGAGGCTTTTTAAGAACAGGGTTTGAATCTCTGCTCAGCCACTCCTTTTTTGACACAAACAAAAACAAAACAAAACAAAAACTTTCAAGTCCTGTTGGTATTTGTTGGCACATCACACACATACGCACACACAACATGTGATGAGGCGAGTTGAGAGTACTCTCCTGGTATAAGGAAGCCAAGAAATTGATTTATTCATTTATTCCTTTGGGCTATTCTTTGATACTTGGATCTGTTGCTTGAAAAGAGCAGCTTCAAGCAACCCACTGGCAGGGCTGGCCTTGCCTGTTTGGTAATACAGTGGACCCTCGTATAACAAACAGCTTGTATAACATAAAATCATTACAACATAAAAAATTCCGGAGATAGGGGAAATTTGCTTAACATAATCGCCTATGGGGAAAATCTGTACAACACAAAAATGGGATTACTCCATTTTCAATGCATTCCTATGGGAATTTGTCTAAAGGAAAATTTGCTTAACATAATTTCATTTGGAATGAATTAATTCCTTTATACAAGGTACCACTGTATTATTATTGCCTGCCCTAGGGCAGTGGTGACAAATCTTCGGCACTCCAGATATTTTAGACCACAATTCCCACAGTCTTTTGTCATCGGGAGTTTAGGCTTGGAATTCTGGGAGTTGTGGTCCAAAACATCTGGAGTGCCGAAGGTTTGCCACCACTGGCCTAGGATGAGGAAGTCATACTCGTACATGTGGCTACTTCCTTTGTACAGGTGTGCTGGGTGACTTCTGTTGGTGCGTCACAAGTCCCTGGTTACACGTTGGCATCCAATGGCCAAAATGTAATCCCCTGGTCCAACTGTCCCCCCCCCCCCCAAAAAAAAATCACCCCACACATACACACTTTTTCCCCTTCAGGAAGTGTCCTTTCACTCTCTTTTCTGTTGTTTTGGCTTTCAAGAAAGCTTGGAATGTTAAACTATTCTTGTGCGACCTGCTGCTGTCTTTTATCCCTCTTCTAATCTCTTCAGCCTTACACCAACAAATTCAGAGGAGGGCCACCAGGATGATTAGAGGCCTGGAAACAAGGCCCTGTGAGGAAAACTGAAGGAACTGCACATGTTTATCCTAGAGAAAAGAAGAATGAATTATCTGAAAGGCTGCCATAGAGAGGAGGAGAAGGATCTGTTTTCCATTATCTCAGAGTGGAGGACACGCAACAATGGGCTGAAGTTACATGAAGCCAGATTTTGGTGTAATATTGGAGGGAAATATCTAATTGTTAGAGCAGTAGAACAGTGGAACCCATGGCCTCAAGTGGTGGTGACAGCCACCACTTCAAGAGAAATCTGGACAGCCACCTGGCAGAACTCTTTTAAGAACATAAGAAGAGCCCTGCTGGATCAGGCCAAAGGCCATCTAGTCCAGCTTCCTGTATCTCACAGTGGCCCCACCAAATGCCTCTGGGAGCGCACGAGACTAGATCTCTGTCTCCTGATCCCACTCCCCTGCATCTGGTCCTTGAAGTACCTTGGTTTTAAGCCTGGAGATGACACATCTCCATCATGGTTTGTAACTTGTGATGGATGTTTTCTCCAGGAATCTGTCCAGTCCCCTGTTGAAAGCATCCAGGCCAGATCCCATCACCACCTCCTGTGGCAGGGAGTTCCACAGACTAACAACACGCTGGGTAATAGATTTGTCTGTTCTCACTCTCCCAACCATCAGTTTGAGTGGGTATCCCCTCTTCCTGCCCTGATCAGGGGGTTGGACTTGAGGGCTTTGTAGCCCCCTTCCAACTTCACTCTTCTATGAATGTGCCAGTGTTTCTGCATTTATAGTTTATTTCACATTTACCCTAGTTACACATTATGTTTGCCCCATGTTGTATTTCTCTGTTTACACTTCTCTCTTTCATTCATGACCAGATGTGTCCTTGCCCAGTTCTGTTTTGGTGTATGTGTTTCCTTAAACGCACCTTTTCAAGCATATTCTTAGATCAGATTGTTCTTTTCTATTTATCGTCACCCGCATTTCTGCTCTTCCGCTGTGGCTCCCTTCAAAATATTTTAAGATACATTTTTCTTCCTTGTCTACATAGAATTCCCACCTACCGTGGGTCTGCGAGGTTTGACATTTCTAGATCTCTCCTGCAGGCGTGTGTGTCTGTGTACTTTCCACCTTTAATTTTAAACACATTAGGTGGGCAAATGTCACACTTTAACATCCTGCTTTTGCAAAGAACAAGATCACGGTTAAGCAAACAGGGTCAGTCTCTTTTGTAACATCAGGAAGTTAACATTCTGCTTCCTCTTATCACATAGGATTAGTGATAACCTGGAAAGGATTGTCCTCTCAAAACTTCTAGAGGTCCAGCTAAACATGTAAAATGCTTCAGCAAACCTTGCAATATCTTTCTGATGACAGGAAATTAAGTCTTGATGAAAGAACAATGCAAATCCCTTGAGTCGTGGAAACTGGAGGTGCGTCAAAGACCCCTGAAATTCCTCTTTGAAGGTTGCACCCGTTGTTGGCTGGAATGCCCAGTTTCACAGGTGGCTCACCCCAGATCATTAGGGTCTATGGGGAAACAAGGTTCTGGCGCTTATTCAGTTCCACCATAAAGTCTGCAGGGCAAGGACAGCGAGAAAGGATGGGTCATAGCAGAATTTGAGTCAGCTCAGAACCAAGGCAAACCATTCCCCCAATTATTTGAGGAAGGAGTGTGTCTTTCTTAGGGGAGTGACTACATGGCAAAAGGAAATGTGAATGAATTTGATTTGAAGTCACGCCTGGGAAGTTAGGTTTATGTGATCATTTCATTTCAGCCAGCCACGCAGATATCAGCATTGAGAGAAGAGGAAATAACTCTTGTTTGCAGCTTGTTCAGATGCTCTCCTCTCTTAAATCAGTGCCTAGGTCTGCTTGTTTCCCTCTTCTGTTCTGAATCTATTCCTTTCTTTTATTTTTCCTTCTAAAGAGTTGGTGTCTTTGTGCTATGGCAGCCAGGTGGCTGAAAAGGAAAAGAAAGTGAAGAATTGGAAGAGAGAGGGTAGGAAGTTTTAACTTCAGTCTCATTTCCAGTATCTAAAGGTAGCTCTGCTCCGAATCTCCTGATGCAGGAGACACAAAGCAGATCTGCATTAAAACATCCTCTCCTACCTTTCTGCCAATTTGTCACTCTTTCTCTCTCTTAGCCACCCAGCTCTAGTTTAGCAACCTTTTTGAAAGAAAAAGAAGAAGAAATGGAGCAGGAAGGAAAGATGAAAGCAAACTCAAGCAGGAGAGGAGAGGATTTCAAAGGCAGTCAGTTTCCCCACTGCTGCTGGTGCTGGCCAGTAGAGCTTTAGCTACAATGGCTACAAACCCTTCTGCATTAGCTTGTGCAACTACACCGCCTGAACCGATAGGTAGGGTTTTGATTCCAAAGAAGCAGAAGCCCCAGAGGCTAAAGACCAAACTATATTTTTGGAGAGGAAAACTCCCGGCTAGTATGCAGTGATTCTCATGGCATGGCATCAGTGGAAAAGAATTTGAACCAGACCATCCTCATCTTATAATATTTCCCCTATTATTTAGCCATATAACCACACTCTTATTTCCCAAAATGAGCCAACCAAACCACCTACTTTTCACAAACAGCCTTCCCCTTCAAATACCGTGGTCACACCTGGGTTTCGATCCTGATCTTCTGAAGGTCCGGCTTTTCCTCTTCGTCCCATCACATGATTTAATATGTGGGACAAGAGTTCCCACGTCAAAAGCTGTTTTTTAAATTTACTTTAAAGTGCAGTTCAGCCCTCTTGGCCAGCAGGTGGCAATAGCATTTGAAAAAAACAACGGACCACTTGGCTGAGGGAAATTAAAACTTGTAGGACCAGATAGAGCTTCCTGTTTCTCCGAAGGTGAAAAGCAATTAACAAAAACAGTGCTGATTGGCCCCAGGAACAGCTGGCCGGTGCTATGAAAAAAGAAAGAAAAAGAAACCCAGATCATCTGCGTGGTCTCATGGTGTCTGCCTCCTTAAAAGCTGGATTTTCAAAGCGAGACAAAAAATTCCCTACCTCCTGGGTAAGCCCTAGAAACATTGCTTAAGGGAGCATTACTGGGTTTTCTTTTTCTTTTTCTTTTCAAAAAGCTTGGCGGCCATGGGGACGGCATTTTTAGACACAGTTTATCTGGTAATTTAAACTGCTTTTAACGGGACGTGGGACAGGAGCAAAGAGGTTAAAAAAGCAATTTTTTTTCTTCATTTCAAAATTTTGCCACCTGCATCTCCTCTTTTCAGAAAGCGAAGTGTAACCGTCTCTTCTGTTCCCTTGACTTGACAAATTACTTCTTTGGACTGTAGCTTCCAGGATCTTATAGCCTTTGGCAGCGGTCATACCTGCATTTCCTCCGTAGTTTCCCTTCGGCTAACTGCGCATAAAAAGATTGTGTCCTAACCGTGACGAGAAGTAAATTCTGGTCCTGGCCAACTACACCCCTTGAACAGCAAATATGCATGAAATTTATATACGCAGAGGACGCTGGTGTGACCACGGCCTTACTGACTTTGTCCTCTTGTTTTAAGATGAACTCTTGCCTTCTCGGGATGACTTGGGACCAGCATAATCTGTCGTTTTTGCTTGCCCCACCCTCCTGAAACACACAATTTTTTTCTGGCAGGATCTGGCTTGCCACTTGCTCCTGCCCAAACAGAATCGACACATTTCTGTAGCAGAAAAGAAAAGGCCCTTTATTATCCCTGAATTGTTTTACAATACTGCAGGTAGTTTCATTTTGGGAAGATGTACATCTCCCCCTGTCGTCGGTCCATTCCAAAATCTGGCAAGAAAGAAAGAGCTCTATCGTCATGCAGAAAAAAGTTATTGCTGTCGTATTTCTTATTTACAGTATCAGCACTGCAGAGGATTTGGGTTTTCTTGGCTGTTTCCAGTGCAAAGAAGACAGGAGAGTAACCCAAAACACATCTTCCAGACCGGTACAGAAGTTCTCTGCCTGTCATTGCCAATATGAGAACTTGAAAGTGAACAGTTTTTTCCCCCTGTAACATAACAGTAACAACAGGGGCAAGCTTATCAGACAAACAAGGCCTACAGCATATTATAGAGCAGTGTTGGCGAACCTATGGCACGGGTGCCAAAGGTGGCACTCGGAGCCCTTTCTGTGGGCACCCGACATCGCCCCTTTCACAGCCACCTGTATACAGGTTAAATTACTGTATTGGAACTTTACAAAAAATTAGTGGGTTTTGAATTGCAGTTTGGGCATTCAGTCTCTAAAAGGTTCGCCATCACTGTGTTAGAGTATGCAATGCTGCAGGAGCTTATAAGGATTAAATCATGTGTGCAGTTTGAAAGAAAACAACACACCCCTGGCACTGATAGCAAAGGCTTGACTTTGGGATGTTTAAACTGTGATTTGCTCATCCGTAGAGGAACTGCATAAATAAATAAATAAATAAATAAATAAATAAATAAATAAATAAATAAATAAATAAATAAATAAATAGCTTATGGTCCACAAACACTTTTTGGGGGGGGGCAGAGTCTAAATGGGTGCTCACTGCTGCTCGTTTTATTGTTGATTTTATAGCTGTTATTATGTGTTGTATTTTATTGTGACTTCTGCTGTACTGAACAGCTGTGTAACCCGCCCAGAGTTCCTTTGGGAAGATGGGTGGGATATAAATCCAATAAATAAATAAATAAATAAATAAAGCTCACCCAGGTGCTACCAGGCCCAGCACGAGAGCATGTGTAGTCTTCTGATGGACATTTAGATAAACTCGTATGTGAGCTGGTGAAGGGTGCTAAAAGCCTGATGTTAAACCAGGGAACCTAGGCGGGAAGAGGAGAGTCGAAGAAAGGGCAGTCATGACCCTTCAAAACAGTCTTCCTCAAACTTTGGATAGCTGCGCTAACACTTCATCTCTCTCTCTCTCTCCCTCCCTCCCCAAAATTAAAATTTGATGTACACACACCATGTTTACATCCTCGCTAATTTTGTTTTACTCCGGGGAGCACCCTGGTGCCCTGGATGGTGCTAAGTCACAGATCGGAATTCTGTTTAAGGCTGGATTCAATTCCCCCAGTTGTCCCGTTGAAATCTAACAAACGTTAACCCTCCCCCCTCTTGTTTATAGACTCAAAGTGTGACCCAGGCCAAATGGTCATGCAGAGTCAGAATTGGCTTGTTCCTCTTCCACGTGTCCGTGAGTCCATTGTGGAAGCTGTGGATATCTCTACCGCGTCACTGGCTGTCACATTTGGGGCGGGGTGTCAAACAGTGCCATATTTTGGGGCGGCCTTGGCGATGCCTAAGTCCATTGCCAGCAGGGATCCTCTGAGACAGGTCATTGGGTCTGAGGTAGAAGATTCGGCTTGCTCGCAGGGCAGGTGATATCTCTGTGGAGAGATTGCATTGTGATTCCAGTCCATGTTTTTCTCAAGGACAGGACGATGTTGTCCTCCAGAGGCCACGCTGTCCCTGCCATCAGTGGTGCTGAAGGGTTTAAATGCGGGCAAAAAGAGCACCGGAGAAAGAAGAAAATATGGTACCCCTCTAGGCAGTTGCATAGAATTGGGCAGCAGCTCAACACTGCCTGAAGCTGGAGGCATGAGGAACTCGGAAGAAGTTCCTGAGCTTTTCACCGTTGAGGAAGACAAGATAGCACAACTTTTGCCTTAAGTAGATTCATCCTGATTTGCACTGTCCAAAAAACACCACCCCCACAACAACAACAAAAGTTTCAAGAGGGGAAACAACACTGGACATCCCTAATGATTCCGTTTCCAACATGGCGCTTACTCAATCAGTCAGAGTGTTGAGTTCCATTTCTCCTCCATCACCACCCTTATCAATCCGAGGCAAATTGTTTATAAATGCCTTCAAAATGAGGATCTCTCTCTTCTCTGCTCTTCACTTGGGTTTTATGCTGCAGACCGTGGGGTGCTTGGCTAGTTTTGGAACTAAGATTTCGTGAAGAGGATGGGAATGTTCCCTGCTCAGTTCCAAAGCTGGTAAGCCCGCCTACCGTGTCAGAGACCCTGCTTTGATGAGAGAGGGGCCCTCAGTCCTGCCCTGAGGACTCTTTTGGCTAGAGATGGGCAAATCAGCTTTCATTAAAAGAGCAGAAGTTGAGTTGAGGGGATGAGCGCGGGGGGGGGCAAGATAGGGAATTTTGGTATGGAATTATTTTGTCCTGCGCTTGGTTATATGACAGGGCTGGACAGTGCATGGCCCACGGGCTGAATAGGGCCCCCCAAATGTACCACCTGCCCTCCACAGTCCTTTTGTATAACCCCCCCCCCACTCCCTGCAAAGACTACATTTTGAACATGGACTCTACAATCCCTACGCCCTGTTGGGATTGTAGAAAGCACACATGGCCGTATTTTGTGAGGTCCCCAGCACTCCTGTCCGGGTTGCGCTAATAAAATACTTGAGGAGCCACGGGTTGTGGGTGAACCTGTGGCCCTCTACAGTCAAGGAACAGCAACCTGCACCCCAAGGTCTCTGGAGATTGCCCAACACCAGTGGAACTAACTGGTGAGTTGGTCTCGGAGGTCCTGGCTGCTGGGATACCTGGCAGAAAGAAGGTGGTGCTTGAAGCCTTGGGTGCCCATTGCCACTTGTTTTTAAGCTGATGCCAGGGCTCACCGAGAAGGTATGATGATGTGTCTTGTGCTGAATATAGGGTTGGGAAGACTCCCCACACCTCAGACTCTGTAACCCATGGGCTCAACCCTAGGAACTGTTTTTGTGTGTGTGTGTGTGGATTCCAGGGACATTTTCCTGTATCCCACCCCAAAGTTCTTCTCCATTTCTCTGGAGAAGATCCAGGTCTCCTCAGCCTACTGTTGCCAGCGCTGCCTTTGTAAAGGCTCTCCGTCTTAGAATCTGGCCTTGAAGTCTCAGGGAATTTGGTGCTGACAGCCTGGCGAGCCTCGTGAGAAAATGCCTTGCCTTTACCTTGAGTTATTTTCATATTCCTTCACGGCCTCACTTATTCCTTCTGCAGACTGTTGACAATCCTATGCAAGGGCTACCGATACTGGCTGCTGAGGGGTTCACGGGCGGGATGTCCCAAGTTCTTCCTCTAGTTCAGTGATGGTGAACCTTTTAGAGATCGAGTGCCCAAACTGGGATTCAAAACCCATTAATTTTTCTCAAAGTGCCAATACAGCAATTTAACCTGAATACAAGTGGCTGTAAATGGGCAATGTCGGGTGCCCACAGAACGGGCTCCGAGTGCCACCTTTGCCACCCATGCCATAGGTTTGCCAACACTATCCTAGTTGAAAGACAACTGCCTAAGGCCTTGGAGGGAGATAGAGAAAGCAATTGTCTTCCAGAGCAGAAAGTAAGGGGTTTACTGGACCAAAGGTTTGATTCCAGACAGATCTATGTCCAGTTGCTATTTTTTATTATTATTATTTTATCACCACTCTAGAATTTCCTAGGAAGCACGCAACTCCCATGCATGACCTTGGCCATTGACCATGCTGACTTGGAGCAGTTTCTGGGTGGGAGGAATTTTAATCCCAAGCTATGATTCAGTATGAAGCTGTTTCCTCTCTTCTAGCCAAGATGCTGCTGCTGAACATAAGTAAAATGTGGCCACGGATCCCTTTTCCCCCAAAACGCTGCCAACTCATGAAAAACAACCCACATGCAAATACAATCTGCCCCTAGCCTCGGTTATAGCACACTTCCTCAGCCTGCTATCACCATCCACCCCCCTCCTGACTAAAATACATGCAAAGGAAATAGTTTTTCACTCACCCATCTCCCCCCCCCATGACTTGATAAACAATAAATAGCATCAATAGGGTAAAGCAGAACATTTAAATAGATATTTTTCTAAATTCATGCCAGCAGCTGCTGTCCTTGTTCTCTCGGATATTAAAGTGTGTGTGTGTGTGTGTGTGTGTGTGTTGGGGGAGGGAGTCTTCCATCAAAAGGAAGCAGATGGGCAGGCTCTTTCCCCCCCCCCCCACTCATTTTTCCCAGGGGAGGGACGTGAATAATGGTATGATCCTGCACCTGGCTGGTGAAAGCATGAAAGAAACGGCGGAGCCAAAGAGGCGTCCAGATTTGCAGAATTACCAAGGAAATCCTACTGTCAGCTCAGCCACCCCTTCTGGAAGGCAGAGGAGGTGGAGGAGGTGGTGGTGTCTGAACTCAGATGCCCCAGCCAGTTCACAAAACACCAGCAAACCCAGAACTGTGGAGAAAACAAAAATGTAGGCTCCTCATTCGGTGAGGAAGACTTTTTAAAGAAATAGCTGTGCAGTAAAACAGTCTCTCGGTCAGGGGGAATGCAACGGATGAATAGAAAGAATAAGTGCACGCAGGACCAGCCCTACCATGAGGCAGCGTGAGGTCTGGATGGGTGGGCCAGCCATCTGTTACTTATTTATTGCTACTGGAAAGGGAGGAAGACCGCTACCACACTTTAGATTTGAAATGCCTACACCTTAAAGAAAATTGTCTTAAAAATCACTGTCCGCTTTCCAAATCACTTTTTCTGAAGAGCCCCCTTGGCCACACCCATTTTTGACCGCTGTGTCGGTTTCTCTTGCGACGACCACTTGGGGGGGGTGATTTTTTAAATCCGTTCCTGCCCCCCCCCTTTAAAACCAATTCGGTTGTATTTGTGGACATATTACACCGCCTTTTTTTCAGTTTTCCCCCTGTTTCTGCCGTTTCCCTGTCGTAGTTTAAAGTGGTTCAGCCAAGTGCGAGCGGGGAAGCCGATTGCTAAGCAACCGCTGAAGTGCGGATTGCCAAACCGCTGTAGAGACCATGTGATCACGGGACGAGATAAGGTGATGCAAAATAAAAAGCGGCTGCTCAAGGAAGTGTGGTAGCATTAGAGGAGTTTGCGACTCCCCCCCCCCCATGATGTCTTGGCTAGACCTTATCAAGATTGGGTTTATGTGCCAGCATGCCTGAAGCAGCAAATTGCCTTTAGTCAGCCTTAGGTGCAGGGTGGGTGTTTTCCAAGCTGTGTTCTCCTGAGGAATGCTGAAGTTCCTTGGTGAAGGTCTCAGGGCTTCACCATGAGATTTGCTAGCAGACTCTCAACAGACCTGATATTCCCCAGGGATGCTGGTTAAGACCCACAGCGCCTGGCACCTCGGTCTCTCTAGGATGGGGTTACACCTCGGAACCCCCTGAGGCATGCAGGGACAATGTAAAAAAAAAAAATTGGTCAGAGAGCAAAGGAATCTGGAAGTGGGAGTAGATGGGGATAGAAGCCATGTCATGGAACAGGCATCAAACTAGAGGTGGGCATGAATTGGGAAAATGGCCATTCTTCACGATTTGTAATTCACCAACACTTAAAAATCACAAATCCATGAATTCACACACACCCCAAATTTGTCTCACTTTAAACAAACCTATTTGCCTCCAGGCACTAAAATTGCAGAGAAGCTTTCCCTGAATGATGGACTGCCATGTGTATTCTAACCGTGTAGCTTTAATGTAATGTTGTCTATTAATGCTGTAAGATTTCCCTCAATTCCTTGTTCTCAAATACAGTGGTACCCCAACTTAAAAGCAGCTCGACTTAAGAGCAGAAAACTGTTGGCGTTTTAACTGCTGCCTTACAAATTTTAGATATGGTCTGCTCGACTTACAAATATATATATATTTTTTTTATTTTTTAACTTATTTTTTCAATTTTTTAGATAGGTAACCCGACTTAAGAGCAGTTCGATTTCAGAGTATGCATTTGGAATGGATTAAATTCGTAAGTTGAGGTACCATTGTACTTGAACATGTCTTAATTGTTCTGGACTGTATATTATCCCTCATCACTGTAAGCTGCCTTGGGTTCTTTTCCAAGGAGAAAGGCAGGGTAAAAATACTCTAAAATAAATAAATAATAATAACAATTCTACAATCTGTCCAAGTTTGGTGAAGTTTGCGTTTCAGAGGCCCAGGTTATGCAACCCCCAAAGAGACCCCCTCCCAGGAAGATGTCACCGAGACTACAGATGGCAGGAGGGGCCAAAAAGGGAGTCTGACAAATTGAGATGCATTAAAAATCTTAATTTAGTTTTTTTCCCTCCCCCCACTTTCTCTGCCATCTGCTTCCCATTTTTAAGTTAGGGCTGTATTTTATATTGTCTGTTTAATTGTTGTTATTTGTTTGGTTGATTATTTATTGTCTGATTTATTCTGTTGTGAACCGCCCAGAGTTCCTCCAGGAAGACGGGCAGTATACAAGCCCTAAAATAAATAAATAAATAAATAAATAAATAAATAAATAAATAAATAAATAAATAAAT
>JAHTLZ010000017.1:2810374-2826806 GCA_023846285.1 Phrynocephalus versicolor
TCTATCTATCTATCTATCTATCTATCTATCTATCTATCTATCTATCTATCTATCTATCTATCTATCTATCTATCTATCTATCTATCTATCTATCTATCTATCTATCTATCTATCTATTCATTCATTCATTCATTCATCCATCCATCCATCCATCCATCCAAAATGCCTTTTCCCACTTTTCTCCTGATGTTAGGCAGCTAATCTAATTAAAAGCACAATAGTAAAGGCTTAAAACAATAAAATATTGAAATATCAAAGAAGAATTAATTATTATTTTAAAAGGTTAGGGAAAACACAAGTGAGAAAAAATTTAGGAGCAACCAAATATATACCATCCTGTTTATTGTCCCCTAGACAGACAGCCACTCAAGGAAAGCCTGCCTGAAGAGAAAAGTCTTTGCCTGCTTGCGGGAGGTAGGACTGCAGAGATGGGGCCAGCCTGGCCTCCAGTGGGAGGGAGTTCTGTAGTTTGGGAGCAGCAACAGAGAAGGCCCTTTCCTGTGTCCCCATCAGATGCACCTGTGAAGGCGGTGGGATGGAGAGAAAAGCCTCCCCTGATGATCTCAATGCCCAGAGAGGCTCATAAAGGGAGGTGTGGTCTTTGAGATATCTTGGACCCAAGGCATGGAGGAGGGCTTTATAGATTTGAATTGTGCCTGGAATTAGATCAGTAACTCGTGGAGCTGCTGAAACGGGGGTGGGGGTGGGGGTATGAGATCCCTGTAGCCAGCCTCAGTCAGCAATCTGGCTGCTGCATTTTGGACCTCCTCAAGTTTCCTGATATTTCCCAAAGGCAGCCTCACATAGATTGTCCGGAAAAAATCAAAACAAAACAAAACAAAAGACCAAAACATGCGGCACCTTAAAGACTATTTAATTTTAAATGTATGCTTTCGTCGACGCGCCCACTTCTTCAGACATAGAGTAGCAGAAGTGGAAGCAGAAGAAGTAGCAGAAGAAAAAGAAGTGTCTGAAGAAGTGGGTGTGTTCACGAAAGCGTACATAAAAATTTAATAGTTAGTCTTTCAGATGCCACATGTTTTGTGTCTTTTATTTTGTTTTGTTTTGATTTTTTTTGCCTGGAATTGTTGCACAGACTAACACGGCTACCTCTCACAAAATCACATAGATTGTGTTACAGTAATCCAAATGGGATGTGACTAAGGCACACATCACCATGGCCAGATCAAACCTCTCCACAAATGGGCAGGGTTGGCACACAAGTTTTAACTATGCCAAAGGCATTCATGGCTACCACTAAACCAGGGCATCCCAGCTCAGAGATAAGATTAGAAGGAGTGGTCCCAAACAGCACACCTGGATTTCCTGGGGTTTTCCCGTGCAGCACAGGCTGGATCCCTGTTAATTAACCAGGAAGAGCATCTCTGTCTTGTCTGGATTAAATTTCAGTTTCTTCACCCTTATCTAGCCTATTCCTGCCACAGACACTGATTCAGAACCAAAAAGCTTCCTTGGATTTAGATGGAAAGGAGAAATAGAGTTGGGTGCTGGTGACACTGAACACCCCCCCCCCAAACTCCCGACAACATATCCCATTGGTTTCATGTAGATGTTAAACAACAACAGAAGGCTGCACCTGGAGTATTGTGTACAATTCTAGTCACCGCATCTCAAAAAAGACATAGTGGAACTGGAAAAGGAGCAGAGGAGAGTGACTAAAATGATTACTGGGCTGTGGGACCTCCCTTATGAGAAAAGGCTAAAACATTTGGGGCTCTTTAGTCTGGAAAAAGGCACCTTAGGGGGGATATGATTGAGACGTACAAAATAATGCAGGGCATGAGTAAAGTGGATAGAGGGAAGCTCTTCTCCCTCTCACAAAATACCAGAACTAGGGGACATCCACTCAAACTGAGAGTTGGGAGAGTAAGAACAGACAAAAGAAAATATTTTTTTCGTCCAGCGCGTTGTTAGTCTGTGGAGCTCCCTGCCACAGGAGGTGGTGATGGCATCTGGCCTGGATGCCTTCAAAAGGAGATTGGACAGATTCCTGGAGGAAAACTCCATCACCAGTGACAAACCATGATGGAGATGTGTAATCCCCAGGCTTAAAACCAGGGTACTTCAAGGGCCAGAGGCAGGGGAGTGGGATCAGGAGACAGATATCTAGTCTCATGCCCTCCCAGAGGCATCTGGTGGGGCCACTGTGAGATACAGGAAGGTGGACTAGATGGGCCTTTGGCCTGATCCAGCAGGGCTCTTCTTAAGTTCTTATGTTCTTAACCCCAAGAGCCACCGTAGGCCTGTGGCCAGGGTGTCAAACAGGCGCCCTCCACTATATTTATTTATTAAATATTTCAAACTCTTCTTTCTAGCACCAGGCACTTGCTTGGGGTAGAATGAATAATATATACAAAAATTATTGCTTGTAACCCATCCAGACATCTGTTGATCTTGGGGTAAGTCGGAGCTGTTTTAATAAATGAATATAAATGCGTGTTTATGATAGAACATAGGCAGCTGTCTTATAAGTTACTAATGGGACCACCTGCAGTGATGTGAAGGTGGGAAGCAGGGGGAGCGCCACAAACGGGCCTGAAAGAGATTTGAAAGGATCTGTAGCAGAAAAGCAGCAACCAAGGACCAGATGAAACAGCAACCTTGGTGGGTGGGAACGGAGAACTCCCGGTTTGAAATATTGATGCTATTTGTACATTAAGTCCTTTGCGGGAAGCCTGTTGCAGGTGCTGAGCGGCAAAAGAGACAAAAGAAATGAGCCAGGAACGCATTGAAGGTGATGTTAAGGGGACTTGATAATGGCCATACCAGCTGGGAAGACCTCGCAACTGAAACACCTGGCAGAAGTTTGATAAGCAAGGGGCCAAACAAATAGATATTACCATATACTGTACTGACATTGAACAGTGCCTATTTTCTACAATTTCTCAGCATTTCTATTCCTCTGAAGCCTTAACTGGAAATACCACACCTGCCTAAGACTTTGCATGTGAAGGGGAAACCCCACTTTCTCGGTAATCTCAAGACTAGGATGCAGATATCTAGTCTTATGCCCTCACGGACACATTTGGTGGGGCCACTGTGAGATACTGGAAGCGGGACTAGAAGGGCCTTTGGCCTGATCCAGCATGACTCTTCTTATGTTCTTAAGTTCTGAGTTCTCTAGGGTTCTGACATAGAGGTTTGAGTGTCATACTCTCTGACCTGACTAGTCTGTGTTCCCAGTCCTAAAGCTGGCAGTGGCAACAACGCCTCTTGTATTCTAACAATCCAAGCACAGAGGTGAAGAGAGCAGGTGGCTGTCCTTTGCAATTTTGAACCTTATCCAGAAGGGGGAACCCTGATGCAAAAGAAGGCTGAAACATGGAAAGGCATTTTAAATGTGGTCCTTCACATTCATGAATCGGGACTCTTCCTATCAACACTCTTTCTGGAGAATTCTTGCCTCAAGTTTCACATGCTTCCAGTTGAGAGGGGAATAATATCTATGAATTTGCGGCAGACACCTTCGCAGGCTGTGAGGCCCCATGGGGTGCCCAGCTTTCCAGTTCGCACTTCGGGAAGGCTTATTTTGAACCGTTGATAACAGATCGTTAAGGAGGAACGTGTTTCTGAAGCACCAGGCTTTTAAGCACAATAGGGAGAACAGGAAAGGTTCCCCTGGGGCAAAGAAACACAACAGACAAAACAGAACCTGCAGCAACATGCTAGTGGGAGAGATCGGCCTGGGAACTAACATGACAAGGAAGTCAGAAAATCAGGTGGCAACCCCAACTCAACAGTACTGTAGTTGAATACACAGGGAAAAAAGAATTATACATAAGCTGGATCATTACATGTACCCCACATTTGTTGTTTCCAACATTCGGAATTTCAAATTATTTCCATCTTGAATCCGTACAGTGGGGGGGGGGGACGCAAATACACAACAAAGAGGAACTGAAGGATAATTCCTATCTGTCCCCCGCCTGCCAGCAGCTCTACTTTTTCTCAATTATTTTGGGGGCACCTGTGATACCCCTCGTGCCCATGTAAATGACGCTGTGTTTGTGAAGGACTTTCTGTTTGCTGGATTTGTGGATGCCCTGCCACCATTCAGGTTCACTGTGCGGCCTTGCAGTCTCGTGTTACGGTTTGCACCAGTGGTAATGAAAATAATATGGATTGGACAGAATGGTGCCTGCCATGGCCGGTAGTGGCGTCCAGGCTGGGTTCTGCTTCCTATTTTCATTTTGCATCCGACTAGTTTTAGTGACTGTTTCTCTTTCCACCCGTCCTCTGCCAAGCTGTCATTGGGTTTGATGGAGTCTGATTCTGACAGTTGGGATGAGGCCTAGCTGACATTTCACGAGAGGGAAAACCCTCCTGATGAACTCTGGCTAAATCTACATGTTGCAGACTTTGTAATCCCTCTAAACGAGCTTGGGTAAATTTTGTTTACTTATTATTTACTATTTAGCTCAAGCCCTGTTTACCTTTCATTTTACTCAGCTTGTTTACTCACTCTGACTCTACTCTGTTTATCTTTCATTTATTTACTCTTGGATACTGGGCAAATACTTTTTCATTTACCTTTAACTATTCTTGTCTACTCCTAATTTAAAGTAAAGTGTTCTGCTTATATACCGCCCCATACCACTTTAAGTAGTCTCTGGGCGGTTTACAATTTTTAATTACAGTGTGCAGGCTACACATTGCCTCCCCAGCAAGCTGGGTACTCATTTTACCGACCTCGGAAGGATGGAAGGCTGAGTGAATCTTAAGCCTGCTACCTGGGATTGAACCCCAGGTCGTGAGCACAGTTTTACCTGCAGTACAGGCATTTAACCACTGCGCCACGAGGCTTGGGTTTTTTTTTTACCTTCCATCAATAAAAGAGCAAGGACATGTGTTATTGTAATCAATAACTGTGCAAAGCATGCTCTGTTCACAAGACATTACCAACAGTTCACCCAACCAGCATGTGCCACCCTTACTTCTGTAACTTTTGTAACCAATCACGGATGTTGTGCATACTCTTGGATGTAAACCATATGTAATAAAATGTGCCAATGACCTGGTCGGACAACTGGACTCCAGTCTTTTTTCTTCAGGATCCTCCCACATGGGTTCACACTGGAACAACAACAAAAAGATGACCCAGCCACTCCAGAGTCCCAAGGTACAATCAGCTGTAGTTCTGTGTGAGTTCTTGGCAAGGGGCACTGAACCAAGCTTTAATAGGGCCCAGATGACCCAAAGACCCTGGTGGTGCTCTCCCTCTTGGTGGAACTGTAGTGAACACTGAGGTATCACCTGTTCCACTTTTGTATTTGTTTTTGTTTTTTTGGGGATGGCTACATGGCTCCTCAACTTGTTTTGCTTCACTGAGGTTCTGTTGGAGCCGTTTTATCTATGCCGACTAGAGATGGGCACGACTCAATTTTTTTTTTTTTCGTTTTTCATTTTTCATTTAGGGGTCCGTTTCGGTTCGTTTTCGTTTTGGGGGGAGGGGTTTGCACATTTTTCGTTTTCATTTTCGTTACGAAACGAAACGAAACAAACAAAACGAAAACAATTTTTTTTCGTTTCGTTAGCATTCTTTTCAATGCAATGTGTCCGCCGTAACGAAAACGAAAAACACGGCAAAATTTTTCATTTCGTTTCCGTTGTTGTTTTGCTTCTGAAAAATTTTTCTTTTTCATTTTTGTTGCGAAACAAAATGAAAAAACGAAAACAAAAACGAAAATTTCGCTGAGTCGTGCCCATCTCTAATGCCGACACGCTTTGACCACCTTATCTGTCTCCTAAGAAATCTATATGTGGGGCAAGCAGCAACAGTCAGAACTGGATATGGAACAACTGATTGGTTTGAAATCGGGAAAGGAGTGCAACAAGGGACATGAATGAATGACTGAACAACAACAATAACAACAACAACAAAATCCTTCAAGGCTTGTTGACCGAGAAAAGCTAGGAGGTATTCGCTCTCTACAGATAATCAGATGGCTTCAGAGGCGTGTTTGGCTTCCAACCACATTAGGAAATTGGAATTTGCCATTCTGGGGCAGGTTCCAGAACAAGCCATTTGTCTCAACATCTGTGTTTTATGGAAGGCAATGAAGGGACCGTCTCCCATTTGGCCGGATGCAACCACAGATGGCGTTCAGCTGTTGCGACCGTTTGGGAGCTCCACTCCTGGAATAAACAGGAGTGCGATTTTATATTATCGTATAATCGATATCTAAACTGGGACTCTTGTTTGCCTGTTCTTCACCTTGACATGCAGGGTGGATAAGAGAGGAAGATGACAGATGTTTGGATTATATGCAGGAAACATTCCTTCCTTAGGAATAGGTCCAGACAGAGCTTTTGGGCGCTTTTACATGACCCCTAAGATCCGCTGGCCACTTAAATTTGGACCAGGGATCTTAGGGGCTTGTCGCTCTTCCTGTGTCCCCACCCCTCCGCACTTCCTTGCTCCTGTCTGCATGAGGGGAGGGAGAAAAAAAAGGAAGAAAAGAGACATGGCTCACCTCCGTTCTGCCTCTCGCTCTTGCTGCAGCAACATTCCAGTCTCTTAAGTAGCTCTTAAAGGGGAGGGAGCCAAAAACAACAACAAACAGAAGCGAGGAGAGCCCCGCACTCACTATTGTTACACCGCATCAAGGAATTTCCACCTCCAGAGAGCAGGTACTTGAAAGGTGTGCTGGGACGCGCTAAAGTGGGCGTGGTCGCACTTAATTTCCTGTAAACTCCGGAGCTGGTGGGGAAACATTTTTAAGCTCCGGAGCTGGGAGCCATTTGCCCCGGAGTTTAGGGGTCGTGTATAAACGCCCTTTGTTTGTCACACATAAATACGAGGCATCCTTCCACTTTTGAGGACATCGAAGTGCATGGTTGGGCGTGGCTGGAGGAAGCAGATAGCTGCTCTATTTCAAGGTTCTGGGCAAGTTGAGTGTGCAAAGGCCATCCATGCAGTGGGTTCCAGGGTAGGGCTCCTGGGTTGGGCTCACCTTTTTTAAAAAAGGTTCCCCCTGCACGAGCATGCTAGTCATGTCCAACTCTAGGGGCGGTGCTCATTTCCGTATTCAAGCCAAAGAGCCAGTGTTGTGCAAGTCCATGGCCACTTGGCCGGCATATCTGCAAGGAAACACTGCCTCAGTCAACACTGGGCATGGTGGCTCAGCGGACTAAGGCTTCCAAAAACTGGCTGCTGCAAAGTCGGCAGCTCGGCGGTTCGATTCCCGGGTGCCACGCAGCAGAGTGAGCTCCCATTGATAACCCCAGCTCCTGCCAACCTAGCAGTTCGAAAGCATTTAAATGCATGTAGATAAATAAGTACCACCGTAAAAAGCGGGAAGGTAAAACAGGGCTCACCTGGGATGCAGTTAATGCCTTTATTATTTGGCTTTCATGAGCCAATCAAAGCTAGATCTTTTTATTCCAAGTGGGTGAATGATATGTAATAGCATCTCTCTCTCTCTCTCTCTCTCTCTCCCTCTCTCTATGTTGGGGGGGGGTATTTTCCTGCTAAGGTTTAGTTAGTAACATTATGTGTCTCAGATTAAAATATATGAGGATGTATTTGTTTGTTTTTGATCCCACCCTTTGTTCTTTGCTCCTAGCCACTGCCTGGCATGTAATGCCAATGGACTTTTTAAAAATAAAGACTGCTGTGGATGTAAGTTTAGGGTTAGAGTTGGGACATTCTGAGCAAAATTTACTACATTTTGTTATCCGAGAACACGAGATGAACTTGGCTGCATTGGATCAGATCATGCACAACTTATAGAGTGTGAATGTATCAAAATCCTAATTAGAGTATATCAACAAATGTGGAAAGGTATATTCTGCTGCACCAATTGGAAGCCTGCAATATACATTCCATTCCTCAAAAAAGGAGACCTCAAATGGCACAGCTAATTTTGGCACATCACATTAATTTCCCAGGAAACCAAGTGATCCTCAAGTTTGTACAAAAATAAATAAATATTGAATCATTTTTTTCTTTGTTTTTGTATTTTGTAGTGCATATTTATTTGTTGTACACCAACAAATACTTGTTAACCACACCAACTTTGGGAAAGTTGGTGTGGTTAACAAGTATAAAAATAAATAAATAAATAAATATTATAAGCAATAAAGATTTACCATATATGGAGCTAGAGGTGCCCAGTGTTCAAAGTGGATTCAGAAAAGGAAGAGGCACTGGAGATCATATTACAAATATAGGTTGGCTACTGGACCATACCAGAGAAAAAAAGGGGGGGAAAAGAAAAAAAATTGGCCAATAAAGAAAAGCTAATTGATGAATTGGGGCTAGGGGGAATCATAGCTTTGTAGTAGTCAGGGTCGCCGCTTATGCTATCTATGATGTAACTGACTTGTGATAAATCAGCATTTTTAAAATAAGTATCACAATTCATGTTCTGATTTGTGTCCATTTCTAAGGAAGATCAAAGAGGAGATGCATGGATTCAGTACAGAAAGCTCTTACTTTGCAAGAGTGGAAGACATCTGTGAATGACAGAACATAGGCAAGCTCTAAAGAAATCTCAAAATTAATATATCTCCTATACGTTCCCTAGGTTTTCTTTCTTTTCAGGATGGTTAAAGGTCTGGAAGAAAGGTCTTATGAGGAGCGGCTTATGGAGCTGGGGATGTTCAGCCTTACAAAAAGAAGGCTGAGAGGGGATATGATAGCCATGTTTAAATATTTGAAAGGATGTCATATTGAAGAGGGAACAGGTTTGTTTTCCATGGCTTCAGAGACTAGGACTCGGGGGCAATGGTTTCAAACTACAGGAAAAGAGATTCCATTTGAACATTAGGAAGAACTTCATGATGGTTAGAGCTGTTCAGCAGTGGAATATGCTACCACAAAGGGTGGTGGATTCTCCTTTTTTGGAGGTTTTTAAGCAGAAATACTGTGATGGGGGTTCCTGCATGGCAGGGGGTTGGACTGGATGGCCCTTGAGGTCTCTTCCATCTCTTAGGATATGATTCTATGATTCATCCAGAGACAGTGGCCCTTGCCATAGCTTTTTAAGACCAAAGCCTGCTCTGTTGATGCTTAGAATCAAGGAACTACTGGACGTGGTGGGACTTATAATGGAGGACAGATTTGGCCCTTAGCACACTCCAGAGAGGGGGCTTCCCTAAGGCCTGCCCTCCAGGCCCCCATTAAACAACAGGAATAACTTCATGATGTTAGAGCTGTTCAGAAGTGGAAGATGCTGCCACAAAGGAAGGTGGTGGTGTCTCCTTCATTGGAAGTTTTTAAGCAGAGGCTGGATGGCCATATGTCGGAAATATTGTGATGGGGTTCCTGCATGGCAGGGGGTTGGACTGGATGGCCCTTGAGGTCTCTTCCAAGTCTAGGATTCTATGATTCCTTCCTTCCTTCCTTCCTTCCTTCCTGGGAGGTGGAATTCGCCCAGGGGAGCTGATTTGCAGTTCCGTTTACAGCACCAGTGCATGGATTTTTGTGTGTCTGCCTGTGCAAGTTATTTGTGTAAAGGGGAGGTCACAGTTGTCACAAATCAGTGCTACTCCCCATATCGTTGCCATACAAGGAGATGGCCTCTCTGCCTAGACACAGTGATGGCGGACCTTTTAGAGATCGAGGGCCCAAACTGCGATTCAAAGCCCGCTAATTTTTTGCAAAGTGCCAATACAGCAATTGAACCTGAATATACAGGTGGCTGTGAAGAGGCGATGTCGGGTGCCCACGGAAAGGGCTCCGAGGGCCACCTTTGGCCCCCGTGCCATCGGTTCGCCAACACTGGCCTAGAGGGTGAGGTTGCTTCCTTTTGAATGGCTCAGCACCAGAGGTTGCTTCCTTTTGAATGGCTCAGCACCAGAGAGACAGCTACAGGGATGGCTGGCTTCTCTAGCAGTTACCCCATCGCCCTGCTGGAATATGGAATGGATTCCTTTAAAAAAAAAGTTGGGGAGGAGAATGAGGTCTGGTCAAGGAAAACCACCACCCTTAGAACACCCTGTGTCTTTTCATCAAGATCACGGACATTGGCTTCCCATCAATCCCTTTTCTCTCTCTCTCTTAAGAAGACATATAAAATTCAGGGGGCTTAGCAGATACCCCCCCTCCTATCCCCTCATACCTTAACTATCTTCCATTTTTTCCCATTCAGCTGTATCTCCCCTCCCAACCCTGCTTTTTTGCCTCCCTTGTTTAGGAAGTGCAATCACACACACACACACTGGGTAGGGGGAAAACTGCCTCCCTCAGCTATTTTTACCTGCGTTCCCTGGAATGCACAGCAGGGTTATTGCCCAGAAAAAAACAACAGTAAGGCTTCACATCCCCCCTTTCCTCTTTTCTTCTAACCATTCTCTCCCCAGTTTTGCAAACAGTTTCATATAAAAGTGCCTCCTTCTCCCAGGATGAAAGGAGATTCTCTCTCTCTCTCTCTCTCTCTCTCTCTCTCTCTCTCTCTCTCTCTCTCTCTCTCTCTCTCTCTCTCTCTCTCTCTCTGTGTGTGTGTGTGTGTGTGTGTGTGTGAGAGAGAGAGAGAGAGAGAGAGTGTGTGTGTTAGGAATCCTTTGAGATACAATTTGCACTCCTTCCTGTTTGTCCGAGGCCTTTTCTTCAAGATGAGTGTTGTGCCACAGGACAGTGGTGAACGTGTAAAGTGGCTTTTGACATTCACAGACGGTCCGAGGGAGATGGCTGCATTGAAACTGACATGGGAGCTGCTTTCTTTGCACAAGCTCAGAGGCACTTTAAGGAAGTCGGGGTGGGTGGGGGACAGCTTTGCAATGGTTTCTGGTGCTCGGCTGCCAGTCGGGCCACTCTGAGTGACTACCCCTTTTCATGTTCTCTGGTGGAAGTCATGTCAAGCCTCAGTTCCTCTGGGCAGGAGTGATAAAAACTGGAAGAGAACCTTGCCAGACTTCTGAGGTCTTTTGTTCATGTTTTCCTTGATGGATCTCTGCCTTTCCAAGTAGACACCTGGCCTCAGGTCAAATCGGCACACAGGATGCTCTCCAGAACAGCCTAGAAAAGTGACGGCTTTGGGTGTGTGTGTTGCGTCGTTACAGTCGTGACCGACTCTTTGTGACCCCATGTCCATGGAGTTTTCTTGGCAGGAATACTGGAATGGTTTGCTAGTTCCTACTCCAGGCACCTCGCTGCCTAGATGCCCTAAGCACATCTGAGCTCGCCTGATTTCGGAAGCTAAGCAGGGTCAGCCCTGGTTAGTACTTGGATGGGAGACCACCAGGGAATACCAGCTGCTGCAGGCACCTGGTGTAGGAACTGGCAAGCCACTCCAGTACTCCTGCCAAGAAAACTCCATGGACATGGGGTCACGAAGAGTCGGTCACGACTGTAATGACAGAACACACACTCCAGGCACCTACAGCACCTGGTGGTCTCCCATCCAAGTACTAACCAGGGCCGACCCTGCTTAGCTTCCGAAATCAGGTGAGATCGGATGTCCTTAGGGCAATCTAGGCAGCTGACTGCTTTGGGTAGCAACAGTCAAAAACCCTCGGCCTGAGGGCTTTTAGGAGTTGTGTTAGGAGAAGAGCAGCCATCCCAAGAGCCCTGCTTCACAATGAAATGTCAAAGGAAGAACCAGCCTGTTTGGGGAAATGGCAAGGTTTGCAAGATATGGGCAGCCAACTCATTCTCAACGGGAAGAGACTCAAGAAGCTGGTTTTGAAGGGTGATGACTCAGAGAACTCAAGCCCTCCGAAAGTAATCTTTCTGAGCTCTGAGAGTGGGCTAGTGGGTTGCATTGCAAGCTGGCTGGAGAACATGATGAAACCCATGATGTGGCAGGTTCCACTTGGCTACTCTGGCCCCTCCACTATCTATCTTTTTTTACAGTGGCTAGCTAGAAGCCTCTGGGAAGTTCACCAGTGCCCCTAATAATGGTGAACCTTCAGCACGCCAGATGTTTTGGACCACAACTCCCAGGAAACAAAAGAACCCAGCTGAATCCAGTGGTGATCTCATGGGTTAACACATATACAGTACTATATGTACTTTGTATTTTGCCTTTGTATTTTCGTTTTCATATTTTTAATTTGATTTGGATCTTGTTATTTCATGTGCCAGGGAAAAACCTTCCTGTTCCAGAAGTTTTTAAACTGATTATTGTGGGTCCTGATGGCAATTTTAGTGTAGTATTTTAATGCATTGTATTTGTTGTATTTAAATGCTTTTATTGTTTTAATTTTATTGCAATGTTGATGTTTTAATTGTCTGAATTATTTATTTTGAATGTGAGTCACCGTGAGACATTTGGGTAGTGGGCGGCTTACAAGCTATATAAATAAATAAAATAAATACATTGTGGATTTGCCTTATCTTTGCTCAGAATGGCTTTTGTATTGTTCACACACCTTTGGTTCCCTTGGGAAAATCGGGTGGTTTATAAATATAAAAATAAATAAGTAAATAAATAAATTTCAAGGCTGTATTGCCAGTGACAAAGGACTGTGGGAGTTCATGGCCCACAACCTCTGGAGTGCCAAAGGTTCGCCACCATTGCAGCCCTAATTGGTTGGACCACAATGTCCTACTCTTCCATTGTTATTGTTGTTGCATGTTGTTGAGTCAGAAATGACTTACAGTGACCCAAATAGGGCTTTCAAAGTAAGTGAAACAAGATGGTGTAAGCAACAGTTTTCTGGGTGTCATGGTCCAAATTGTCATTCTTTGTAGGCATATAAGAGTTATTCCCACTAACTACAACTCCCTGTCCTTTGTCCACATGTGGCGGAGTTGAGGAGGCTGAGGGCTGCTGGATATTTATGGGATCAAAGCCAGTCAGCGAATGTTCCAACGAATACAATGGTGTCACCGTGCCAACTTAGCTAATCAGATTTGCATAGATGGGGGTGTGTTGCAATTGAAGACAAAGGAAATGAATGGGTTTTTTAAGGGTTTGGGTGGAAGTCAAGCCACTTTGTTGCTTGGGCAACTGGAAGGTAAATGCTGATCTTTGCCGTAAAGCTCTCTGTGTGTATTGGGTCATTGCAGTCATGACAGATTCTTCATTACTCCATGTCCATGGAGTTTTCTTGGCAGGAATACTGGTGTGGTTTGCCAGTTCCTACTCCAGGCACCTACAGCACCTGGTATTCCCTGGTGGTCTCCCATCCAAGGACTAACCAGGGCCGACCCTGCTTAGCTTCTGAAATCAGGTGAGATCTGATGTGCTTAGGGCATCTAGGCCTACAGAGGTTTTACTGCAGTACAGTATAAAAAAACGCAGGGAGCAGAAGCACAGTTGTTTAAGTAACACCAACCAATTCTGTTCCCCCAGGGCTGTTCAATGTCTGGACGACACCCTGTCTTCACCCACATGTTCAGAGGTAGGCCAAATGGTGTCATTCCTGGTGGGCTGAACAGCAGAACAGAGAGCTGTTCCTTGTCCACAGAGTACGTCCCTTGCATTCCATTCATCCTTAGTGGAGTTTAACCCCTTTTAGCCAAAGAGGCATAGTCCTTTGAAATGAGAACTTGGGAACTGAGGGCGCTTTTACACGACCCCTAAGATCCGCTGGCCACTTAAATTCGGACCAGAGATCTTAGGGGCTTGTCGCTCTTCCTGTGTCCCCACCCTGGCTGCTGGCTGTGTGAGGGGAGGGAGGAAAAAAAAGGAAGAAAAGATCGTGGCTCACCTTCGTTCTGCCTCCGCTTGCCGCCGCGGCAACATTCCTGTCTCTGTAAAGTAGCTCTTAAAGGGGCGGGAGCCAAAACAACAACAAACAGAAGCGAGGAGAGCCCTGCACTCACTATCCTTGCACCGCATCAAGCAATTTTCACCCCGGAAAAGTGCGCTGGGTCGCGCTTAGGTGGGCGGGGTCGCACTTAATTTCTTCTAAACTCCGGAGCTGGTGGGGAAACATTTTTAAGCCCCGGAGCTGGGAGCCATTTGCTCCGGAGTTTAGGGGTCATGTATAAACGCCCTGAAGGACAAAAGAACTGACAGCCAAGCTTGCCAACAGAGGCCAAAGTCTTCCCCTGGCCCTTCTGAGGTCACCATATGGGACACATTCCCTAGCATTCTTTTTCTCTCGTACGGAGGTTAGTCAGTTGACTAAACAATACCCTGGAGGCCAAGAGTGATTGTGGACCTGTGGGTGAATGCCTGTGTTCATGTTCCATGTACAAAATAATGCAGGGCATGAGTAAAGTGGATAGAGGGGTGCTCTTTTCCCTCTCACAAAATACCACAACTAGGGGACATCCACTCAAATTGTGGGCTGGGAGAGTAAGAACAGACAAAAGAAAATATTTTTTATGCGGTGTTTTGTTAGTCTGTGGAACTCCCTGCCACAGGAGGTGGTGATGGTATCTGACTTGGATGCCTTCAAAAGGGGATTGGAGAGATTCCTGGAGGAAAAGTCCATCACAGGCTACAAGCCATAATGGACATGTGTCATCTCCATACTTAAAAGCAGGGTACTTCAAGGGCCAGAGGCAGGGGAGTGGTATCAGGAGACAGAGATCTAGCCTCGTGTGCTCCCAGAGGCATTTGGTGGGGCCACTGTGAGATACAGCAAGCTGGACTAGATGGTCCTTTGGCCTGATCCAGCATAGCTCTTCTTACGGCTTGGCTTCATTAGCTTCAAATTAGTCTGTCAGGTTCTGCCTTTCATGCCCACCCCCACTTCAGCTTTCCCTGAGCCCCTTCTTGTTTGGGGTCATGCAAATCTCACCACCTGCAAGCCTCCCTTGCAATTGCCAAAAGGGCGTCTGGGCTCAGAAGCAAACCCTTTCTGCCTACCAAGTCCCTGAAATGGATGGGATTGTGTAGCCTTCGCCCTGACCTCAGGTCATGGTCATTTGCATTTCCCCCATTCTCAGGAATGTTTTTTTTAATGGAGGCCAAGAAATACAGACGTGTCCTCTCCGGCCTCTCTCCGAAGGGCACAGGGCAGGGCAGATGCTGATCTATGTTCCCTGATCTATGTCCCCCTATTTCACCAAGGACTGGGTTAAGAAAAGTGACTGTGCATCCCCTTGTGTGGGCATTTTTTCCAGTCTTGTAGACCACCCCTCCTGTTGCTGAAAGGGGTTTCTCAGCACCAAATATTGGCTGAATCCTGATTTTCATCCCAGCTTAGCTGTCACCTTCCGCTGTGCGGTTCCCTGTCGCTTGCAGAATTTGCTTCTGGAGGCAGCCGGCTTCCCTTCCCCGCGGTTAAAAAAGATTAGCTCTGCCTGCACTCAGCCAAGGTGATTGGGACCTCTATTTACTGGGAATCCGCAAAAGCAGTTAGCTTCTCAAGGGCACCCCTGCGTGCATCCAACAAAGGACGCGCCGGCACACCAACCTAACGACCGGTTTTATGCTTCGCTCAGCTTTTCTCGCTGTGGAGAAAAGAGTTTCAAAGCCCCTAGGCAGGTACTTCTGTATTAAGAGGGAAGAGAAGAAGTGGGGGGAGAAAGGGGAGGGGGGAGGGAATTCTAAAGCAGTCGTTCATTCATTCATGGCTGTGGCTCTCCAATACTCCTGGAGTAGCCACTCAGCATCACTTGACACTGATTGCTTCTTAATACAGTAAAAGCCCTTAAACACACACACACACACACACACACACAGAGAGAGAGAGAGAGAGAGAGAGAGAACAGATTCCTCCCCCAGCCCTTCAATGCATGAGATCCGTCTGTTTGAAGACATGCTGACCTCTCAACTCAACATTCCAGAGCTGATAATAATCCATTCTTCATTTGGACCCCTGATCTTTGATCCCAAGTCCTAAGGGGTAGAGATTTGCAGTACTGCCCTAGCAGGCTTCCTTATTTGTTTGTTTGTTTGTTTGTGTGTTTGTTTGCTTGTTTGTATGTATACCACACCGATTTCCCAAGGGAGAACTCTGGGCGGTTAAAAACAAAGCAAAGTGTTCTGCTTATCTACCGCCCCATACCACTTCAAGTAGTCTCTGGGCAGTGTACAGCTTTTAATTACAGTCTGCAGGCTACACATTGCAACCCCTCCCCCTCCCAGCAAGCTGGGTACTCATTTTACCGACCTCGGAAGGATAGAAGGCGGAGTTGACCATGAGCTGCCTGCTGCCTGGGATTGAACCCCAGGTCGTGAGCACAATTTTTACCTGCAGGGCAGGCATTTAACCACTGTGCCATGGGGCTCCTTGCTGTTTCTGTGAAATTGCAACAGATCTTGGGATGCACCCTCGAGATAACATCCTCTTTTAGGGCTGAATGGAACGTGTCCGGCTGAAGAACATAGCTATTGGTCAGGAATTCTACCATCCTTGGTATTTATCCCCTTCCTATGATCTACTTAACTCCATCCATATCATTCCCAATCCCTTCTTTCTATCAAACCCCTTATCACACCAAAGACCTTTTTCAACAACTCTCATGTACTAATTTGAGGCTCCTTTGTCTCCTTCCATTCCCAACAACCATCTGCCCCCTTCTTCTTCTTCTTCTTCTTCTTCTTCTTCTTCTTCTTCTTCTTCT
>JAHTLZ010000017.1:2835510-2858663 GCA_023846285.1 Phrynocephalus versicolor
GTGTGTGTGTGTGTGTGTGTGTGTGTGTGTGTGTGTGTGTGTGTGTGTTTGGTCCATTGTGTCTCAAGGAGGCTCCAGCGACTGAGCCCCCACCCGGAGTTGGGAGAGAGCAAGATGGGTCAAGGGTGTGTGTGACACAGCAGAAGGGAAAAGATGCTTTTGTCGTGGAGAGAGAGAGAGAGAGACCTCCTTTAAGAGGCGCCTTGCTTTGCTTTGTGCCCGGGTGGCTCCACCGGCAACCTTGCTTCCTCCTCTTCCCTCCCCTCCCCCACCCTTGTCTTGCAAGCCGTCAGACTTGTTCCCACAGTGACCTCCTGGGGACAAAAGCCAAGCTCCCCCAGGAACCTCCAGCCAGGACCTGGATCCCATATGGGCTCTGGTCCGCTCCCAAATGTGTCTCCTTCCTCTGTTTTTGCATTTGCAGGATGCTTGGAGGAAGCCTCCTTTTTCCTTCCAAAGGCCTTTTTTTTTGGGGGGGGGGAGGACAGGGAAAAGAGTGCGGGGGGGGGGAGAGAGAGAGAGAGAAAGGTGATTCCCTCCCCCTTCCTCATTAAAATGGAGTGTTTTCCTTTTCTCTCCCCTCCCACCCCCTCCGCCTTCCTCCGAGGCTCACAGCAACCGGGCTGGCCATCGCTCATGCCCTAGTTGTGCCAACCTCGCTTGCTGGCTGTCCTGTGATATTTTCCTCTCCCGGGCTGGAGTGTAATAAGTGGGGTAATTAAGTGTAAAAGGCAAGGTGGAGGCCGGGATTGGAGTGCTTGGCTGGGGGGTTGAGAGGAGGGGGGATTGAAGGAGGTTGGAGAGAGAGAGAGAGAGAGAGAGAGAAGGGGGGGAGAAATAAGCCCTCCTCTCTTTTCAAAGGCAGGGGAGTGAGATAATATATGCTAATAACCGGCAATCAGTGCTGCCGTGGCTTAATATTCCTGACTCTGCTAAGCCCCTCTTTGCAGCCCCCTTCCCCAATATACACAAAGAGACACACACACCACCACCACTACAACCCCCCCTTGTGCAAAGGAAAAGACAGAGAGCAATGGCAGGGAGAAGAAAGCTCAGCCATTTCGCCCCCACCCCGCCGCAGGCCGGGTGGGTGGTGGTGGGTGAGAGACCCCCAGCAACCCCCAGCGCTCTTAAATTGGGTGGCTTTTTTCGGACAGCTGTATGGAAATAGTCTCCTTCAGCTGTCCCTCTATAGAACAGTTTTTTTTTAATGGGGGGGGAGAGGAAGAGAAAGGGGGAAGCACACGGGCTGCTTCCAGAAGGAAGAAAGTCAAAATCAACACTAGACTATGGGTGATCCCTTCATAGGCTGCTAGTAGAAAAATAAATAAATAAAAGGTTGCTGAGCTTTCGAGAGCAAGCCCTCTTTTTCAAAGCAGGTATAAAAGTCCAAACCTGCTTTGAAAAAGAGGGCTTGTGCTCTCGAAAGCTCAGCAACTCGTTTTTTATTTGTCTACTAGCAGCCGATGAAGGGATCACCCATAGTCTAGTTTTGATTTTGTTTGTTTTAATGCAGGGCTGTTCATCTTTGAACAGGCCAAGGTCTACTTTTCCCGGCCCAAAGTGCCTGAGGGCTACTACACTAAAACCTCTACATACGAATTTTATCCGTTCCGAGCACATGCTCATCAGTAAAAACTTTTGTAAGTAGAGCAGCAGTTTCCCATAGGAATGCACTAACTAATTAATCTGTTCTGGAGGGAACAGATTTCAATGCGCCATGGCCCTTGAACTGCCCCGCTCAGCTGAGACAGTGGGCTGGCAGACCCAGAACTTTGATGGGGCAGTGGTGGTCCTTGGGATGGGGGAGGGAGGGGTGGAGAATTTATCCCCGCACTTTTTTAATTGATGGCTGGCGGGCTACATTTGAACCCTTTGTGGGCTACCAGTAGCCCGAGGTCTACCTGTTGGGCAGGCCTGTTTTAATGGCTGCATGGCTCCAAACCTCTTTGCACTGCAAGGAAGAAAGAGAGACTCAACAGCAGCTAATCTTGATGGCTTGGGTTGGGAAGGCCAGTCCTCTTGTAAGGCCGGCTGGGAAAGGTGCTTCGGGTGGCCAGTGTTGAGTGACAAGAAAGGTCGGGGGGGGTCACCATTGGTCACCGTTGCATTTTTACTTTGAGGAGGGGGCAGGGAGAAATTGAGGCCAGATTCTGCCTCAGGGGCCACAACTAGCTTTCTGAATTGTATTTATTTATTTGATTTCTATACCACCCCATGAGTGCATACTCTCACCAGGGTGGTTTACAGGTTAAGACTTTCAAATCCTGAAGACTCCATGTGGCGATATAAATAAAACTGTGGCCGTGAAAGTGTGTATGTGTGTGGAGGGTCATTAAAAAAGAGAAGAGAAGAACAAAAATTATCAGCAACTTTGCCTCTCCACTTGGTGAAGGGGGGGCATGCCACCATTTCCTGCACCACATCTGACAGAGAAATATATTGGACCAGCCCTACAGTGGGGCTACAGGAGAAGGAAGAGTGGCACCTGTTTTCTTGGGAGGGAGAGCATAATGTTGTTGAGGGTTGGGGTGGCAAAAGGTGTAGTTGTGGGGCATGGGGTTCACACAACGTTGGTCTTCCAGTGAGTGTTTTCTCTGGTGCAGTGACAAAGGGGCTACAGTCCTTGAGGGCAAGGGCTGCATGAGTCCTAAGGGTTTGAGCACACATGCCAAAAGAACCCCAGTTATATTGATTGCACTGCTATTTAGATCATTTAATAACGTTCTATTCACATGGTGCATGGGTAACACTGATTCATTTGGCCAGCCATTCAGATTCACCTCACTGCTGTGGTGGTTTTAAAATATAACTCTCACGTATCGTTTCCATCCTTATTATTTTGGAGTATGTGGACATTGTGGTCAATGTATTTACTTTGCAAACAGGTCAGGTTTTGGGGCACTGTGGCCACTGTAGGACCACTAAAAAGTGTGCAAGCACTGCGGCCACTTTATGGCCACAGTGCTTGCACACTTTTTTCTTAAAAAAAGGCACACCAATAAATTGCTTGTAGCAGCATCCGCAACAACAACATGAATACATTGCTCAGAAGGAGGCAGCCTCTCTCCCCTTCCCACTTTGCTCTGGAAGAAAGGAAATGGGAAAGAGGGGTTGGGTGGTGATATGGTCCTGTCTGTATACAAGCTTTAGAGAGTTAACAGACAAAACCTCAAGACTTGTCTTTAACCCGGATGAGAAAGTAGCAGAGGACAAGGAAGGAAAAAGGGCTAAGAGATGGAACAAAGAAAACAAGGAAAGACAGTGCCCCAAAAATATTTCTGGCACTGATCCGCCACTTGTCAGCAAATGCTGGGGCATCTTGTTGCTCTTTACGTGTCCAGAGTAACACAGAGTAACATTCCATTGTGGATGTCCCTTTTCAGATATGATGATTCACCCAAATTGGGGGTCCGGAATCCTTAAAAATGCCCCAGCAGCTACCATGAAGATACCTTGGGCAGGCCTTCAGCAGAGGAGCAATCAAATCATCTGTCAAAACTATGCTTTCCAAACAGACTACGTTAGACAAAGGACAGCTGAAGCCTGGCAGGGAGTCCCAAAGCAGTAGAGGGAACAGCAAGGAAGGGATGAGCACAGACAAAAGAAAATCTTTTTTTTTACCCAGCGCGTTGTTAGTCTGTGGAACTCCCTGCCACAGGAGGTGGTGATGGCATCTGGCCTGGATGCCTTCAAAAAGGGATTGGACAGATTCCTGGAGGAGAAGTCCATCACAGGTTACAAACCATGGTGGAGATGTGTCATCTTTAGGCTTAAAACCAGGGTACTTCAAGGGCCAGATGCAGGGGAGTAGTATCAGGAGACAGATATCTAGTCTCCTGCGCTCCCAGACGCATCTGGTGGGGCCACTGTGAGATACAGGAAACTGGACTAGATGGGCCTTTGGCCTGATCCAGCATGGCTCTTCTTATGTTCTTATGTTATTATGAGCACAGTGGAATAGCCAGGATACACCTTACAATTGCATTGTGGTGGTAGTAACCTGTGCTGTGATGGTGTTGATTTGTGATGCTCGGTTGCTTGCAACTTAGGACGATGTCAGCAAAACATCACCATTGTCATCGAAAAGGATGAAATCTGGAGAGAAACACGGAGAGATAGGCACGAAACAACTGCGTTGATCCGGATCAGCCAATGAGAAGCTGATCTTTTGCAATATTCGTGGCTCTGAACTGCTCTTTCAAGATCAGACTCTCCTCAGATCCATTGCATTGCAGTTGCAATAGCTTGCAACGGCATACTCTTCCCAGGAAAATCAATTCCTCCGGCCAGGAGAAGGAGCTCGAGAGGGAGCCAATTGTAAAGCAAATTGTTTCTGCCTTTGAGACAATCCAGAGGCTTCCTAGCACCACTCTATCACTGTCCTGATTTCTTGTAAGAGAAAACCTATGCACCCCAGTACTGTGACCAAAGCAGATTCCAGGGACAAATCTCACCCTATCCTTCACTGGAAAGAGATAAGGCATGAGTAAAGTGGATAGAGGTAAGCTCTTCTCCCTCTCACAAAATACCAGAACTAGGGGACATACACTCAAATTGAGGGCTGGGAGAGTAAGAACAGACAAAAGAAAATATTTTTTCACCCAGCGCGTTGTAAGTCTATGGAACTCCCTGCCACAGGATGTGGTGATGGCATCTGGCTTGGATGCCTTCAAAAGGGGATTGGACAGATTCCTGGAGGAAAAGTCCATCCCAGGTTACAAACCATGATGGGGATGTGTCATCTCCAGGCTTAAAACCAGGGTCCTTCAAGGGCCAGATGCAGGGGAGTGGTATCAGGAGACAGACATCTAGTCTCGTGTGCTCCCAAATGCATCTGGTGGGGCCACTGTGAGATACAGGAAGCGGGACTAGATGGGCCGTTGGCCTGATCCAGCATGGCTCTTCTTATGTTCTTATGTAAGGCTGAAGCAACCATTTGGTGCTCTTATGTCGCAAGACAGCTTTGTCTGCTGACTTCCAGAAATGGATTCTGTGGTATTCGAAAATGGGCATCAGCCCTAATAGGGTACATGAGTCTCTCTGTGTGTGTCGCTCACTGTGTGTATGTGTTTGAAACTGCTTGATATTTGTTCCAAGAAAGTGTAAACTGGTCTTTGCACGGAAACTTGGCACGGAAACAGCAGCTGCTGAGTTCTGCTTTGACTAGACATTTCCACCACACCTGCCGGCTTTCCGTTTACTCCCCGAATCTCTCCCAGCTCATGAATCACTTCTGAAAAGGAATGGATGCAGCTTGAACCTCTCATGGTTGTCTGCTGATCTCTTCTTGCAGGTGGAGCATCTGCCAGGCTAGACCTCTCTGTTCTCCCGGGCACATCTGGCTTATTCCCCTTGCCCTCTTCCTTGGTGCCCATGCAGCCGGCTGCCTTGATTTAAGGAGGCCCGGGCTGGGCGAGGCCCCGTCTGAACTATTGTGCACAATTCTGGTCACTACCCCTCCAGAAGGATATTATGGAAATGGAACAAGTGCAGAGGAGGGCAACCAGAATGATTAGGGGACTGGAGCACCTTCTTTACCACCCGAAGCTGTAACGACTAGGCCTCTTCACTCTTGAACAAGGGCGCCTAAGAGATGACCTGACTGAAGTTTATAAAATCATACACAGTGTGGACAAAGTAGATAAGGAAAAGCTGTTTTCCCTATCGCACAACACTAGAACTAGGGGCCACTCCATGAAAATTTGGGGGGCTAAAATAAGAGAAAGTACCTTTTCACCCAGAGGATCACTGGGCTGTGGAACTCCCTGCCAGAAGAAGTGGTGACAGCTGTCAGGCTTGACAGCTTTAAGAACGGATTGGACAAGTTCATGAAGAACAAGGGTATCAATGGCCACCATTATGGATGCTGAAGGACAACCTCTGGGTTGGAGAGAGAGGCAGGATATCTCTCAATGCTATTTGCAGGGAATCGTAAGCAGGTGAAGACATCTTCTTGGGAATACCCTGAAGCAAATGGTGAGCCACTGTCTGAGACAGAATGCTGGACTGCTTGGGCTGTGGCCTCTTCCAGCAAGGCTGTTCTTATGTTCTTATGTTTGCATCTTTCTCTCTGAACCTCCCTCTGGGGTGAAGTGGCAGAGAGAAAGAGCTGAAAGAAAGGGGCAGAAAAGAACCAGGAATCATTTGAAGAGTGATGAAGATAGACACAGGTGGGGTGAAACCTTTGAGATGAGAGAAACAGCCGAAGAGGGTGTTCATGGGAACCACACCCCAACTCCAGACTGTGACTGCCACCATCTTGTGGGCAGGAGCCCCCCTTACGATTGGTGAGCTGCTTTTTCAAAAGCATGGAGGAGTAACTCCCGAGAAGTATGGTAGGTATCTGTCAATAGAAATTGGTATTTTTTGTTCTTTCCCGAGCACAACTCCAGAGCACCATGGAGGGTCACTCCTGCAACACCACATAATAACAAAAAACTTAACAATAACCTTAACAATAACAGCTGGAAGGGCCCCTATGGTTCAGCGAGTCCGGCCCTTGCCAGGTGCTTTTACACGACCTCTAAAATCCGCTGGCAACTTAAATTCAGACCAGAGATCGTGGGGTTTTGTTCTGCTTCCTGTGTTCCCACCCTTCCAGACTCCATCGCTCCCATCTGCAGTGAGGGGAGGGAGAAAAAAAGGGAGAGAGAAAATTTGCAGACTCACCTCCACTCACCTCTGTCTGCACGTAGTCGGTACTCGGAGCAGCCCCATAGGGATTCCTGTCTGTTAAAGGGGCGGCAGGGACAACAAAAACAAACAGAAGGCGAGGAGAGCCCAGCATCCACAGCTTTACAATTTGCATCAGAATTTTTTTTACCTCCGGAGACTAGGTACTTGTAAAATGTGCTGGGGCGCGCTTAGGTGGGCGTGGTCGTACTTAATTTTTTTTTTAAGTCTACAGCTGGTGGGTAAACAATTTTAAGCTCCGGATCTGGGAGCCCTTTGCATTGGATTTTAGGGGTTGTGTAGTGGGGAATTGAACTCCAAACGCTGGCACCATAGCATGGAGTGTGTCTCTGCATATACACCTGTAGGGTTTTCCCACCAGAACATGAAGAAAGCCTGTTTCCAGAGGCCCCAGAAAGCAGAACCAGGTTCAATGGATTCAAATGCCAAGGAAGGAGGTTACCCAAGCTGCCTTGGGTGTTTTTCTTAAGGGGAAAGGCAGGATAAAACATTTTAGATAAGTAAAATAAATTACACAATTAAATGATACTAATTAGAAGTAGATATGGACAAAAATGTTTAAAACATGGTGATTTGTCATGAATCATAATTCATGAATGCTGACAGATCATGAATTTTCATTATTTTTTTTAACAAACTAATGAATTGATTAGTTGATTTGTCCCACCTTAAGTGGGGAAAAAAACCCCTCACTGGCACCTAGATATACCAACATTGGAGAGAGTCCTTCCTTGACTCTTCGCTATGATTCCTGCAAGTTTGGTGAAGTTTTGGTTTTGGGTGACCAAATTATGTACCTCCCCCAAAAGGACTCCCCTCCCAGGAAAGGGACAGAGGCTGCAGATGGCAAGGAAGTCACCCAAAGGGGCCCAACTGGGGATGATGAATTGACAAATCGAAAAGTGCTGAAAGTTCATCGGGTCGTCTAATTGAATGAATGCAAAGCAACAAACTTTGGACAAATTGGCAATTTCTGACAAAGATTGCAATTCTTTTCATCTCCAACCAGAACTCCCTTATGTTAATAATTGTTTAGCAGCTAAAGAGTCTCCTTTGGTGGGAACTGGTGCTTTGTTAAAGGTTCTTAAAATAAAGATTGGATGACCCCCGTAAGAGATTCTTCGGTCGAGAGTTTCCTAACTTGGCAGGAGGTCCCCGGGACCTCTTCTCACTTGGCAATCCCGTGCTTGCCTGATGCCATGCATTAGGATCTGTGCATCTTTTCTGAAACACTAGCCAGAGCCAAAAGAGCAATACTGTACATCCATTCTTAAAAGTCATGGTTTTGATTTACAAAACCCTCCACAGCTTGGGACCTAAATACCTGGCAAAGCGTATCTACCAGAGATCAACTGAGGCCCGTCCTACCAGAATGTCGCGGGCGCTCTCACTTTGGGTGGCCATGCCCAGGGAGGCTAGGAAAGCGGTCACCCGCAATCGAGCCTTCACTGTGGCTGGCCCCTCGCTTTGGAACCATCTCCCGAGTGAGTTGCGCCTTGCACAGTCCCTGCCAGCCTTTAAAAAAGCCTTGAAGACCTGGCTCTTTCGTAAGGCCTTTGGCGACCCTTAATTTAACGTGTGTGTGTTTTTTTTTTTAATAAAAATCCCTTTCCCTATCCCCACCATTTTGCTTGTATTATATTTCTTTGCTATGGTTTTACTATAATTGTCATTATAATTGTTTGACTTGTTTGATGTTTGTTCACCGCCCGGAGTTCCTTCGGAAGACGGGTGGTATATAAATAAATAAATAAATAAATAAATAAATAAATAAATAAATAAATAAATAAATAAATAAATGGTGTGATCATGCACATAGCCTGCCAACCACGTGGAGATGTTGTGAGTTCTTTTTCTCTCTAATCAAGCTCTAATCCTCTTGCTGCCTGCCTGCTGCTTCAGAAAAGAGCCCTGCCGTTTTTCTGTCTTGCATCTCGCCACTCAGGCCCTCTTGTCTACAGATCAATTAGGCCAACCGCCATGGGAGGCTCCCGGATGGGGGATGGAAAGAAGGGGAGCCCACCCACCTTGACCCTCCATGCCGAAAGGTCACACGGGAAGGTCTCTGGCCGAGAATGATCAAAGCTATCGATCTGTGTCTCTTATTACGCAGCTGGGGCACTTGAAGCCTGGGCAGATACAGAGTCACTCCGAACATGATACGATTCCCACAGAGATAGCAATTACTGGAAGGAGACGAGCAGAGCTGGGAACAAGTCCTGATTGGGGATGAAAAATCCTAGAATCTTCTGGCTAGGTTAGAAGGTTCTGGGGTTCTGGAATCCTGTAGCCCCCACAAAGGGCCCTTCCCAGCTTCTGGAAATCACACACAGAAGCTTCTGGAAATCACACAGAGAAGAAAGATGCTTTGCTGGAGGTATGCCCATTGTCTGTAAAAAGGTTGACCAAAAAATATCATCAACACCTAAACAGAAGGACCATGTTTTCCCTGTTTGGCCTTGTGAGAATTGCATGCAGTGAGGGAGCAGCTGTACCAGGATAAAGCACAGATACAGTATTTTGAGTCACATGTAAGAATAAGCATGGAGATGAGTTTCCAATGGTTTAGAGCAGGGGTCCTCAACCTAAGGCCCTGGGGCCGGATGCGGCCCCCCAAGGTTGTGAATCCGGCCCCTGGGAACAATTGCAACCCCCCACCTACCCCCTGCTTTGCAAGCAAGCCAGCCTCCGCAGCAGCTTCTATTGCTGAGGCAGTTCAAAGCAGTGGGCTATGTTGCTTCTCCCACTCCCCCCAACTACCACTCAGGTGATCAGCATGATTGCTAGTGGGGCATTCAAAGTAGGAGGGCTACGGCAAGGTCCCCCACTGCCCCCCCAACTGTGGTCCGGCCCCCAGTGGTGTCTGGGGCATTGTGGACCGGCCCGCTGTTTGAAAACTTTGAGGACCCGTGGTTTAGAGTCAGATGAAGGAAGAGCAAAAATCCATGGGAGAAATATAAATAATGTAAAATATGCAGCTAATTGCGAGATGGTGCGAGGCTGGTGCGAGATGACTCCTGGATAGCACTGAAGAAGAAAAGGGAAAAGCAGCATTATAGTTGAACACTCAGCCAATGAAAATCATGACCACTAAGATTTATATAACCTTAATACTGACAATGAAGAAGGTGGAATGGTTAATGGTTGTGTATACCTTTGTTCCATCGTCAGTCCAAATGGAGACTGCAGCCAACAAATTAGAAGACGACTGCGGTTGCAACAACACTTTGGTGTGAATGGACTCAGTGTGAACTCACACTTGGCAAGTCAGTTTTCCAGAGTAAATTGGCATGAGCTGGCCACAAAAAGAGAAAGGAGGAAACTGACAAACAGCCTTGTTTGCAGCTTGTTAACATAGATCTTTATTCAGTTACAGGAAAACTGCCTTAAGAAGCTGTAAACAAGGGCTGCGTTGCAATTTCCTGTGAGGGGAGTCCAGATTGATTCACACTGATTTTTATATCATGTGGTCAGTGGAAAAAATGTGCTTCAGACAATCTCAAACCTGTAGCATTTCTGGCATCATATGCCAGCTTAGTTGCCCCCTGAGACTCAGAAGGGAAGCTATGAATGAACTAGGGAAGACTCGCAAGAGTAAGGATCTGCTCCAATGCCATCCATACTATAGTACTGCCATTGCCAACAATTACTTGTGATTATGAAAGCCAGGCAGCAAAAATCCGTTTGATTCATTCAGCGTATAGCAATGGAGGAGAGTAGGCTGGATACTTGGAGCTAACATGAAATGACTTAATGCAATAAAAGAAGTCAGGTAGCTAGTTGCCTTTTGTCCTCCCAGAGGCCTCTGGTGAGGCCACTGGGAGAACCAGGAAGCTAGATCCTTCTACCAGGATGGCTGAAGGTCTGGAGGAAATGTCTTATGAGGAGCAGCTTAGGGAGCTGGGAATGTTTAGCCTTTCAAAAAGAAGACTGAAGGGGGAATATGATAGCTATGTTTAAATATCTGAAATGATGTCACATTGAAGAGGGAACAGTTTTGTTTTCCATGGCTTCAGAGACTAGGACTCGGGGCAATGGTTTCAAACTACAGTACAGGAAAAGAGATTCCAGTTTTACATTAGGAAGAACTTCATGAGGATTAGAGCTGTTCGGCAGTGGAATATGCTGCCCCAAAGGAGGGTGGTGGAGTTTCCTTCTTTGGAGCTTTATAAGCAGAGGCTGGATGGCCACCTGTCGGAAATATTGTGATGGGGGTTCCAGCATGGCAGGGGGTTGAACTGGATGGCCCTTGAGGTCTCTTCCAAGTCTAGGATTCTATGATTCTATGGTCCCTTGGCCTGATCCAGTAGGGCTCTTCGGAGGTTCTTATGTTTGTAACAGACGCAGAAGTGCCAACAGTTTTTTAGGCCCGACCCTATGGTGTTTTCCCCAAACTTATGGGCTTTTATCCTTCCTTTTGCCGTAAAGCAGGGTAGGGCTTCAGTTTAGTGTGGGCCAGGATGAGAAAAGTTACTTCCCTGGATTGCCCCTTGCCAGAATCCTACCACCAACCTTGCCAAAGCCTACGCCAATGGCCCAAAGGAAATAACTTCTAGATGTCCTGGGGAGGATTTGAACCTCCAAACTCCCCATCACCTTGGGTGAGGGCAACCTGAAAATGAGCTTCTGAGAGGATGTATCCATGTCCAAAAGAATTTCCAACAGTCTCGGTCTCCTTCCCAGATGCCCACCTTAATTAACTAAATTATGGTTGTGATCAATCAAGTTGCTGCTGGCTCTGGCTCTTCCCGATAAGGTTTTTGTTCTGAACTAGAGCAAGCGGAGATCATAAAAGGAACGGCTGGGAGAGCAGCTGAGACATTTGCCTCCTCCTGTCGTCCAGCGTGTCCTCCTGGCTGGGCTCTTTGGAGGTGCCAGGCTTGCCAACTGGAGCCAGCAGTAAAAGGGCAGCCGAGCCAAGGCGGTGTTTATAGGACCCTGTGCTCCAGTCAAATGGAATTATCCTGCCGCTCTCCAAATTCATTGCTGTAGGAAGAAGGGTTGTGTGTCCTGTGGCAAGGAGGCAAGAACTGTACGTTGGCATTGTTATCTTTTGTATTTTCTCTTTTCTTGTGCTCCATCTCGAAGGCGTGTTCCTTTCTTGCTTGGCACTGTTCTTTCCTGGTTGACCCTAGATTTCCTCTCGCAAGCTCCTATTTGTAGAGCAAGGGAAGTGATCGTACCACTCTATTCTGCTCTGGTCAGATCCCACCTGGAGTCCTGTGTCCAGTTCTGTGCGCCTCAATTTAAAAAGGATGTTGACAACCTCGAGCGGGTGCAGAGGAGGGCGACCAGGATGGTTGAAGGCCTGGAAGAGATGTCTTATGAAGAACGGCTTAGGGAACTGGGAATGTTTAGCCTTACAAAAAGAAGGCCGAGAGGGGACGTGACAGCTATGTTTAAATATTTGAAAGGATGTCACATTGAAGAAGGGACTGGTTTGTTTTCCATGGCTTCAGGGAATAGGATGCAGGGCAATGGTTTCAAACTACAGGAAAAGAGATTCCATTTGAACATTGGGAAGAATTTCATGACAGTTAGAGCTGCCCAGCAGTGGAATATGCTGCCATGGAGGGTGGTGGAGTCTCCTTCTTTGGAGGTTTTTAAGCAGAGGCTGGATAGCCATCAGTCGGGAGCACTGTGATGGGGGTTCCTGCATGGCAGGGGGTTGGCCTGGATGGCCCTTGAGGTCTCTTCCAACTATGTATCTTTTGATTAAGCTCATAAATGTCTCCTAAGAACTGGGAGGACTCGGTGGGAGTGGGAAGTTCCAGTCCTAGAATCATGGAGCTGGGAGGAGTCTAGAAGACCATCCAGTCCAGTCCCCCCCCCCCCCCCGCTCAAGGCAGGAATCCAAATCAAAGGAGAACTGACTCACAGCTGTCCAATGTTCTCTTGAATGGCTCTGGTGTCAGAGTGCTACCCGCCCCTCCAGGAAATTTGTTCCATTATTGTACTGTTCTGACAGTTAAGAAGGTTCCCCGGAGATTTAACCAAAATATGGCTTCCAGCTGCGGTCGATCTCAAACAAGTAAGAGAAAGTACTTTTTTCACCCAGAGGATCCCTGGTCTGTGGAACTCCCTGCCAGAAGAAGTGGTGGCAACCTCTGTCAGCCTTGAGAGCTTGAAGAAAGGATTGGACAAGTTCATGGAGAGCAAGGGTATCCATGGCAATCATGATGGCTGCCTAAGGACAACCTCCAGATTGGAGAGAGAGGCAGGATATCTCTCAATACCATTTGCAGGGAATCTTAAGCAAGTGAAGACATCTGCTTGGGAATACCCTGAAGCAAATGGTGAGCTGCTGTGTGAGACAGAATGCTGGACTGGATGGGCTGTGGCCTGTTCCAGCAAGGCTGTTCTTATGTTCTTAAAATGATAAATAAATGATGATGACAAATGATGTTAATGGAACTGAGGTAGGAGATGCGGGCCTTGATCTGCTGAGGCTTTTGCAGCAAACATTTCTGTCTAGAAATTCAAGGCTGAGCATCCCCACTGCCGGGATGGAAGGGGAAGGGGAAGAGATGAGACCTGACGCCTTCTGCCCTCCCCCCACCCCTCCTTCTCTCCGCCCCCCCCCCAGCCACCCCCCCCCCCCGTTACCCTGCCCCATGTTATCATCTGGATGCCAAGTTCAGCTGCGGAACAATTGCTTTGTCACCCTCCCTCTGTCCCCAAATAATTAGGCTTTCATGCAGGAACAACCCCATACAAAAGACATAGATCAATTCTCTGTCCCCTTGCGGGTGCACCCCCCCACCTCTCCCGACACCCTGCGCAAACAGATGGGGGTGTGGAGGCAACAAGGGGAGGGGAGGGGAGGGGAAGGACCCCCTGCCAAAAATAGAGTGGCGCAGGGAAGAGGCCCTGCTTTTCTCTTGGAGACCCTGGTGAAGGAAGGGATGTGCCTGGGATGCCTTGCAGCCTTGGCAGTTGGTCTTGCTTCTTATCATCCTGAACAGACCTCGTGCCTGTGGGGGCCTGTGTGTGTCCCCCCTCCCTTCCTCTGCGCCCCTCCTAACTCCCTCACCTCATTCATGGATGCACAATAGCCAGTTGGCTGGTTGAGGTGTGAAGATTAATTGCCCAGAGAGAGAGAGAGAGAGAGAGAGAGAGAAATGAAGTGTGAGATCAGGCCGCCATGTGGATGACAGGATGGGGTGGGGGGGTGGGGGGTGGAGGAGGCTGCATAATGAAGTGTGCAAAAGTTAATTTGATCTCGCTCGTCGAAAGGGCCAGCAAGGGGAGGAGAGAGAGAAGGGAAGGGACCTCCTTTGTGGGATAAATTGAAAAAAGGGGTCCGTGAGCACAGAACAGGGATGGAGATGCGCTCCTGGTACCTAAAGCTGAGCCGGAGGCAAAGAGGTGGCAGAGCCGAGGAGAAGCCTTATAAAGAGGCAAAAGGACACTGGCTGACTTATTTTCCATACCCTTCCTAATGATCCCTAGCATTGACTTTGTTTTTTTTTCCCCACTGCTGCGCCACACTGGGTTGACACCTTCATTGAGCTGTCCACCAGGCCACTAACCAAGGTCCCTTTCCTGGTTTGTTGCAGAGAGTTCAGAGCCCATCAGTTTATAAATATAATTGGAGTTTTTTTGCCCCAACATGCATCACTCTGCACTTGCTAATGTTGAAGCTCATTTGCTACTGGTTTACCCACTCCCCCAGTGTCAAGAGATCCCTCTGGAGCGCCTCTCTCAGTTTTTACTACCCTGTATAATCTCTCAGTTTTTACTACCCTGTAGAATTTCTCTCTCAGTTTTTACTACCCTGTATAATTTCGTGTTGTTGGCAAATTTGGCTACCTCGAGATTTACTCCTACTTCTAGATCATTTATGTAAAGGTTGGAAAGCAGGGGTAGCAGTACTGAACCTTGGGGGACCCCTCGCTTTACCTCCCTCCCCTTGGAGAAGTGTCCATTTAATGCTACCCTCTGTTTCCTGTCCCTTAGCCAGTTGCAGAACAGAACCAAACATACCCACCCACATGCGAAAACAAAAGTGAAACCTTTTTCTTTTTCTTGTGTCAATAGCAGCACCTCCTAAAGAACGAAATGTGTTTTGTTCTTGCACTGGAGAGTTCAGTTTGTAACCTAGGACTTGCTGGTCCTCAGTGCACCGAAATCAGAATAATCCGATCCTATGCATATTTTTTAGAAATGACTTGGAAAATATTAAAACACCCTGCCTTGAAATATTTTATTCATCATGTTAAAATAAAACATTCCATAATCATTCTTTCTTTTTGTATTCTTGAAGGCTTTCATGGTCAGGAACTGAAAGTTGCTGTGAGTTTTTTCGGGCTGTTTGGCCGTGTTCTGGAAGTTTTTCTTCCTGACGTTTTGCCACACTTTGTGGCCGGCATCTTCAGAGGGCAAGGAGCTCAGGGAACAAGGAGTTTCTCTCTGTGTTCTGTGCTTCTTTTTCTTTTTTTCAATTTTTCAGAAAAAACAAAACCCAACAACGTTGAGCTTTCAGGAAAAACTGAAAGATTTTTCGTCCCCCACCCCACCCCGGTCCTTCACACCTCTACTCGGGGCGGCAAATGGCTTAATATCCCAAGCTGAAAATGCAGCTAGAAGGGCATTATCAAGGCAAGAAGGGCAGTATCTCTACAGGCTGTTGCAGGGAGAGCTGTGAGGGTTGCTTATCCCCCTTTATCAGAGTTGAGTTTGTTTGGGCTCTGACAGTCAATTACCTAGTTAAATGCCCTACTCTGAGGAAAGAAAAAAGAGGATGGCTTATCCTCTTGGACACAGCAGGGAGTGATGAGTGAGACTCCAGCAGCTCCAGATCTTTTGTCCATTGTATCCGTGGGGGCAACAAAGCCCTAAAACAACACAAGCCCCCAAGAGCCCTGGAATATTTGATACGCAACTGATCTTTCGTTCAACATTTTCCCAGCCGCTGTACAGCCGAAGAAGTGGCCTGGATCCACGAAAGCTTACATTAAAATATAATTGTTCGTCTTTAAAGTGCCACACGTGTTTGTCCTTTGTGTTGTTTATCTCGGTTTTGAGCGGGAAGGCAAGATAGCATGGGAAAGTTTTGTTTTGTTCTGTTTTGAATTATACTCCAAGAACCCTTTAGCCAGGGTGAAACCTCTGATTCACATGCCAAGGTGAATAAAGCAAAAAGCAAAGTGTTCTGCTTATATACCGCCCCATACCACTTCAAGAAGTCTCTGGGCAGTTTACCATTTTTAATTACAGTGTGCAGGCTACACATCCCCCACCCCCCAGCAAGCTGGGTGCTCATTTTACAGACATCGGAAGGATGGAAGGCTGAGTGAACCTTGAGCCTGCTGCCGGGGACTGAGCCCCAGGTCGTGAGCACAGTTTTACCTGCAGTACAGGCATTAAACCACTGCACCATGAGGCTCCTCTCCTCAGTAGTTTTTTTAAGTAACTTTGGAAGCTCTGACAGCTCGGTCAGTGAAAAATGTCATCCGGAACCAGCTCAGGGTTACATGCCAATTGTGAGTGGCCACAAAAAGCCTCCGGGTGTGAATGCATTATCTAAGCAGTTGTACAACAACATCACACAACAACACAGTGGCAAGCCACCCTTCGGCAATAGAGCAGAGAAGGAGAATCGGGCAAGGCAGTTCCCAAGCACGGGTGCTAAAAGCTTTAGGGAAGGTTATTTTTTAAAAAAAATTAAACTCCTAGGGATGAACGATATACAGTATAGACAAACTGTCATTGGAAGAGGAAATTCCTTAACTGCAACAAGCAAACCCATGTTTTTCTCAACAAGAAAAGCATTAACACACCCCATATCTGGCACATTTGCTTGCTTGGTTTTGTGTCCGGCCTTTGGGGAGCTAATTAGGCGTTTTGTTTGCCAGTTCCATCGCTCAGCCATGCAGATCTGTTTTGAACCAATGTCCCTGGAAGATTAGGATTAAAAAGAAGAAGAAGAAGCTTTCGATAACAGGATATTTGTAAGACATGGTTTGGCTCCCAGAATCATTTAGCGAGCATGGCGGTGTTGGCTGGGGGCATCTGGGAGTTCAAGTCCAAGAAAGTAACTTTTTCAGGCTCTGGGATTCTTTCATTGGAGTGTTCAGTGAACGGCGTGGTGTGGAACAAGACCTCAAATGCTAAATGGAACGTGCAAGAGGGATGTTCTTAACTTACAACATTTTTTTGCATATAAGACCATATTTTTGTCTGGATTTGTGAGACAAAAAAATGGAGGGTCATTTTATACGTGGAAGTAAGCTGAGGAGAGAACCATACGGTTGCAAAACTATAATTTTGGATTGGAAAAGGGGGCATCTTATACATGGGGGCGTCTTATAGACAGATAACTTATTCTTAAATTTTAATATTGTTTTAAATGTGTTATCCACTGTTGTACACTCATTGTCTCCCAACTGTATATATTGCCTTCAATGTTGTAAGCCAGCTTGAGTCTTTTCCAAGGGGAAAGGCAGGGGATAAATATTCTTAACAAATGATAAATAACGTATGGGAAGATCTGCTCTTTAAATTTCTGTGCAGGTGGGGGATTCTGGGAGTCGTAGTACTTAAAACGTGAATTATCCGATCCGTGGATCGTAATAAAGGGTGTTGATAAGCCAACTGCTCCAAACACAGCCAATCATCAAAAGGTTAAGAAACGTGTACCAGCCAAAGTACTTAGGAACTCACAATGGAGAGCCTGGGAGCAGGTCTATGGTCTCTCTTCCAAAATCTGCCCTTAGCAAAAGGGAAACCAAAGAAAAGCTGACGGGAAAGAACAGTTAAAGCAAGTTAACCCTGAGGTGGCAATTCTTGTGTGCAAAAAAGTCTGCTGATTCAAAGAAGGAATTAAGGGGGATCTGGAGCTCATTCCTTGCAGCCAAAGGAAGGAGCGTGTGCAAGAGAAATTGATCGTCCGGTCGATGGGAAGGATGAAAGCAGGAGATTGGTGCAGGAAGGGGAAAGTGAGGGTTTAAGCATCTGAGCCAGTCGGTCAGTCGGGGATGAGATCAATGATCTGTCTAGCTCCGTTCCGTCTCGCAGCAACAGGAGTCAACATCGGGTGTTAAAAGGCAACTCTTCCACTGAGCTATCACATGGAGCTCTTGGATGTACAGTAGGACCCCCATATCCACTGATTCATTATCCACTGATTCAGTTATCCACGGTTGGCAGAGGAAAAATAAATAAATAATTCAGCAGCTGCAAAGCAAGCTACTGTCATAAAACAGCAGCCGTAAAGCAAGCTACCGTCAAAATCAGGAGCTGTAAAGCAAGCTACTGTTGTAAAACAGCAGCTGTAAAGCAAGTTACTATCACAAAACAGCAGTTTTGGGGACATGTTGGCATTCTCACTTATCCACAGTTTTCATTATCCACAGGAAGGCTTGGAACCAATCGCCAGCGGATACTGGGGTCCTACTGTATTTCTAACCCCAAGCTGCAAACGTGACCCCAGGCCAGTAGAAAAGAAGGCAGGAGGGCCCTCGAAGAAGTAGAGGCCACGTGTTTCTCCTTCAGGGCTCCTGCAAAAGTACCAATCAAAGCTAGAAACTGGCCTGAAAGAAATGTAGACAGACGGCCTTACTTGACTAGGCTGCTTCTGATCGAGACAGAGGGATGCAGTGATCAGGGCCCCCGTCTGGTTTTACTGCTGGTCCAAGAGGAAGAAACAGAACAGAACTGCAGCCTCGCCTTTGGGAGATGATAGACGCTCCAGAACCTCATTCTTTAAAGCTCCTGCATTCGTGCAATCAATGTACAAGTGGAGTGCAGCGTTTATGACCACCCGTCTGCCATTTGCAAAGCTGCAACGTGGCGTCCGAGGATGAGGGCACATCTTTCGCCGCTTAGGGCAGCTTCGCTTCCGAATGCAAAGCTGCTGAGCTTGTCCACCCCTCCCCCCAAGAATAAGACCTTTTAAATGCGATAAACATTGCAGAGTTTGGGGGAAGTAGAAGATAGGGCTGTGCTGGGTAAGGATTCTGGGAGCTGTGGTTCAAAAAAGAACTGTCTCCCGTCTCTGCCCCTATTTTGATCCAACCGGTGGTTTAGATGTTCTCTCTTTTGGCGGAAAGAGCATTTCAAGACTGGTTTGGGAGTGGGATTTTTAAAAAAACAAACCACCCTTGTCTTTCCGAAGGGCTCTTTAGCTCTCCATCTTTAAACCCTCCTCCAAATCTGACATGAACAGCTGGGTCATTTCTGGCCAGCTGCCGCTAAGGAAGTCTGCCCGGAACACAGCATGCTGACATGATGCCCTCTGCATCTCAATGCCTCCTTCTGCAGCAGCACAAAAGAACCCCAAATCAGCATTTCATTAGCTCCCAGTTAATTATTTCTCACTCCTCATCCCTGCAACACTGCACACAAACACAGATAGCACCGATTTATAGGAGTACTCATGCACACACTTCTATGCACAACTGCTCTCTGGTGGCTGGAAGCTAAATTGCAGCAGAAAAGCCAAGAGTAGGCCAGTGGCAGAGGAGGTGAACATTTTCCCAATTTAAATATTAAATTAAATTAAATTAAGGGGTTCTGAAATTTCTGCTAACATTTAAGTTTTCTGTCCCAGAAATTGGCTGCTGTTATGATCTGCCATCAAGTCATCAATGGCATACGGCAACTAGAGATGGGCACAAAATGAAAAAAAATTGTTCCGTTACTCGTTATTTGTTTCATTACGTAACGAAACGAATAATGAAAATTCTGATTAAATTGGAACAAACCGAATAGAACCACGAAAATTAGGTTCATTACATTTCGTTTTTGTTAATGGCGACACACAATGAAATGAGCTGTTTTTAAATGTTAAAAAATGTCCTGAATATCCGTAAAAACCCAGCAATAATTGTTTATACTGCCTGATAATACATACCGGGGGGGGGGGTCCTTAAAACGTGCAATTTATGTCTTTTCTCAGATCGCTGTATTTTTTTTCCTTTAAGGGGAGTTAGGGGACATCGACCCAAAATGGCTCCCAGATGACTAATATTGATTTCTTCGGTATTAAAATGCCCTGGACATCTGTAAAAATGCAGTGATAATTATTTGAAATTATTACCTACCAGGGGGTTGCAGTCCTTAAAACATTTGTTTTTGTCTTTCTCCCATCACAATGTATTTTTTCTTTTCCCATTAAGGATGACACAAAATGGATTTCAGCCACAAGATGGATGCAAGCCATGTGATGGGATCATAGAATCATAGAATCATAGAGTTGGAAGAGACCTCAAGGGCCATCTAGTCCAACCTCCTGCCATGCAGGAACCCCCATCACAATATTTCTGACAGATGGCCATCCAGCCTCTGCTTAAAAACCTCCAAAGAAGGAGACTCAACCACCCTCTGCGGCAGCATATTCCACTGCCGAACAGCTCTAACTGTTATGAAGTTCTTCCTAATGTTCAAATGGAATCTCTTTTCCTGTAGTTTGAAACCATTGCCCCGAGTCCTAGTCTCTGAAGCCATGGAAAACAAACCTGTTCCCTCTTCAGTATGACATCCTTTCAAATATTTAAACATAGCTATCATATCCCCTCTCAGTCTTCTTTTATGAAAGGCTAAACATTCCCAGTTCCCTAAGCCATTCCTCATAAGACATTTCCTCAAGACCCTCAACCATCCTGGTCGCCCTCCTCTGTACCCGCTCGAGGTTGTCAACATCCTTTTTAAATTGAGGCGCACAGAATTGGACACAGTACTCCAGGTGGGGTCTGACAAGAGCAGAATAGAGTGGTACTATCACTTCCCTTGATCTAGACACTACGGTTCTGTTGATATAACCAAGAATCGAATTGGCTTTCCTGGCTGCCGCATCACACTGCTGACTCGTGTTCAATTTGTGGTCCACCAAGACTCCCAGATCCCTTTCACAGGTACTATCCTCCAGCCAAGTATCCCCCATCTTATATTTGTGCAATTCATTTTTTTTTTACCTAAGTGTAGTGCCCTACATTTCCCTCTGTTGAAATCCATTTCGTTAGCTTTGGCCCAGCACTCTAGTCTGTCAAGGTCTTTTTGGATTTTCATCCTATCCTCTAGGGAATTTGCAGCCCCTCCCAATTTGGTATCATCTGCAAATTTATTTAGAATACTCTCTATTCCCTCCTCCAAGTCATTAATAATAAAAATAATGTAAATTTTCGGACAATTTCAACCAATAGCATCCCCAGGTTGCAGACTGGGTAGGTGTGGCAGCCACAGAGGGCATAAAAAGCTTTGGCAGCCCCCGTCCTCCTTGCAGTCTGCGGTGGGAGTTAGGGTGGGATTGCTGTCTCTGCGGCTCGTTACTTTAGGCCAGCCAGGCAGGTGTGTGTCTTTGTGTTCCTGCTGGCTGCAGCCTGGCTCTTAGGGGAGAGAAAGAAGAAATTTCTCTTGCAGCCTCCCTGTTTGCGTGCATACCTCTTGGTGAGTACCCTCCCTTGTTCCGCAGTGCAGTCACTCTGCGGCTGCCTTACGCCCTGGGCAACGCCCGCCGCTGCCTTTGCAGCCTCCCTGCGTACCTAGTCTATACTGTGTCTCTGCCAGCATCATTTTTTTTAGTGTTTTCCCTCTGGTCTGGGGCGTTGGGGGACGTCTGTGAGCGGAAATGCTTTAAGTCACGCAAAAAGCGGGGGAAAACGAAAAACAAAAAAGAAATGAAATTTTTTCAAAAAATTCACGAAAAACAAAAACAAACCGAAACGGACCCACAACGAAAAATGAAAAATTGAAACGTCATTTTTTCAATTCGTGCCCACCTCTAACAGCAACCCTATGCATGAGTGATCTCTAAAATGTTCTGTGGTCAACAGCCTTGCTCATTTCTTGCAAACTCAAGCTTGCGGCTTCTTTAGGAAGTCAGCCTGTCTCATAACTTGGTCTTCCTCTTTTCCTGCTGCCTGCAACCTTAATTAGACCATCAATTAGACCTGCAACCATCATTAGAGATGGGTGCGAACTGAGCCAGGAACCAGAGGGGGAAAAACATGAACTGGGCTGGATTTTGGTACAGTTTGTGGTTTGGATTTTCCTCTTGGCACTTCTTTTTGGCTTCGGAAAAATAACGTATTTTTCGCTCTATAAGATGCACCTGACCATAAGACGCACCTAGTTTTTAGAGTAAGAAAGCAAGAAAAAAATGTTTAGCCTAAGAAGTTTAACTTTGGACATGCACAGAAGAACGCCAGGTCGTATCAGGTAAAGAAAAAGGAACAACAATTAGTGCAACAGCAAGCTGGTCTGAGCTAGTTATCGTAAAAGAGGAACAGTTGGACTCTGGCTAAAAAGGTATTTTAAAAAAAATGATCCATTTGAGCATCTTGGATCTTTGCAATCACTATTATTATTGCTAAATCTGAGGCCCAGATCGACGGTACCACCATCTGGCTTCCTGTCTCTATGTTATGTGTTGTGTCAACTTTCTATGCTATGCAATAAAGCTGGCTTATAACTTTGCAACTCTGTTGTCTCAGTGCAAATCTGTTCCACTCGAAACTCCAACTTCTCACTTGGAATGGGAAAGAGGGTGAGACGATGCCTTACGTTGTGTGGCTCACAGCTGCCGAAACTGCAAGCCCCCCCCCTTTCTAATGGGACCCCAAGGGAGAGGGGAGACTTTTAGCCTGGCAGGTGAAAAGGTTGCGCTTCCCTTCCGGGGGCATCAGAAGTGCTTGGCACTGGCTCAAGCTGACAAGCCAGCCCCCCCTGGATGGGAAGTGGGTCACGGGCCGCTTCTCGTGCCACCCCTGCCGGCTGGCTCCCTGCTTGATTGATGATCTGGAGGATGGAGCGGACAGGCACCGCCTTAATTATGATGAACTGCAGGAAAAGCTGAAAAAGAAAGGGGAAAGGCGCTGATTCCTCCTTCCCCTTAAGGATCCGCTTCAGGGAAAGGAAGAATCCAGAGCAGGTGCAAGATGGACACATGGAGAGCTTCTTCCAGCCCAGGGGTCCTCAACCTAAGGCCCTGGGGCCAGATGCGGCCCCCCAAGGTTGTGAATCCGGCCCCTGGGAACAATTGCAACCCCCCACCTACCCCCTGCTTTGCAAGCAAGCAAGCCTCCGCAGCGGCTTCTATTGCTGAGACAGTTCAAAGCAGTGGGCTATGTTGCTTCTCCCACTCCCCCCAACTACCACTCAGATGATCAGCATGATTGCTAGTGGGGCATTCAAAGTAGGAGGGCTACGGCAAGGTCCCCCACTGCCCCCCCCAACTGTGGTCCGGCCCCCAGTGGTGTCTGGGGCATTGTGGACCGGCCCGTTGTTTGAAAACTTTGAGGACCCGTGTTCCAGCTGCCCGGTTCTGGCCCATTCTCAAAGCAGGAAGGAGACAATGCCGCCAGATCAAGGTGGACCAACTTCTGAGATGATGCTTAGTTCTCCAGTGACTCCCCCTCCTTTCCATCCAAATGGTTGATCTCGCCTTCAAGTTGCCTCTTTTAAATAGGTCACACACACACACACACACACACACACACACACACACACACACACAC
>JAHTLZ010000017.1:2858673-2897169 GCA_023846285.1 Phrynocephalus versicolor
TTTCTTTCTTTCTTTCTTTCTTTCTTTCTTTCTTTCTTTCTTTCTTTCTTTCTTTCTTTCTTTCTTTCTTTCTTTCTTTCTTTCTTATTCCTCTTATCTGGTGTGTGTGTGTGTGTGTGTGTGTGTGTGTGTGTGTAGGGGCGGTGTTCATCTCTGTATTCAAGCCAAAGAGCCAGTGTTGTGCAAGTCTGTGGCCACGTGGCCGGCATGGCTGCAAGGAAACAGTTTTTACCTTCCCGCTTTTTACGGCGCACCTCTGCCAGAGGAGCAGAAAAAACCCACAATCCCTGATCAACATAGTCCATGTGTGTATATGTCTCATGTGAACACTAAAATTGAAATCCAGCAGAACCCGGGTTTCATTGTCCATGGGACGGAGCCCAGAGAGAGCAGGAATATGCCCCTTTGGGTCTGACATGATCCAAGACAGGAATTTCCTCCTGGAAATAGAAGGATAGTCTCCAAACCTCATGTGATAATAGCCCCGCTCTAGTTTGCACTGGTGAGGCCTCGTCTTCAGTACTGTGCGGCCAATTCTGGACCCCCATAAGTGTGAACCAGCACCCCAAAGTCTAGCAGAAGAAAATATTCTTGACCCAAATGAAGGGCAGGCCTGTCCATATATATATATCTCAGTGCCAAGGACTAGTGTCTAGATCAGTGGTGGTCTCTAGGTTTCCAGGGAGAAGAGCCAGCCTGGGTGGACTTGGGCCAGCTGCACAGTCCCAGGACCCCCGCAGGAGAAAGGAAGGGCCAACCACATCCAAGCAGTCTCTCCCTGGGTAAACCCTGGAAAAGGTTGCTATAAAATCAGAATTGCCTTGATAATACACAATTATGCAGTAACCCACCCCAGCCCCCGGCATGTCAAACAAACTGTTCTGTACAGTGAAACAATACCGTACATCACAAGAACTCATTGTGGAGCCTCTTTTAGCGAAATTTGACCACAGAGTACAGGCAGAACTGTATAACAGAAAAGCTATGGTTTTTCCAGTAGTGATGTATGGAAGTGAAAGCTGGACTATAAAGAAGGCTGATCGCCACAAAATCGATGCTTTTGAGCTGGAGGAGAGTCTTGAGAGTCCCCTGGACTGCAAGGAGATCAGATCTATCCATCCTGAAAGAAATCAACCCCGAATGTTCACTGGAAGGACAGATTTTGAAGCTGAGGCTCCAGTACTTTGGCCACCTCATGAGGAGAGAGGAGTCCTTGGAAAAGTTCCTGATGTTGGGAAAGATTGAAGGCAAAAGGAAAAGAGGACGGCAGAGAATGAGATGGTTGGATGGTGTAATTGATGCAACCAATATGAATTTGACCAAACTCCGGGAGGCAGTGGAAGATAGGAAGGCCTGGCGAGCTCTGGTCCATGGGGTCACGAAGAGTTGGACACAACTGAACGACTGAACAACAACAACAGGCAGAACACAAGTGTCTTGGGAGCATGTGATTTATTTACAAGGTTTTATACAGCTGCCTGGTAGGATTTCTAGCAGCGATCTGCAACAGATTATGCCTTCCTCAAGGTGAGGGTGGAAGGGCGTAGGCTGCTGTCCTCTTGAAGGGGGACAGCGAACTTAATTCACTGTCCCGGAATTCAATACAGAGCTAAGAGTGAATTTGTCCGTCTCTGCCCCCCCCCCACCCATGGCTTTGGTGTCTCAACCCTACAGGAATATATACTATTGGAGGCCACACTGATCAACAACTTGACTTCTTTCTGTCTGGAATCTGAGAGAGACCTTGGATGGGGCAGCATCCATTGGAGGGGAGCTTCCTTGTAAAATCCACAACTGGCTTGTTCAACAAGGCCCTGCTTACATGGATATTTTTGTCTCCTTCTTTGGAGGTGTGTGTGTGTGTCACGCCGGGCAGTGGAAGGTGCAGAAATCAGCTGATTTGAAAAGGCTGTAGACGTTCACTAAAGGAAACATGACCAAGGCACCCAGCAAGGAGCCGAGCTGCTCCACCGCTCCGTACCACACGAGGGCGCTGTGGCTGTGGCTCCGAAGAATTACCCCCATCATGACCTTGACGTAGGTCAGAACGCCGACAAAGAAGACCCAGGAGATCACCTGTTGGCAAAGAGAAATCTGCGTTTGTGCGTGGAACCACTTGTGCCAGCTTTGAAAAATGAAAACAGAATTGACTAGAACGCCACTTCCACTTTTTTGAAAGACATTGCAGTTACAAGCTGGGGAATATTTGGCTCCGCAATGCTAGAAGCAAGATTGATCTTGGAATTATTGTTGATGGCAAGCTGAATGCTCAACAGTGTGATAAGGTTGCAAAAAAAAGTCCAATGTTATTTTTGGCTGCATTAACTGGAGATTAGTTAATTAGCTAGTTCCCTGAAGTACGAGGTCCCCACTCCCCAGTAAAGCCTCATCTTGAGTACAGCAGTACCTCAGTAAACGAAATTAGTATGTCCTAAGAACATAAGAAGAGCCCTGCTGGATCAGGCAAAAGGCCCATCTAGTCCATTTCTCCATATTCAAAAAGGGGAAAAAAGAGGACCCAAATAATTACCGCCCAGTCAGCTTGACTTCAATTCCTGGAAAGATCCTAGAGAAGATTATTAAACTGGCGGTCTGCAATTATTTAACAAACAATGCTGTCATTACAAAAAGTCAACACGGGTTTCTTAAAAACAAGTCATGCCAGATTAATTTGATCTCTTTCTTTGATAGAATTACAGGCCTAGTGGATAAGGGGAATGCTGTGGATATTGTTTATCTGGACTTTAGTAAGGCCTTCGATAAGGTTCCCCATGGTATTCTTTCTAAGAAGTTAGTAGAAAGTGGGATAGATAGTGCTACTGTCAGGTGGATTTGTAATCGGTTGACTGATCTCACCCAAAGGGTGACCATAAATGGCCTCTCTTCAGCTTGGAGAGACATGACCAGTGGGGTGCCCCAGGGTTCTGTTCTGGGCCCAGTGCTGTTCAATATCTTTATTAATGACTTGGAGGAAGGAATAGAGAGTATACTAATTAAATTTGCAGATGATACCAAATTGGGAGGAGTTGCTAATTCCCTAGAGGAGAGGATGAAAATCCAACAAGACCTTGACAGATTAGAGTGCTGGGGCAAAGCTAACGTCATGGATTTCAACAGAGGGAAATGTAGGGTGCTACATCTAGGTTAAAAAAAATGAATTGCACAGATCTAGAATGGGGGACACTTGGCTGGAGGATAGTACCTGTAAAAGGGATCTGGGAGTCTTGGTGGACCACAAATTGAACATGAGCCAGTAGTGTGATGCGGCGGCCAAGAAAGCCAATGCGATTCTTGGTTGCATCAACAGAACCATAGTGTCTATATCAAGGGAAGTGACAGTACCACTCTATTCTGCTCTGGTCAGACCCCACCTGGAGTCCTGTGTCCAGTTCTGTGCGCCTCAATTTAAAAAGGATGTTGACAACCTCGAGCAGGTGCAGAGGAGGGCGACCAGGATGGTTGAGGGTCTGGAGGAAATGTCTTATGAGGAACGGCTTAGGGAACTGGGAATGTTTAGCCTCTATAAAAGAAGGCTGAGGGGGATATGAATTTTTTTCCTTTTGTTCGCCCGTTGCCTCTTGTTGAGGGCTTCTTTTTAGTGCCCTAATCGCTGTTCCCCCGCTGCTGTTTTTATTAGGTAAGAACATAAGAACATAAGAAGAGCCATGCTGGATCAGGACAACGGCCCATCCAGCTTCCTGTATTTAGTTGTATTTAGTTGTATTTATCTGATTAGTTGTATTTATCTGATATTTTTCTTGTAAACTGCCCAGAGTCCCTTTGGGAAATGGTGTGGTATAGAAGTGCTATAAATAAATAAATAAATAAATAAATATGTTTAAATGTTTGAAAGGATGTCATATTTAAGAGGGAACAGGTTTGTTTTCCATGGCTTCAGAGACTAGGACTCGGGGCAATGGTTTCAAACTCCAGGAAAAGAGATTCCATTTGAACATTAGGAAGAACTTCATGACAGTTAGAACTGTTCGGCAGTGGAGTATGCTGCCACAAGGGAGGGTGGTGGAGTCTCCTTCTTTGGAGGTTTTTAAGCAGAGGCTGGATGGCCATCTGTTGGAAATATTGTGATGGGGTTCCTGCATGGCAGGGGGTTGGGCTGGATGGCCCTTGAGGTCTCCTCCAACTCTATGATTCTAGGATTCTATGATTCCAGCTTCCCGTATCTCACAGTGGCCCCACCAAATGCCTCTGGGAGCGCACTAGACTAGATATCTGTCTCCTGACACCACTCCCCTGTATCTGGCCCTTGAAGTACCCCAGTTTTAAGCCCAGAGATGACACTTCTCCATCATGGTTTGTAACCTGGGATGGACTTTTCCTCCAGGAATCTGTCCAATCCCCTTTTGAAGGCATCCAGGCCAGATGACACCACCACATACACTATGTCTTTTTTGAGATGTGGTGACCAGAATTGTACACAATACTCCAGGTGCGGCCTTACTATCGTCTTCTACAATGGCATCATAATGATGGCTCTTTTATTTTCAATGCCCTTTTTGATCATCCCTAGCATGGAATTGGCCTTCTTCACTGCTGCCACACATTGGGGAGACACCTTCATGGAGCTGTCCACCAAAGCACCAAGATCTCTTTCCTGATCCGTCACGGATAACTCAGATCCCATGAGTGAATATATAAAGTTTGGATTTTTTGCCCTAATATGCATTACTTTACATTTTCCTACATTAAAAAACATTTGCCATTCGGCAGCCCATTTCTCCAGTCCTTCTAGAGCTCTTCACCAATCTTCTCTGGTTTTTACCAGTTTATAATCTGGAAATTTTGGAAGCTGGAACCACACGGGGGCGCAATGCATCCTGGGAAAGGAAGCCCTTCGAAAATAAGCGTAAACTGAGGTTTTCCGGGGAAAACCTCATAAACAGAGACGTTATTTTAAATGGATTTCCTTTCATCAAGCAGAAATTATGTTAACTGAGGTATTCTTAAACCAGGTTACCACTGTATTCGGTTCAGTTCTGTTCTGGATACCACACTATAAGAAGGATCCTGGTTAAGTTGGAAGAAGTTCAGAGGAGAGTGACAAGGATGATCAGGGGACCGGAAACTAAGCCCTTGGAGGAAAGACTGAAAGAACTGGGGAATGTTTAGCCTTGAGAAAAGAAGACTGAGGGGAGATAGGAGATCAGTTTTCAGATACAGTGGACCCTCGTACAACGAACGGTTTGTATAACATGAAATCTGTACAACATAAAAAATTTCAGAGATAGTGCAAATTTGCTTAACAGAATCGTCTATGGGGCAAATCTGTACAACATAAAAATGGTCGCAATTAGGGATTAGAGTAGGACCTCGGTATCCGCTGGGGATTGCTTCCAGGCCTTCCCGTGGATAATTGGAAACCACGGATAAGAGAGAACACCTGCCCACCCACCCCCCAAACTGCTGTTTCCTGACAGTAGCTTGCTTTATGAGTGTTGTTTTGAGACAGTAGCTTGTTTTATGACTGCTGTTTGTGACAGTAGCTTGCTTTACAGCTGCTGTTTGTGACAATAGCTTTGTGGTTGCTGAATTACAGTGGTACCTTGTATAAAGGAATTAATTCGTTCCAAATGAAATTCTGTTAAGCAAGTTTTCCTTTATACAAATTCCCATAGGAATGCATTGAAAATGGAGTGGTCCCATTTTTATGTTGTACGGATTCTCCCCATAGGCGATTATGTTAAGCAAATTTCCCCTATCTCCAGATGTTTTTATGCTGTACAGATTTTATGTTATACAAGCTGTTTGTTATACAAGGGTCCAATGTATTTAATTCCCCCCCCTGCCAGCCATGGATAATTGAATCAGTGGATAATGAATCAGTGGATATGGGGGTCCTACTGTACTCTGTTTTCAATGCATTCCTATGGGAAATTTGTATAAAGGAAAATTTGCTTAACAGAATTTCATGTGGAACGAATTAATTCCTTTATACAAGGTACCACTGTACTTGAAAAAGCATCCTACAGATGAGGGGCAGGATCTGTTCTCCATCATCCCAGAGTACAGGACACGTCATAGCTACGCTCAAGCTACGAGAAATCAGATTTAGGCTGGATATTGGGGGGGACCATAGCTGTTAGAGCAGCACAACAACGGAACCAGTGACCTTGGGAGATAGTAAGTAAACCAACACTGGAGGCATTCGAGAGAACACGGGATAGACATCTATCAGACCTGGTTTGATTTGGATTCCTCAATGGCCTTCTAACCCAATTCCAACTCCATTGTTCTATGATACAGTAGTTGGAGTGGGGGGAATGGAATGCATTCAAAAAGGGAGCCACCATTCATAAGAACATATGAACATAAGAAGAGCCATGCTGGATCAGGCCAAAGGCCATCTAGTCCAGCTTCCTGTATCTCACAGTGGCCCCACCAGATGTGTTTGGGAGTGCACAAGACTAGATCTCTGTCTCCTGATACCACTCCCCTGCATCTGGCCCTGGAAGGACCTTGGTTTTAAGCTGGGAGATGACACGTCTCCATCATGGTTTGTAAGCTGTGATGGACTTTTCCTCCAGGAATCTGTCTAATCCCCTTTTGAAGGCATTCAGGCCAGGTGTTATCATCACCTCCTGTGGCAGGGAGTTCCACAGACTAACAACATGCTGGGTAAAAAATATTTTCTTTTGTCTGTTCTCACTCTCCCAGCCCTCAATTTGAGTGGATGTCCCCTAGTTCTGGTATTTTGTGAGAGGGAGAAGAGTGTCCCTCTATCCACTTTACTCATGCCCTGCATTATTTTGTATGTCTCAATAATATCCCCCCTCAGGCGCCTGGAGGTTTCCTGTCATTTCTTGTCTTGTCTTTTCCTGTTAGGCCTCTGTCCCCATCAGAGGCAGGTTCTGTGCTTTTCTGAGCCACCTAAGGCTTTCCAAGCAGCTACTTACAATCAGTGCGTCCCCCCAGTTTGACTGCTGCAGCACGGGGCAGGGGCTGAGCACTGCCATGCTCATGTTGTAAGCGCCGAAGGCTGTTCCGATGGCGGACAGGATGCCCAGGACAGGGAGAGACCTGAACAAGAGAAGAAAGACAATAAAGCATGGGAAGGTGGGTGGATCTTCTCTGAGCCAGAGTTGGCACTCAAGGAAGCATCACAGGAGAGAGTGGGAGAAAATGAGGTGCTTGGGGACCAAGTCTTCCAGACCAGGAATCTTGTTCTGTCTTCCACCCTGAAACTTCCAGCTAGCACAAATCCGTCCGTCCATCTGTCTGTCCATCTGTCCTTCCTTCCTTCCTTCCTTCCTTCCTTCCATCCTCCCTCCCTCTCCCTCCCTTCCCTATCCATCCATCCATCCATCCATCCATCCATCCTACCTTCTTTCCTTCCTTCCCTTTCTCCTGCCCTCCCATCCATCGATCCATCGATCCATCAATCCTTCCTTCCTCCCTCCCATCCAATGATCCACTAATCCTTCCCTCCCTCCCTCCCTCCCTCCCTCCCATCCATCAATCGATCGATCGATCTATAGATCCATCAATTCATCAATCCTTCCTTCCTTCCATCCATCCATCTATCCTCCCTCCCTCCCTCCCATCAATCCATTGATCCATCAATCCTCCCTCACTCTCTCCCATCCATAAATCCAGCAATCAATCGATCTATCGACCCGTCAACCCTTCCTTCCTTCCCTCCCAATAATCAATCAATCAATCAATCAATCAATCAATCAATCAATCAATCAATCAATCAATCAATCTATCAATCTATCTATCTATCTATCTATCTATCTATCTATCTATCTATCTATCTATCTATCTATCTATCTATCTATCTATCCATCCTTCCTTCCTTCCTTCCTGCCTGCCTGCATTTGACAGAAATAAATCTCAGCTCTACCCCGCAATCTCTGGATGCATCTATTCCATATATTCCCCCCTTAATGGGTCCCCCCCTTACCGTTACACACACACAATTCACAAGAGACATACAAATGGACAATGATGACACCACCACCCCACTTCCTAACTTTATGTTTGAAGCAGGGCAATTCAAAGATAAAAGGCTCATTTGAAGGCAGCCTTAGAAGGACTAATTAGGATTTTGAAGTCTGGAGGTCTTTGGGGTAATTTAAAATCCACGAGCCTACGGTAATGGCAGAAAGAAAGAAAAAAACAAATGGCAGAAGCACGTTTTAACTGATTAAGTGCACCGTGGGGGAGCTTCGTTATGCGTGTCATGAAAAAGTAGCAGCAGAAAAGTTTTTTTTAAAAAATAGTACTTGTTTCCTGCCAGAAAGGGGTGAAAGGTTTTCCAGTGGGGATCTTTTTCCGACTTTGTGAGGTGGTAAAAGGCTTCTGATGGGAAGCATCTGATCCACCATGGATTATAGATGGTTATTTCACATCCTCCCTCGTGCTGAGGTGAACTTGCTTCCGAGTTGAAATCGGTCTTAGTCACGTGACCTAATGCCAGTTCTGCCCCTGTTTCTTTGTACTCACAGGCATACTGAATGGAACCGGCAGTACTTTAAACGCATGTCCTCGATGCGCGCTGTGCTGGTACTTTTCGAGTGGTTTTCCATATAGTCCTCAGCATTATACTTTCCCATTTTTCGGTTTTTCGATTAATCGGTAGCTCTCTGTCATGGATTCGCGGCGCGCAAGTGTTTGGAATGTTTTTTTTTCTTGGGCATTCATTTCATTGCTGCTTTTTCCTCCTTCTGCACTAGATGGCTTCTGGTGCCATGGTTTTCGATGCGGGGTAAGAGGAACTGCACGTCCCCTGGGAGCGGAACGAGAAGCGGATTGAGGAGATTCCCGAGCTCCAGGACGGGAATCTCTAACCCCGGTTCCGGCTCAGTTCAGGGGGCGTGGTCGGGGCGAACTCGCATCGACCCCACAAGGACATGAGGTTCCGTTCCTTCGTACCGGTCACCAGCGGGGCTGCGAACAGCAGCGAGAGGGACATGAAGTATCAGTTTCTTCATGAAAGCAGATTCAACCTCAGAATACTGGGAATGGCAGAGGAATACACCTTGAGAAAAGAAGACTGAGGGAGATGGGACCTCACTTTCTGAAATACTTTGAAAGGCAATCCTACAGAGAAGGGGCAGAATTGGTCATCCATCAACCCAGAATACAAGACACACCATGGCGTGGGCTCAGGTTACAGCAAGTCAGATTTAGACTGAAAATCAGGGGAAACTTCCTAATGTTGGAGCAGTACAACAATGGAACCAACGACCTCTGGATGTGGTAAGCAATGCAACACTATATGACCCATGTTTCTTTGTTTGAAGAATGGGGTTGTGACTTAAGAAGCAACTTTTTACAACTGCCCTTCTTGCCTCTAACAAGACTCCTGCCCTGGCTGCAGCATCGCCTAGCCATGGACTTTAAGAACATCATCTAACCAAGGACCTTAAAACTAACCTCCTGGTGAAGCACATCTTTTACTATGTCTGAACTTCTGGGACCTGCTTTGAAGAAGGGTGATTGACTGCACTCAAAAGCTTGCAAAGTTCCTTTTTTATTTTTAATAGTGGCCTATAAAGGTATCGCCTGTAACCTATTTTTGCAATTGTGTTTTGTGATGGCCACACGATTCAACCTTTTTTTTTTTTTTTTGCTTTTATAGGCATTCAAGAGAACATTGGACAAGCGTCCATCAGATCTGCTTTGACTTAGATTCCTGCCTTGAGCAGGGAGTTGGACTTGATGGCCTTCTAAGCCCCTTCCAACTAAATTATCGAAGGATTCTATTATTTTATAACTACACGGTATCTGTCACTGAACTCATTGGCCCAGAATATTCACTTGTATCCCTAGGAAAATCCCTATCTGGGATAAAACCACGGCATGCACTTTGGCAGGGTGCGTACAAAGAGTGTTGAACACAGCCTTCCAGAAGGCATCAACCAGAAGAAGCACACTTACCTGCAGGGCAGAAAGGTCGCAACGGTGCACGCAAGAGGATTAGCCATGGAGCTCAGCGTGGCAGCGAGGTGGTAGGCCAAGTTGCTGTACGGCAGGCAGGAATAGCTCTGCACCGAGGGCAAGACCCCGTTGGTCAGCGAATTCACCCAGGCGACCAGGGTGTAGATGAAAGCAAATGTGGCCCGGGAGCAGGAGACTTTTTCTGGATCTGTGTCTTCATCACCTCCTTTGCTAAGACTTAACTCCTTCCCATCCTTGGGGGAGCTTGTGAAGCCCCCTGAGATGGTTGCCGGCCCTTGTCCATCCATAGGGATCTTTTGGATTGAGTGGAGGGTAATGTCACTGGAGCAGAGGTTCTGTTTGGACAGCTCCCACACCCTGGGCAGGCGGTTGAGGAAGAAGAAGGCCACCAGGCAGGAGGACAACATGGCTGACAGGATGAGGAAGAAGACCAGGCTGGAGAAGTTGGGAGGGGAGTAACGGGTTTCTATGTGGTAGCGGACATCCTCAGAGCTTGCGTTGCCAAAAGTGGAGTTGCCAGAGGTTGCATTGGTCGGGGTGGTCACCTGGGCACAGCTGGCGATTCCTGCACCTTGGGCCAACGCGAAGAGAGCTGGGACCAGTGAACTGAGCCCTTCGCCGATAAAAAAGGTAGTGACGTAGCAAGGGTGGAAGCGGGCCATGAAAGGCAAGAAGGTGACGGAGGAGGTGCAGTCTACCAGGGACAGGAAGAAGGTCAAGACAAAAAAAGGGGTGCTGTGCATTCGGCCGGCCAGCGGTGTCGTATAATGCCAGAGGAAGGCCAAGAGGAAGCAGGCCACGGCTCCCGTGGAGACCACGACGAAGATGATGGTCACCTCGCTCAACACACCTGGCTTCAGCTTGTGCATGAGGGTGACGAAAAGAGGCCCGATGTTGGCCAACTGGATGATGATGATGAGGTAGGAAGGAAGGTACCAGCCCTCGGGAAGCTTGTTCACCAGCAAGGGAAGCTCTACCCACAAACCGTTGATGGCCATCCAAGAGCCAGTCCCAAAGAGGCAGGCTAGGAGGTGGGTGAGCCACGCCATCTTCCTTCTCCGTGGTCCAAGAAGAAGGTGACCTTGCTTCCTAGTAGAGAGGAGATACCAGTCAAAAGAGGAGGATGAGAACAGGTTGCCTCTCATATAGAATGGCTGAAAACACCCACTTGGTGGGAGGTGGCTAGGATGGAATAAATTTCTTTTGAAGCCCCCTCCACCTACTGCCAAGTATATCCACTTGGAGGGGAATTTCTAAAAAAATATATTTCTTATTTTAGTGTGGAGGCCATGCATCTAGTTCTTGTATCTAACACATTTCTTGTATCGTAGCACATTTGGTTTCCAAAGAGCAGCCCCATATATTTAGCCGCCCAGAGTTCCCTTAGGGAAGATGGGCGGGATATAAATCCAACAATAAATAAATAAATAAATAAATTTCATTAGTTTTCAACCAGTAGCATGTGTACCACAAATGGGACAGAGATGTAGCATAAGGTTCAAGGTGTTGGTTTTGGTTTACAAAACCCACCATGGCCTGGGTCCTGATTATCTGGCAGAGCGTATCTCCCTAAGATCAGAGCTGGCCCGGCCCACCCGATCCTCCATGGCTCTCTCGCTCCGGGTGGCCGCCCCCAGGGAGGCACGTAGGGTTGCAACGTGCAAACAGGCATTCTCGGTGGCCGGCCCGGCTCTCTGGAACAAACAACTGAGCAAGATATGCCAGGCTCCTTCCCTGGCATCATTCAAAAAAGCTGTTAAAACCTGGCTGTTTAGGGATGCCTTCGGCAATCGCTAGGGTGTGTGTTATTCTTTCCTGTTTTGAGGTTTGTACCTGTTAACAGTTGTCTTATGCCTCTTGCCAATTACTTGTTTGTTGTTGGGCATTTCCCCCCTTTTAAATTTATTTTATCATCACCATCATCATCACCATCATCATCATCATTGGATTTCATGTGTCTTTTATGTGAACTGCCCAGAGCTCCCTCTTGGGAAATCAGTGCAGCATACAAATAAATAAATAAATAAATAAAATTTTATTTTAGATAGATAGATAGATAGATAGATAGATAGATAGATAGATAGATAGATAGATAGATAGATAGATAGATAGATAGATAGATAGATAGATAGATAGATAGATAGATAGATGGATGGATGGATACTGGTTAATAAATAAATAAATAAATAAGCACGACCCAATGCTTCCAAAACAATGAATCATGGATCGTCATTAATAGTATTATTACAAAGTTCACCTACAAATGGAATCAGGCTTTTGTGTGTGTGCATGTGTTCACGCTCATTTACTCCATATAATGCTGCTTTAGCTTTTTAAAAATTGTTTTCAAAATTGAGTGCAAATGGCGAATAATGTAAAGAAATGCCAGCAAATGTATACAAATGGTACCATGCCTGTAAACGTACCAGTGGGGCTTTGTTTCTACCATGGTAGGACTCAGGTTCTTTGACCAGAGAGTCCCGTGGTGTAGTGGTTAAATGCCTGTCCTGCAGGTAAAACTGTGCTCACACAACCTGGGGTTCAATCCCAGGTAGCAGGCTTAAGGTTCACTCAGCCTTCCATCCTTCCGAGGTCAGCAAAATGAGTACCCAGCTTGCTGGGGGTGGGGGGGCAATGTGTAGCCTGCATACTGTAATTAAAAACTGTAAACCGCCCATAGGCTACTTGAAGTGGTATGTGGCGGTATATAAGCAGAACAATTTGCTTTGAGGGAAGGTAAGTAGGATAGATGGAAGAGAACCATGTTTTTCTTTGGAAAGCATCCATGAGACAATCATCTATGTCAATGGATTGCTTGCAACCTTGGGCCTCCAGATGTCCTTGGACTGCAACTCCCAGAAATCCTGGCCAGCACAGCTTGTGGTCAAGGCTTCTGGGAGTTTTAGTACAAGAACATCTGGGGAACCCAAGGTTGGGTACCACCTATCTATGGAAACCACCCTCTCTTGGAAGCTTTGTCTGATCCAATTCTGTTGAAAAGATGGAGCAGTCCCATTGAAAGGATGGAGAAGAAGGAAGCACAGAGGAGTCTTGAGTTCACCTGATCGCCTGGTCCCATCAGGAGTGATCAGTGTTGGATTTCTATTTAAATCATAGCCATTAGTTCTCAATGTGCATCTGTACCATGTGGGCAGGTAGATCTGTGCGCTTGCACATTTAGTCATGCCGACCACATGGCCATGGAAATACATCTATGGACAAACACCATCTCTTTGGATTTCAAACAGGGATGAGCAAAGTTGGGTCCTGCTTTGTGGAGTGACATGAAAACAGCCAACTCCCACCCAAGTCAAAATGAGCCAGGTTGCTACATTGAGCAGGCCGCTGGTATGACCCTGGCTCCTGCCAAATTGGAGAGCATGGAGGAGGGGTAGGTCTATGAAGATTCTCAGTCATCCAGGTGAATTTATCTGGAAGTTGAGTCATAGCAACTGGACTCCTTTTTCTTGATTGAAACATTTGCTGCTCATCCAAAGTTTCATCAGTCTCTCAACAGAGGTGGGAGGGGGCTCAGGCATAGTCTATCTGCTACTTATCAGGTGGTGATTTCAGTAATCCCCAGACAAATCAAAAATATTTCACACCTCCACCAGGAAGGCCAGGGCTAATGGCTCATACTTTATGGGTGTTGTGAAGGTTGTAAAGGTGGAACTTTCATGCACCTTAGGCCATTGTGTCCACCTAATGAGGCTATTGCCCACCTAAAGAGCCTATACGGGCCATTGTCCATCTTCTGAGTCTATTTCAGACCAGGGTGACATGAGGTCAAAGTGAACTCAAAGAGGACTCACATCTAGCTTTCCTCATAACGGCTGATACTTCATGTCCATCTCATCGCTGTTTGCGGTCCCGCTTGGGACCGGTATGAAGTAATCTAACCGCACGTCCATTGTGGGATGAAGGGAGTTCGTCCCAACCACGCTCCCTGAACTGTGATTTAAGCAGGATGAGAGATTCCCCTCCCTGGCCTCGGGAATCTGCTCATCACGCTTCTCATTCTGAGACAAGTGGCCGTGAGGTAAGGCTCGTCACGCAACGTGCCATTCTCCATCTAGTGGCAGGAGTGCAAAGTACCATTCGCCAGTACATTCCCTATGGAGTCAGCAATGCAGTGCAGAGAGATTAAAAGACAAATGCCTCACTTAGCTCCATAACGTATTGAAGGCAAGGCTTCAGAGAATTGAAACATTGAAAAATGGAAGGTCAGGGCCGGAAAAAAAAAGGAGAACAAAGGCATGGAATTTCACATCTCATCACGGAATGAGGCACGTGCGGCAGCAGTCATGCTGGAATCATCCATCATGCCCGTGCGTACACAGGAACAGGGACAGAACCGGAAGAAGACCACGTGACCGCGACTGACATCAACACGCAATGAACTTCCTCCCGGGACAAGAATGGATGTGAAGCACCCATTAGTAATGAAGCTGCTTGGATGAGCAGCGAAATGTTTCAATTGCTCAAGAAAAAGAAGTCTGGTTGCCATGACTCAACGTCCAGATGGGAGAGGGGTAGAAAGAACGAGGTTGTCCAATCTCACTTTGAAACCTCTGAAGCTGGAAGCAGCTGTCATCTCCAGGGAGAGCTCAAAGCGGATTGTCCTCCTAAAGCGTTGCGTGAAGACATGGGCTTGTCCGGCTGAAGGAGAACCTGGATGCAATTCTTACATACCTCGTGCCTTGAAAGTGGCTCCGCTCCTTCACATACCTTGAGAAGCAGCAGCGGAGTTTGCCATGTACTCCCAGCACAGGAAGAAGGAACTGATAGCGACACTTTCCCCTTCTTTACCTCCGAGCACACAGTGCGTGCCAGGGGCTGGCATGCTTTGGGGGCACCAGGCCAGCCTGACGGAAGCGGTCCTCCTTTCAGACAAGCACTTGGGAAACACTTGGGCGCCGGCCAACGGCTCCACCTTGAAACTAAATAGGAAGCCAGAGAGATTGTCCTCCACAGACCTCAGGGAGAAGGCGCCCTGTGGAGAAGTGGTTGAGCAAGCTTGGGCAGATATTTCCTGCTTGCCAGCTAGTCTGGATGCAATGTCTTATTATGAGGAGCCGCTTAGGGAGCTGGGAATATTTAGCCTTACAAAAAGAAGGCTGAGAGGGGATAGGATAGCTATGTTTAAATATATGAAAGGAAGTCATATTGAAGAGGGAACAGGTTTGTTTTCCGTGTCTTCAGAGACTAGGATGTGGGGCAATGGTCTCAAAGTACAAGAAAAGAGATTCCATTTGAACATTAAGAAGAACTTCCTAATGGTTAAAGCTGTTGGCAGTGGAATAATATGCTGTCATAAAGGAGGGTGGTGGAGTCTCCTTCTGTGGAGGTTTTAAAGCAGAGGCTGGATGGCCATCTGTCGGAAATATTGTGATGGGGGTTCCTGCATGGCAGGGGGTTGGACTGGATGGCCCTTGAGGTCTCTTCCAACTCTAGGATTCTATTCTATGGAGACAATGAATGATTCAGAATTGGTCATCCAGGCTGTATTCTATCACTTTCATGATTTAACATGTACGCAGAAGTGGTTATGAGAAAGTCACTTCAAAAAGAACAAGCCAATGGGGCAAAAACTGGCAGTAAGAGCATCAAATAACTTTCTACTGCTGGTAGAAAGTAAGAAACCTCAAGAACTTCTGGTCCCAATACCAAAAATGAAAGTGAAAAGCAGCTCAGCACCAATAAAAGAATATTTATTTATTTATTTATTTATTTATATACTGCCTGTCTTCTCGAAGGAACATTGGGCGGTATACAACAATAAAATAAAAATCAACAATAGATCAGTATATAGCTGCCTAGATGCCTAAGCATGACTGATTTCGGAAGCTAAGCAGGGTCGGCCCTGGTTAGTACTTGGATGGGAGACCACCAGGGAATACCAGGTGCTGTAGGCGCCCGGAGTAGGAACTGGCACACCACACAAGTATTCCTGCCAAGAAAACTCCATGGACGTGGAGTCACAAAGAGTCGGTCACGACTATAACAACACAACACACAGATCAGTATACAGTATATAAAAACATTCAACCAACACAATCATAAATCAACATAAAACAGCATACACCAGCAGGTAGTCTTGTTCCATTGGTCCAAAAGCAGAGGGGGGGGGGAAGTAAATTAAATTAAGTTAGTGGTCGCCAAACGCTTCCTTAAAGAGCAAGGTTTTAACAGCTTTCTTAAAGGCAGGCAGGGACTCTGCAAGGCGAATCCCACTCAGTAGTTTATTCGAATGTTATGCCTAAGAGGTGACCTGATTGAAGTTTATAATTTCCTTCACACTATGGACAAAGTAGATAAGGAAAAACTGTTTTTCCTATCACACAACACTAGAACTAGGGGGCATTCCATGAAACTTTTGGGTGCTAGATCTCAAACCAATAAGAGAAAGTACTTTTTCACCCAGAGGATCAATGGTCTGTGGAACTCCCTGCCAGAAGAAGTGGTGACAGCTGTCATTCTTGACAGCTTTGAGAAAAGATTGGACAAATTCATGGAGAACAAGGGTATCAATGGCTATCATGATGGATGCCTAAGGACAACCTCTGGGTTGGAGAGAGAGGCTGGATATCTCTCAATGCCAATTGCAGGGAATCATAAGCAGGTGAAGACATCTGCTTGGGAATACCCTGAAGCAAATGGCGAGCCACTGTGTGAGGCAAAATGCTGGGCTAGATGGGTTGTGGCCTGTTCCAGCAAGACTGTTCTTATGTTCTTATGTTCATATGACCACAGAGAATGACTGGTTTCTGGTGATTGCAAATCAGTATGAAGATCAACAATGGGTAGTTAAATCAGTAAAGGAGTCTAACTTCCTTGGCTCTAAAATTCATCAAAATGGTGACTATAGACTGGAGATCAGGAGACAGATGGTGTTTGGAAGAACAGCAATGATCAGCATCAATAACATCTGGAAGACTAAAGACACCAACCTCCCAATAAACTGCACCTGAGTTAATTCAATCATATTTCCAATAGCTTCACATGGTAACGAAACATGAAGTTTAAGGAAGATAGATAGGAAAAAGATAGGTGCATTTGAACTGTGGTACTGGAGACAACGACTGTACTACATATCCCATGAACAGTGAGGATGACTAAAAAGGAGATCCTAGTCAGAGTCAATTCAAAATTATCTCTGGAAGCCAAAATCACCAAACAAAACACTCCCGTACTTCTTTGGCCAAGTAATACAAGGCCAACTCACTCAAGATGGTCAAGTAATACAAGGCCAACTCACTCCCATGATGCTGGGATTGGTCAGTGGCAAAAGAAGAAGGGGCCACCCAAGGACTCGCTGGCTTGACACCATCAGAAGAGACATTGCAATGATTTTGATGGGACTGAAAGAAGCTGTAAGACAGGCATGCCCAAACTTCGGTCCTCCTGATGTTTTGGACCACAACTCCCAGAATTCCAAGCCTGTATTTCCAATGGTAAAGGATTGTGGGAGTTGTGGTCTAAAACATCTGGAGGTCCGAAGTTTGCACACGCCTGCTGTAAGAGATAGGAAGGCACGTAGTGTATGGATCCACATAGTGACTGAGAGTGGACACAGCTGAAATGAGAGGAGGAGGAGGAGGAGGAGGAGGAGGAGGAGGAGGAGGAAGAAGAAGAAGAAGAAGAAGAAGAAGAAGAAGGCTTTTTAGTCTAGAAAAAAGTGCCCAAGGAGGGACATGATTGAGACATACAAAATTATCCAGGGGATGGATCAAGTGGATAGAGGGAAGCTCTTTTCCCTCTCACGCAATACCAGAACCGGGGGTCATCCACTCAAATCGAGGGTTGGGATAATGAGAACAGACCAAAGATAATATTTTTTTTTACCCAGCGTGTTGTTAGTCTGTGAAACTCCTTGGCTCAGAAGGTGGTGATGGTATCTGGCCTAGATGCCTTTAAAAGGGGATTGGGCAGATTACTGGAGGAAACATCCATTGCAGGTTACAAGCCATGATGGAGATACTATGTGTTACCCCCAGGCCTGAAAGGAAGGGACCTCCAGATCTCAATCTTTGGCCCTCCTGAGGTTTTGATCGCCTAGAATCTTTGACCATTAGTCATTTGTGCTGGGGCTTCTGACAGTTGAAGTCCATAACTAGCTGCATGACTATTGCTTGAGAATGACTGCTTTATGGGCATCCCTTGAACACCTACCCTCCCTACCACAACCTCAGAGGCATCAAAGGCTGCTAGCCCATCCAGGGAGAGAGCCCCATGGACCATCAAGGGGCTTACTTCTGAGGAAGCAGCCTTCAGCTATGGCTGTGCTTTGTTATTATTACAGTATTATCACACAGCAAACAAGATAACTATGCCAGATTTATTATTAAATTATCACACAGCTAGCTACGCTGGATTTTAAATCACTAGTTGAACTCTTCCCAAGCGTTTAGGACTATGTGATGTATCAGTGATTTATGCGAGCAGATCCCAGTAAGGTGGCTTTCTGCAGCTGACTGATGGTGACTTTGTCAACTCCAATTTCTTCTAAATACTTGCTTAACTCCTTAGGCACCACACCCAGTGTGCCAATTACCACTGGAACCAACACCTGTACCGGTTTATGCCAGAGTCTCTGAAGTTCAGTTTTCAGATCCTGATATTGGGTAATTTTTTCAAGTTGTTTCTTGGTGACTCTACTAGCAGCTGGTATAGTAACATCAATGATCCACACTTTTTTCTTCTCCACAATCGTAATATCTGAGGTTTTATGTTCCAAAACCCTGTCTGTGTGTATTCGGAAGTGCCAAAGTAATTTTGCATGCTCATTTTCAATTAATTTTTCAGGATGATGATGATGATGATGATGATGATGATGATGATGATGATGATGATTAATCACACACACTGGATTTTGTATTATAAATCACTAGTCGAACACTTCCTAAGCGTTTAGGACTATGTGATGTATTGGTGAATTATGTGAGCATTATTTATTTATTTATTTATTCATTCATTCATTCATTCATTTATTTGCTTGCTTGCTTTAAGGAAGGGTAGCTGGCTTGTAAGCAATGCCTCTGGTGACCTCTAGCGGCCTTAACACAAAAGCCTTGGTTGCAACCAAAACTGAATCTGGAAGTTGAGTCATGGCTACTGGACTTCTTTTTTGAGAGACAGAAACGTTTCACTGTTCATCCAAGCAGCTTCAGACCGATGAAGCTATTTGGATGAACAGCGAAACGTTTCTATCTCTCAAAAAAGAAGTCCAGTAGCCATGACTCAACTTCCAGATAAACTCACCTGGATGACTGAGAATCTTCACAAACCAAAACTGAAGGGTTTTTATGGATCATGTTTTTTTAAGGAAAAAGAAACCCTGGTACAGTAAATGCCACCAGGAGGTTGAGTTCCTTCCCTCCAGACATCAGCTTTAGCCTGGACCAATCCACACAGCAGGTGCATTTTCTTGACACCCCTGTGAATCAACAACATGGACATCTAAGCACGGCATTGCATCGAAATCCCACTGGTCAATGTACAGTACCTGCACGCCTTCAGCTTCCATCCTGAAGACACCACAAAGCCAGTCATTTACAGCTAAGCCCTCAAGTACAATCACGCCCGCCCAGACCCATAAGTTAGAGAGTGCAAATGCAAGGATCTCCAAAATGCATTTCTCAGACTACAGTACCCATCCAATGTGGTTAAAGAACAAATTAACTGGCCAAGGCGAAGGAAGCCGGAATAAGCTGAAATGTGGATGTACAGACGGATCCTGAAAATAACTTGGACAGCCAGAATCACACACGTGGCTGTATTACAGCGTATGAATAAAAACCTAGAAATTCTCAATGCCATAAAGAGAAGAAAATTGCAGTATTTCAGTCACATAATGTGCAATAACAGCTATCATCTGCTGCAGGTTATCCTTCAAGGGTAAATAGGTGGGAAGTGTGGCCTGGGATGTAGAAGAACATTCTGGCTTAAGGATTTAAGCCAATGGTTCGCAGTGGGCAAAGCTTCTCTATTTAGATTTAGAATCTCAGGCATGTCCAAACTTCAGCCCTTCTGATGTTTTGGACCACAACTCCCAGAATTCTAAGCTTAGATTGCTAGTGGCAAAGGACTGTGGGAGTTGTGGTCCAAAACATCTGGAGGGCTGAAATTTGGATACGCCTGCTTTAGATTAAAAAACAGATTGTGCTACTGATCGCCAACATTCTACGAGGACATGACACTTAAAGAAGAAGGCGGTGGATGGATCCCAGAAACAACCAACTGGAGGGAAGACCCCAAAAGAAAACACCAATAATGGTCACTTTCAGCCCCCAACTGGGATGCCCACAAGCATCTTAAATAATCTCCAAGCAGTCCTTGACTAGAATACTTGGCTCTCCCATTGTTGCTTAGAGGCAACCCTTTTTTTCCACCCAGCACGTTGTTAGTCTGTGGAACTCCCTGCCACAGGATGTGGTGATGGCATTTGGCCTGGATGCCTTCAAAGGGGGATTGGACAGATTCCTGGAGGAAAACTCCACCACCAGTGACAAACCATGATGGAGATGTGTAATCTCCAGGCTTAAAACCAGGGTACTTCAAGGGCCAGAGGCAGGGGAGTGGGATCAGGAGACAGAGATCTAGTCTCATGCGCTCCCACAGTGGTGGGGCCACTGTGAGATAGAGGAAGCTGGACTTGACGGCCTTTGGCCTGATCCAGCAGGGCTCTTCTTATGTTCTTATGTTCTTACGTTCTTAATCTCAAGTAACTATTAACTCACAATGAATTACATCACACTGAAACAACAACGATGGGGACTAAACCCTACTACAAATCCAGATGCTACTCTGCCCCCTCCCCTAGTTACTCTGGCAAAGGTATTACAAACGACATCAAGGCCGCCTTGACCTGTTCCTCAGCCAATGTGATCTGCACCCTCTTTTGCCAACTGGGCCCCTCTGCCCTCCACGCAGGACAAACAGGACAATCTCTATGCCAACAACGTAATGGACCTAAATCAGACATCAGAAATCTTAACACATGTACATGGAAACCTGTCTCAAATCACTACTGTCTACCACGACACACTTCACATGATATTGCTATTCTGGAGGTGAGGGTGGGGGGACTGAAGAACAAGAATCCAAAGGGAAACCGTTGAGATAAAATACATGCACATCGTGAACACCTCTAGCAATGGATTAAACATGAAACAAGACTTCTTAAGTCATTACCAGCTGAAATACTTATGCTGTTATCTCCTGTTATTTTTCTCTCACACTTGTTGACCCATCTTTTCAGAACAAGGCTTAAAGGTAAAGTCAGCCATGCTTTACATTGTAACTGTTGTTTTTCTGTTGTGTCTCTTAATCCCTGGTGCCGCTGATTATAACCTCAAGCTTCCAAAGAACTGAATATGAAGCAGGGGTCCAAAAAAAATAATATCAAGGTGGGAAAAGCAAGCGAACCTCACTACCTCTTAGTGAATGTTTGACTATGCATTCTAACTTATATGAGGGGAGAAATGGGCAATGTTTCAGGAAAGTTTATTTGTTGTTGTTGTTCAGTCGTTCAGTCGTGTCCGACTCTTCGTGACCCCATGGACCAGAGCTCGCCAGGCTTTCCTATCTTCCACTGCCTCCTGAAGTTTGGTCAAATCCATTCTGGTTGCATCGATGACACAGTCCAACCATCTCATTCTCTGTCGTCCTCTTTTCCTTTTGCCTTCAATCTTTCCCAACATCAGGGACTTTTCCAAGGACTCCTCTCTCCTCATGAGGTGGCCAAAGTACTGGAGCCGCAGCTTCAAAATCTGTCCTTCCAGTGAACATTCAGGGTTGATTTCTTTCAGGATGGATAGGTTTGATCTCCTTGCAGTCCAGGGAACTCTCAACACTCTCCTCCAGCACCACAGCTCAAAAACATCGATTCTGCGGCGATCAGCCTTCTTTATAGTCCAGCTCTCACTTCCATACATCACTACTGGAAAAACCATAGCTTTGACTATCTGGACCTTAGTTGGCAAAGTGATATCTCTGCTCTTTAGGATGCTACCTAGGTTTGCCTTTGCTTATATTAAACTTTAAAATATAGCACTTAGTCTTTAAAGCACCACAATGTCATTTTTTGCTATTGTTTTGTTTCTTCTACTTTTAAAGCATCCTTTTCCTTTGAAAAAGCTTTGGACTTCACTGCCTCCAGACGTCCAGTTGGCCTCCTCCTTCTGATCCTTCTGTCATTAGGCAAAGAGTTTCCTCTTCAGATAGAATTTTATGCAGTAAATTGACTCAGGAATGCTGGTTTGTAATGTGCAGGTTTTAAAATATTTTAAATTTGTTTTTAGTATTGGCTTTTAATTTTCATATAGGTTTAATTGTTTTAAATATATTTATATAGTACAGTAAGACGACCCACCCAATATAATTTCCAAACCTGCCATCACAGGTGCTGAGAAATCTGGATTATAAAGAACACTATATACATTGATTGTTTTCTGGTTCCCTCTAGTGGCTAGTTCTGGTATCTCCATCTTTAGAAATTTGTGTTTCTAGGATTTTTCATGTTATATTTTTAATATTCCCAGACTCAACCACTTGGGGCAATGCCTGAACATCAAGAAAACTGAGTACCTAGAGACTATTACCACCCATGGAAGGCTCCATATAGATGGGGAAAAGCTCAGCAAGGTGGATATCATCAGGTATCTTGGCTCCCATCTCCACAGCAATGGTGGGATCAGTGGCAATGTGTGAGCAAGGGTGCCAGCAGCCTGGTTGTGATAACGTTTCTTAAAAACGTCACTTACAGCAGAGTGCAGGGATATTATACAGTGGGTTTGTGTGAGTCTTAGGTTTCCATGGTATGCGAGATATTTATAAGGTGGCTCCACCCATCTTTTCCTCCAGCAAGTTTGCAGGGATTTGAACCCGGGGCTTTTGAAATCCAGCCCACTGCTCTATCCACTATCCATCTCACTGTAGCATAGATAGTTATGGCAGCTGACAGGTTTCTATTTTATTTCCCCCAAAGAAACAAATGATGGAGATGATTCCCCTGATAATTATGGCTGAATAGTCTCTGGAGATGCACCAGTTTTTGTTCTCATTTCTGAGAGCTTCTAAAAGCCTGGTGACTTTTGCGGGCAACATCGGGTGGCTATTTTGGGTTGACAAGTGTGGTTTGCTAAAACTGGGTAAAATCCTTTTGTGCTGGAACAGCTATGGTCCCTGACTGTGTGCTTCCAGGGAGCAACGCAGCAGCATCCTGTAGGGAGCGAGGAGGAATGTATGAGTAATGTATTAAAATCTGCCTGTTAAAAAAATGTTTTCCGTAAAAACAAAACACCCTCTTCTTTGTCAGGCAGGCAAAAGTTTCCGAAGACATCCAGCTAGAGGTGGCTGGGAGGTGTTCTCCTGCTTTGCCTGATAAGCCCAAGGCTAGGACTGCATGGTTCAACATAATTTTCTGCAGGTGTAAAGTGGGTGAATTTGCATTCTTTATTGATCAAAAGGCACAAAGGCCAATTTGAACGGCTCAGACCTTTTCCACTACCAACACAGAGGCTTTTTTCCTCTCTGTCACTGCGGGTTTCTACTGTTTCCCAGACAGACAATTCAATCCGAATTTTCCTTGTGTGGGCAGTTGCTCCATTCGTCAAAAGCATGGTGAGGTGTGACTGTGGGCAGTATTCTGCTGATGTACTAAGATGGGCATGATGCTTTAGACCAGGCATGTCCAAACTTCGGCCCTCCAGATGTTTTGGACCACAACTCCCACAGTCCTTTGCCACTGGAAATACAGGCTTGGAATTCTGGGATTTGTGGTCCAAAACATCAGGAGGGCCAAAGTTTGGACACGCCTGCTTTAGACCCATGGTTTTCAACCTCTGGGTTCCCAGATGTTTCTGGACTGCAACTCCCAGAAACCCCTTCCAGCACAGCGAGTGGTGGAGGCTTCTGGGAGTTGCCGTCCAGGAGCATCTGGGGACCCACAGGTTGAGAACCACTGCTTTAGACTGTGGAAACACCTGCTTCCCCATTGTTCCTCCTTATTACCCCAGAATTAATTTTTAAACTATTTTTATTTCCACAAATTACTGAGTTTCATGCTAGAACACTACACTGAGAGACTAGTTCCATGCTAGATCACCCTTAAAGCCGACCAAAGAAACATGAAACAGAAGCAATGGTGATGAATTAAAACAGACTACTGTGTGTGTATATCCTCTCCTCGCTTAACAACCTACCTGTTTAATGACTGCTCAGGTTCACAGTCAGCAGCAGCAACCAAAGCCACCACCACATAATGGCTGCCTGAGGAACGACCTACTGTTCCAGCCCACGGGGCTTCCGGGCCAAAGCATCCAGCTGGCTTCTGCTTGCCTGCACCTCCCTTGTCAGCAGCTCAGCTACAGCATCCTTCCTGCCTTCTTCCTCCTCCGTTGCTTCAAGGGACTGGTGTTGCTGGGATCGTCACAATGCTTCCACCAGGGAGGAGAATGACCCAAGCAAAGCATGGTATCAGCCACCTCCCTCTCTATTTTCCCCTCCTTTTTGTCCTGCTTCTTCTGGGGCCTCTTAGGCCGCTTATACACGACCCCTAAGCTCCGCTGCAAATGGCTCCAAGCTCCGGAGCTTAAAAATGTTTCCCCACCAGCTCCGGGGCTAACAGAAAATTAAGTGCGACCCTGCCCACCTAAGTGCGACCCAGCACACCTTTCAAGTACCTGCTCTGGGAGAGTGAAAAATGTTGATGCGGATGTGCCGGGCTCTCCTCGCTTCTTTCTGTTGTTGTTTTTTTGCCTCCTGACCCTTTAAGAGGAACCAGGAAGTGACCAGGGGCTGGAGCAACTTCCACAGGCACTCCTGAGGTAAGAGTGCATTCTTTTCTCCCTTTTTTTCTCCCTCCCCTCAAGCAGACCGAACAAGGAAGTGCGGAGGGGGTGGGAATGCAGGGAGAGCGACAAACCACCAAGATCTCTGGTCCGAATTTAAGGGACCAGCGGATCTTAGGGGTCATGTAAAAAGGCCCTTAGAGAGCCTCCATGCTCTGGCCTGCCTGCAAGGAAGGATATCTCCACACCTTACAACAGCCTTCAGCTCCTCACTTAACAACCCATTCACTTAATGACCTAGTCATAGGAACGGAACTCTGGTTGTTAAGTGAGGTGTGCCTGTATGCGTGTTTGTAAGTTATGGAGAAGTTTGCAGAAATGTCCTTTTTCTCCAGAGCCTTGGAACATTTAAAGAATCCAACAGGTTTTCCAAAGAGCCAGAAAAGGGGAGCAGGGAGCAGCCAGGAGCAGGATCAAAAGAAGGGGGCAAATTCCTTGGCTAGGTACAATTAACATTGTAATAATGTGCTGTTTTAGCTTTTAACTTTGTTTCTTTTAATACTGTAAGCCGCTTTGCCTCCTTTTAGGAGAAAGGCTGCATACAAATTCTTTTCTTAAAAAAGTAAGTAAGTAAGTAAGTAAGTAAGTAAGTAAGTAAGTAAGTAAGTAAGTAAGTAAGTAAGTAAGTAAGTAAGTAAGTAAGTAAGTAATGGCCAATATGTAGCCTGCATATTGTAATTAAAACTGTAAACTGCCCAGAGACTACTTGAAGTGGTATGGAGCAGTATATAAGAAGAAGCAGAACACTTTAAGTAACTAAGTTGAATGAATGAATGAATGAATGAATATGAAGGTCTGTAGACTATAGCATGGATCCGATCGCATCAGACTGAGGGGCCAGTCGGGAGATTTTGAAGATTTCTAAGAGATGAACGGTGGCTTTAGATGGCAGAATGGAAAAAAAACAGAGCTGTTTGTCTCTTGTGCACCTGCTATCCCATGATAATTGGTGAACTCAAAAGAAAGCTTATATTAAAATATAATAGTCTTTAAGGTGCTGCATGTTTTTGCCTTTTATTTTGGTTTGGTTTTGCCTAGAATTCTTGCATAGACTAACACGGACACGTCTCACAAATCTGAGCTCAAAAGAGAATCCTGAACTAGTAAAAACGAAAACATGGCAGCTCTCCCTCTGCAGGCGGACAATTGGTTCCACAGTGTTTGAGGTGCAACAAAGTCATCCACCCCAAGTTCTGGGGGAAAGTGACCAGAAGGAGAGGGAGAGCAAGGCTTCCTGACCTTTAACAACTGAGCAAGGAAGGAAAGTGTCAGCAGCTGTAGCTTATGCTTCACCTCTTGAAATCCCCTCTTTTCAGCAACCACTGAGAGTGTGGCAGTCCTGTCCTCTTTTTCATCTACTCACCTTCATAAGAACATAAGAAGAGCCATGCTGGATCAGGCCAAAGGTCCATCTAGTCCAGCTTCCTGGATCTCACAGTGGCCCCACCAGATGCCTCTGGGAGCACACGAGACTAGATATCTGTCTCCTGCAACCACTCCCCTGCATCTGGTCCTTGAAGTACCCTAGGTTTAAGCTTGAAGATGATACATCGCCATCATGGTTTGCAACCTGTGATGGACTTCTCCTCCTGGAATCTGTCCAATCCCCTTTTGAAGGCATCCAGGCCAGATGCCATCACCACATCCTCTGGCAGGGAGTTCCACAGACTAACAATGCGCTGTGTGAAAAAATATTTGAAATAAATACCTGACAGAGCGTATCGTCCAGCGATCCACCTCGGCCCGTCCTGTTCTGCAGGTGCGAGCGCACTCGCTGAGGGTTGCCACTCTACGAGAGGCCCGGAAGACGATTACTCGGAACCGGGCCTTCTCAGTGGCAGCCCCCTCCTTATGGAATTCCATCCCTAGCGAAGTGCGCTCTGCAGAGTCCCTGCAGGCCTTTCGGAAAGCTTTAAAAACTTTTCTGTTCCGAGAGGCCTTTGGCGATTTTTTCCCCCCCTCCCGCCATCTGTTTAATTCTAATCTGCTAGGATTTGTCCCTCCGCATGCTGGGATGCTGGAGGTTTTTTATATGTTTATGATGTTTTATTGTTCATGTTGATTTCGCTTTATTTGATGTTCTTTGTACCTGATTTGCATTTATTGCTTTGTTAGCCGCTTAGAGTACTACATGTAGTAGATAAGCGGGATATAAATACAAAAATAAATAAATAAATAAATAAATAAATAAATAAATAAATAAATAAATAAATAAATAAATATTTTCTTTTGTCTGTTCTTACTCTCCCAGCCCTCAATTTGAGTGGATGTCCCCTAGTTCTGGGATTTTGTGCGAGGGAGAAGAGCGTCCCTCTATCCACTTTACTCATGCCCTGCATTATTTTGTACATCTCAATCACATCCACCCTCAGGCGCCTTTTTTCCAGACTAAAGAGCCCCAAAAGTTTTAGCCTTTCCTCATAAGGGAGGTCCCCCCCCAGCCCAGTAATCATTTGAGTCGCTCTCTTCTGCACCTTTTCCAGTTCCACTATGTCTTTCTTGAGATGTCATTTGTGAACTCAAGGAAACCCCAGCTTTCGCGATGCTCTAAGTAAGACTCATTTGGGGTCTTTCTTCCACCCACTCTGCCCTTATTCAGGGGCAGGGACCCTCTAGAAAGAAGGAAGAAGAGAAGGTGGCTATATCCCCCTCCCCGCCAAAAAGAAAGAGAACCTCGGTGCAGGGCCGGCGCTAGGTTTTTTTACACCCTAGGTGAGGGGTGGGGGCGGGCGGTGGCGGGGGATGGGGCGGCAGGCGGGGCAGCAGGGGAGCGGTGGATGGTGGGGAACGGCGACGGGCACGGGGGGTGGCAATGGGCGCAAGGGGCGGTGGGGGAACAGACGGTGGTGGCCAGCGGCAGGGTGGTGGTGGTGGGGCGGCAGGCTGGCCAGTGCCCCCTGTCTATTTTGGCGCCCTAGGCAACTGCCTAGTTCACCTTAATGGATGCGCCGGCCCTGCCTCTGTGCTTTCAAAAGAGGTAAGAGAACAGGAGGGGCTGTTTGTGGTTTGTTAGAAACATGACCCTGGAGGAGACTGGTCTGCAGAGGGACTTCCAGAGTTCCGGAAAGACAAACGATCAAATCAAGCCTGAGTTATCGACGGAGGCAAAAATGGTGAAACTGAGGCTGTCCGGCTTTGGGCACCTCATGAGAAGGCAGGATTTTCGTAGCATTGCAGAACCACAGAGTTGGGAGGGGCCTCTAAGGCCAAGGAGTCCAACCCCCCCCCCGCAAGGTAGGGATCCAAATCAAAGCAGATCTGATTTTCTGGAAAAGAGAATACAGTATTTTCCCCTGTATAAGCAGAGGTGTAGCTAGGGTCTGGAGCGCCCGGGGACATAGTCAGTTTTTTCGCCCCCTCCTGCCCCCCCAACTGCGTCTCACCCACCCACCAAGGGGTGCCTGATCCTGGGGGAACAGTGGGGGAGGGGGAGAAGGGTTTCTCTTCCTCACACCCTCTTCGGGGGTCTCCCGGACAAAGCTCTCCTGTGCAAATTGCACAGCGCATGGATAGCACCAAGCAGGCAATTTTTTTTTCAAGCATCACCTCCGTAGCATGCTTCCCCCTCCTCCTTTCGCCCCCGGTGCTGCTTGGGGGGGGAAATCACCTGCTTCCCTCTCCTCCTTTTCCCAAACTAATGATTGCCAAGCCTTAGTGAAGAGAAAGGAGGACTGCTGGCAGGATGGCGCATGGCTTCCTCCTCCTGCTCTCCCTCCAGGCGCCCCCAGATTGCTGCATGCCCCGGGGCAAATACACTCTTCCACCCCTCCCTAGTTACGCCAGTGTGTATAAGACTATATTTTTGACAAAAGCTGTCTTATATGGGGGGAGGGGTCTTATAGATAGGAAAATACAGGTAATACTGGGAAAAGGTGGAAGACAGCAGGAAAAGTGGAAGACCAACTACGAAATGGAATGACTCCCTCAAGGAAGTTCCAGGCCTGAGTCCTGTCTTCAGCTGGAAGGCAGTTGGGGACATGGCATTTTGGATATCCTTTGTAGGGTTATCACGAGTCAGAGCTGACTTGGTAACACATAACAACAGCAGCAAACGTTGGTACCCTGGTGCCAATCCGCTATTGCTCCACCTTGGTTACAACATCCAGGCAGGATGATTTTTGGAACTGCTGCTCTGCCTCACCTCTGTATTGTCCTGTCTGATTAAATTTTCTGAGTGTCCACAGTTGCTCTCTCTCTCTCTCTCTCTCTCTCTCTAGTGGACCAGCAAATTACAGTGGACCCTTGTATAACAAACGGTTTGTATAACATAAAATCTGTACAACATAAAAAAATTAGAGAGACAGGGGAAATTTGCTTAACATAACCGCCTATGGGGCGAATCCGTACAACATAAAATGTGATTACTCTGTTTTTAATGCATTCCTATGGGAAATTTCTATAAAGGAAAATTTGCTTAACATAATTTCATTTGGAATGAATTAATTCCTTTATACAAAGTACCACTGTATTACCGATCTCTGCTTCTGGACCCACTAGGTCTCAGTCTGACGTAGCAAGATTGATGTTCTACTACAGTTTTATTATTATGGCCTCCCAAACTTGACTCTGAAGTCTGGAGAGGAGGCTCTCTATTGAGGCTGCCTTTCTCTGGTCATTGCTGATGCTTTTGACACGTCCTCCCTCCCTCCAGGTTCTTTCTTTATCTGGCCTGGTCTTGGGAACAATGAAATATGTTCCATAGAAGGAGCCTCTTTTGTGGGTCGAAAGCCTGAGGGAGCCTCTGGGAGATGTGGGTGCCTGATGGCAGGCACGGGGTGGTGGCGGGGGGGGGGGGGGGAGGTCTCCTCAGAAAGAGGCCAACATGTGTCTCAAGTTGAAATTTCGAAGCCCTGGGGGGACACAAAAGGGAAAAAGCCGGGCGGCCCTTTCCTCTGTGTGGTCGATCAGCGGGGAAATACATCTTCCAAATCAATTTGGCTACCGGGCCAGGGGGACAAGGGGAAGACAAAAGGCGAGGCTCGTCCATGTGGAAAGGCCCTGCGCCCCTCGCCTGGCCTGTGTGTCCCCCCCCCCCGCTCGGTCTCCGACACGTGCCGCCAGCCCCTCTGCCCAACGCAGCGTGAAATGTCTGCCCCCTTTTCTCCTCTCCCCCCCCCGAAACTGAATTATCATCAGCAACAGCTGAGGTGTCAGACCTGAGTTGGGGGGGGGATGGGGGGATGGAAGGAGGCAGCACTCTGCTCCCTGTGGACACAGAACCCAGAGCAGATGTGAGCAAAATCCCACTCGACTCCCCTCCCACAACCACCCCCCCACCCCCGGGGCACAAGGGAGTGAGTGGCATTTGGTCGTTGCAAGCCCGACCCTCTGCCGGTTGACGGAGCTGCGCATCGTATGGGTCCAGCCAGCGCCTTCAGTATGTCCCCTCGCATAGCATTCGTATTCAAAACATTTCATTAAAGCCCAGGGTTTGCAAACTCTGCTCTGCATAGGCCGGGATGGCTGCTTTACATGACACACACACACACACACCGTACCCATTTTTAAAAAAAGAATCAAAGATGATACCCATTTCTGTAAAAAAATGCAAAAGCAGACAGGTAGAGACAGGTGCAAAAGAAGTCATGATGACTTCTAGGACATGAAGTGGAGAACAAGAAGATATAGATCCTTGCAGGGAAATCATGGGTCATGGGGCTTGTTGTGAGGATGATGCCCTTTCCCTATCAGGATGCTGCTAAACTGTGGGTGAGCCACTTCAAGATAACCCAATGCCCAGAGATGGGACCCAAGTTGTTGAATCAGACACATCAGTGACTTGGCTTGGGTTTTTTATTTTCAGTGATTCAAACTCACCTTCACCTGGGAATTCACCCTTTCTTTTTTGGCGGTGGTGGTTGAAGGAGAAGCTTGCCGATTAGGGAATTAGATTGCTGAAGAATGAGAGAGGCTTCCCAAGAGTACCGCCCACACCATCACCTCCTGGTCCTTCGCTTTTCACTGTCGGTGCCGAAGAATGGACCTCCATCCTTGAACTTGCAAAACAGCTCCTCTGCCTCCAAGTTGGGGCTGGGGGGGAGGAATCATTTCTGCAAACCATTCCAAGAACTAAGTAGCCACATAACCAGTGGCTATAAAATCTTCTGGTGGCTGTAGATCAAAAACATAACTTTTCCCAGCTTTATTTGGCCACTAAACTATGGCTCTACTATGCCACCACGTCTATTCTCCTCCTCTTGTTAAACTGCGGAACTCCTTGCCTCAAGGGGACAGTGACTTATGAAATCTGAGTTCAGATTCCTTCTTGGTCAAGGAAATCCTGGGAGATGTTTGGCCAGCCCCATTTTCTCCCAAGCTGGTCCGCTTCACAGGGTTGTTGCAAAATCTGAACAGGAAAGAGGGCCATGGGCTCTTCCTTAAACGCTTGGAGGGGGGAACAGGATAACAACAGCATATTACATAACCAGACACACGATTTTATCTATCAGGATGAGATATTCCAAATCTTGTTATTTTCTTTCTATCTATCTATCTATCTATCTATCTATCTATCTATCTATCTATCTATCTATCTATCTATCTCTTCCTTCCTTCCTTCCTTCCTTATTTACCTACCTACCTACCTACCTACCTACCGTGGACCCTTGTATAACAAACTGTATAACATAACATCTGTACAACATAAAAATTCTGGAGATAGGGCAAATTTGCTTAACAGAATCGCCTATGGGGCAAACCCATACAACATAAAAATGGGATTACTCAGTTTTCAATGCATTCCTATGGGAAATTATTTAGTATAAAGGAAAATTTGCTTAACATAGTTTCATTTGGAACGAATTAATTCCTTTATACAAGGTACCACTGTATATCTTTATAAACCCCACAAAGGCTTTAAAGTGCCCTTAGTGTTGCCTGTTACAGGATGAAAATTATCGGATATATTTATCAATTGCATGAACAAAGAGAGAAGCAACAATTATCAGATCGAACAGGCAGTACAAGTAGTTTCCAAGCGACAGGGTTACAAATTCAAGAGCAAGGAACAAATACCCTGTTCAACCACTCTGGAAAAAAAACTCATCTCACCTGGGCTCCCGGCCGCGTCACCTTTTCCTGGAACAGGTGAAGTCTTTTCTGCCGCACTGAACGGACTCGTTTCTCTAGTCATATACCCTCCCTTCACCTTTGCCCCCTTTGTACTTTTTTTTTTAAAAAAACAGCCCATTTTCTTCTGCCTTCCTTACCTCCAGGTATTTCAAACGGTGTGCAAAACTGCCGACCAAAGGAGGCAGGTAGACAAAGTAAAGCGAAACTCCACGGATTTTCTTTTGATCTGCGTGGTGCTCCATCTCTTAAAAAAAAAAAAAACCACAAGAGACCCAAATCCTCAAACGATCCGTTTTTGGAAATGCACGATGCAGTGTGTGGGAGTTACGTTATTTAGAGGGGAGTGAATTCCCCCGTGATCTAAGACCTTACCCAATAATAAAGATGCTACTGATCAGTTTTACACAGGCACACTGAATTCTGTTGTTCCCAGTGATGAATTTCCTTTTTCCCTTTTTTGTTTATTTCTAGGCAAAATACAAAATACACATAACAAAAGACTAAATAACAGTGCTTCCCTCCACCATTGGGGCCTTTTAAATCAATATTATCCCAAAGCTTGGAGCTACAGGAGAGACTTGGAGGAAGAGCCAGTGGTTGCCTGCGTCAAACCCATGCTCCTGTTTGAGGAAAGCAGGCAGCGAAGCACCAGCATCTTGACTTGGGAGACTTCTTGTTTCATAAGTCCTGGCAGAAGCAGCACAGCGCCTGTGGTGGAAATGAAGGCCAACTACGAGGTGGACTGACTCATAAGAGCGTAAGAAGAGCCATGCTGGATCAGGCCAAAAGCCCATCTAGTCCAGCTTCCTGTATCTCACAGGGGCCCCACCAGATGCGTCTGGGAGCGCACAAGGCTAGATATCTGTCTCCTGATCCCACTCCCCTGCATCTGGTCCTTGAAGGACCCTGTTTTTTTTTTAAGCCTGAAGATTCCACACCCCCATCATGGTTTGAAACCTGTAATGGACTTGTCCTCCAGGAATCTGTCCAATCCCCCTTTGAAAGCATCCAGGCCAGATGCCATCACCACCTCCTGTGGCAGGGATTTCCACATACTAACAATGCTCTAGGTGAATTTTTTACTCTCCCAGCCCTCAATTTGCGAGTATGTCCCCTAGTTCTGGTATTTTGTGAGAGGGAGAAGAGCCTCCCTCTATCCACTTTTCTCATGCCCTGCATTATTTTGTATGTCTCAATCACATCCACCCTCAGGCACCTTTTTTCCAGAGTAAAGAGCCTCAAATGCTTTAGCCTTTCCTCATAAGGGACGTTTCCCAGTAATCATTTGAGTCGCTCTCTTCTGCACCTTTTCCAGTTCCACGATGTCTTTTTCGAGATGCGGTGACCAGAATTGTACACAATACTCCAGGTGCGGCCTTACTATCCTTTTGATTTCCCTCCAGGAAAACCTAGGCTGGAGTTTTTCAAGGGGCTGAACAGGCCTGTTGGAAACGGGACATTTTTGGAAGTTGCTCCTTCACAAGGTCGCCCCAAGTTTGAGCCAACTTGAGGGAATGCAACAACAGTAACAGCAGCAGGAGCTACAAGGAGAACCAGATTATTCTTCCAAAGTGCCTGTACGCCGCCCATTGTGGTGCTGAGCGCATCAGCTACACAACCCTTTCCAGCTTACCGGGAAATGCCTTCCCAAATGCCTTCCCAAAGCAGATCCTGCTGTTATCTAGAGGCAAAGGTCTGTTCTTGGACTCATCTCCCCTCAGTCAACAGTCCAGGGGCAGGAATTAGGGATTTGAAGTTCAAATCTGGTTTCTGGAAATCCCGCTTCTTCCTACGGTGATGATGAGAATTGACTAGCCACCTCCAGGCAGTTTAAAAATCCCAAACACAAGAGTGGAACAGGTGATGCCTTTAGGCTACTAGGAAAATAACAAAACACGGTGCTAATATTTCGCTAATATTTCGAGGGCAAAAGCCTCTTCCTCAGAGTAGTACCAAAAGGGAGATATGGAAACAGCCAAATGGGCAAGGACGTTCCTAACCAACCCTGATGGCTTCCTTACTCTTGTTGGGGCAGTTTTGCTAAGCAGGTTTCAGTGAGACTCTGCCTGATACAGTGGTACCTTGTATAAAGGAATTAATTTTTTCCCCATGAAATTCTGTTAAGCAAATTTTCCTTTATCATAGGGATTATTCTGTTTTCAATGCATTCCTATGGGAAATTTGTATAAAGGATAATTTGCTTAACATAATTTCATTTGGAACGAATTAATTCCTTTATACAAGGTACCACTGTATTGAAAAAAATGCCACTCTGAGAGATGGAAAATGCAAACACTGGAAAACACAAGTAGATTCATAGAATCCTAGAGTTGGAAGAGACCACAAGGGCCATGTAGTCCAACCCCCTGCTATGCAGGCACCCCCATCACAGGACTCCCAACAGATGGCTATCCAGTCTCTGCTTAAAAACCTCCAAAGAAGGAGACTCCACCACCCTCCTTTGTGGCAGCATATTCCACTGCTGAACAGCTCTAACTGTCATGAAGTTCTTCCTGATGTTCAAATGGAATCTCTTTTCCTGTAGTTTGAAACCATTGCTCCGAGTCCTAGTCTCTGAAGCCATGGAAAACAAACCTGTTCCCTCTTCAATATGACATCCTGTTGCAATATGAAATTTGTTGCACAGATTTTATGTTATACAAAGCATTCATTATACAAGGGTCCAATGTGTGTGTGTGTGTGTGTGTGTATCTATATCTATATCTATATCTATATCTATCTATCTATCTATCTATCTATCTATCTATATCTATATCTATATCTATCTATCTATCTATCTATCTATCTATCTATCTATCTATCTATCTATCTATCTATCTACACACACACACACACACACACACACACACACACACACACACACACAGGGTGAATTTGGATGGAAATTAATATATAATGGCTCGCTGCCGGCAACGAGCAGTGAAAATCAGGGAAGGCCTCTGTGCTGTCCTTTGTTCTTGGTGCGGCTTGCGCCATTTGCATCTGATTTCCATGCCAACAGAGCAGGTCAAGTTGAAAGTTGAAAGGCCTGTGTCTGTTGGTCCCTCCGGAGAAGGGGGCTCTTTTCTTCTCCTTCTCCTCTGTCGCCTTTGCCCGAGCGGGGTTGAGAACGAGACAAAAGGCGCTCTTTCCCCCAGAGTGCTGGCCTGCTCCTGCCATAGGCGAGACTCTCAGAAAAGAGGGTCGGTCCAGCTCCTCCGACTGTCAGACTGTCAGCAAGCTGATCTGCCATCTGGGTGTGTGTGTGGGAGGATGACATGAGGTTTAGGGTGGAGGAGGGGGCAGGGGAAGTATGCGTCCCTAATTAACAGATCCAGTAGTGCTGTTGTCCAGCCAGAGGGACAAAGGAGGCACATGCCCAAGGGGGAAGACCAGGAGACCGCCATTCCCACCCGATGGTAAATCTCCATCTGTCATCAAGGCCGCCTGCCCTGGTTAGCTTACTGTAGGGGGTTGCGGTTGGCCCAGACCTTGACCTTTGACCTTGTAAGAGCCACTGGGCTTCTGCAGGCCCCACTAGCCAGCTGGGCCAAGGAGGCAGTGGGCCATCAGCCTATTGTGGGCAAATTGTGCAGACGACTGTGTTTTGGGTTGCCCGGGCATCTCTCTACAAAGGGCATGGGTCACACTTTACGGAAGGACAACCTGCCCATCAGAAGTCCTCTCCCTGAAATGAGTCTCGTTTCAAAGTTCAAGGCCAAAGTATGCTCCTGGGTTTTTACTTTAGCCTTAAGCAAGAGATGTAACTTTTCATAGAATCACAGAGTCATAGAGTTGGAAGAGACCTCAAGGACCCTCCAGCCCAACCCCCTGCCATGCAGGAACCCCCCATCACAGGACTCCCAACAGATGGCCATCCAGCCTCTGCTTAAAAGCCTCCAAAGAAGGAGACTCCACCACCCTCCGTGGCAGCTCTAACTGTCAAGAAGTTCTTCCTAATGTTTAAATTGAATCTCTTTTCCTGTAGTTTGAGACCATTGCCCCGTGTCCTAGTCCTTGAAGCCATGGAAAATAAACCAGTCCCTTCTTCAGTGTGACGTCCTTTCAAATATTTAAACATAGCTATCATATCCCCTCTCAGTCTTATTTTTGTAAAGCGAAACATTCCCAGCTCCCTAACCTGCTCCTCGTAAGACATTTCTTCCAGACCTTCAACCATCCTGGTCGCCTTCCTCTGGACCCGCTCAAGGTTCTCAACATCCTTTTTAAATTGAGGCACACGAAAAACAGAGAACAGTGGCCCAGAGACTTCTGAAATGCCATCCAGAGGCCGGACACCATAAAAGTTCAGCCCAGCGATTGTGGCTGTGTAGATTCAGATACAACCTGGCCTAGTAATGACAGACCTTTCGCATTTTCAAAGGTTTCTCCACCAGCTGTAAGAGTCAGAGACTTGACTGAGTTGTTCCAAAGGAGTCATTTTTCAGCAGGCAAGATAACATCTCGGGTGACGTCCTCAGAGGCTGTCTAGGACCTGTGCCAGCTGTTTTTACGGTCTAGGCCGTGGACAAAGAAAAGGTCAAGCCAGCAGCCGTTCACTGGGGTGCACTATTACTTAATGACTTTTGAGTCAGGCAGAAAATTGATTCTGATGCTGATAGCTACTGCGCAACAAGCGAAATCATGACAAAGACTACTCTTTCCTCAGGGAGATTATCTCCCCTTTTCTAGGGCTTTTGTGCAAGTCTTCCACCAAAGCCCTCACCCCCACCCTGGGTCCGGTTTTATCAAGAGCAACCCATGGAAAATTCATTTGCCTAATTGAATTTCAGATGGTCCACTCTCTCTTTCTCTCTCTTTTTGTCCATTATTTAAATGTGCATTTGTTCATACCATTTACCTCCTGCTCATTATTGTGAAAGGTCCTGGATGTTTTGGTGCATGCACATGTCACTTACAGATGCACCGCTCCGCATCATGGGTTTTGTAGTCCAAAGGCTAGGAGGGCGCACATGGTTCAGGGGCACATCAGACCAACAGATTCTTAAATACGAGTTTTATATTGTTTCATCGGTGTTGGTTATTGTGACTGTTTTTTGCTTTCAAAAAGGGATTGCCATGAGACCACAGAAGGCACTTTACTGAAGATGAGAAAAGCAACGCATGCTGCCCATATACCACCTCACAGTGCATAAGGCACTCTCTGGGCAGTTGACAGTATAATTACACAGGCAACACATTGCCCACCACCAAACTGTGTACTCAGTTTACTGACCTTGGAAGGATGGAAGGCTGAGTGAACCTCGAGCCTGCTATCTGGGATTGAAACCCAGGTCGTGAGAAGAGGTACAGCTGCAGGACAGCAGTTTAACCACTGTGCCACAAGGCTCCTCCACGACTAGATTATAGAGATGGGCGCGAAACGAACAATTTTTCATTTCTGTTTTCGTTTTTTCATTTCGTTACGTAATGAAACGACAAACGAATTTTGCCTCTAAAATGAAACGAAACGAACAGAAACACCAGAAATTTTGTCGTGCGTTTCGTTTCCGTTACTGCAATATGAATGGATTGCTTAAAATCCTAAAAAAAATCACAAAAAATGAAATAAATGGTAACGAAATGGTAACGAAACGAATGAAAACGAAAACAATTTTTTTGCAAAAATTCACGAAAAACGGAAACGAACCAAAACGGACCCTCCAAACGACAAATGACAAACGAAATGCCTTTTTTTTTATTCGTGCCTATCTCTACTGGATTAACACAAAGTGAGAATATAGACAGCTAGTTGTCTGATGGATCTTCAGATGTTTTGGATTTCAGATCACCAGAAATCCCCAACCAGTTTGGCCAACAATCAGGGACTATGAAAGCTGAAGATGAAAATGGCTTACATTGTTAAAAGACAACATTTATGTACAAATACTAAAAAGGAGGGGCAAAGAAATAGGACTTGAAGAAATGGTAAGCAAAAACAACACCAAAAAGCACACGCAAAGCACTAATGCATAACAATTCATCTAAAAATCCCACTCAGGCAGAGAGTCACTGACGGAAAGTTTGCCTGAAATGATTTGTCTGCTTGTGGAAGAAGAGCAAAGAGGGGCCAGCCGGCTTCCAATGGGAAGGAGTTCCAGAGTCTGGTAGGAGCAAGGTCCTTGAGATAGCTTGGACCCAAACCATTGAGGGCTTTATAGGGCCTTTTCACACGACCCCCCTAAGATCCGCTGGCCACTTAAATTCAGACCAGAGATCTTGGGGGTTCGTTGCTCTTCCTGCATCCCTACCCCTCCACACTTCCTTGGTCCTCCCTGCGTGAGGGGAGGGAGAAAAAAACAGAGGAAAAAATGCAGGCTCACCTCTGAAGCCGCCCAGTTGTCATCCTGATTCCTTCTCTTAAAGGGGCGGGAGGCAAAAAAACCAAACAGAAGCTAGGAGAGCCCGGCACTCACCAGATTACATCCGGATTTGGGGATTTTCACCCTCCGAGAGCAGGTACATGAAAAGTGCACTGGGACGCGCTTAGGTGGGCGTGGTCACACTTAATTTCCTGCAAACTCCGGAGCTGGTGGGGAAACAATTGTAAGCTCCGGAGCTGGCAGCCATTTGCGGCGGAGTTTAGGGGTCGTGTACAAATACCCATAGATTAGAACCAGCACTTTGAAATTGTGCTTGAAAATGGTCTGGC
>JAHTLZ010000017.1:2897352-2907720 GCA_023846285.1 Phrynocephalus versicolor
TTAGCACCCACAGGCTCCGGGATTATCCACCAACACCTGGAAGGTGCAGATTTCCCCACATCTGTATTAAAGGATTTGTGCCCAGAAATGTGCTGACTACCTAGAACCTTCAGCTGAGTTGGCCTCTTTCCACTGATTGGCTGACACTCCCTCTCCAAGGGTCCAATCAGCTTCTTTTTCTGATTCAAAGCTTCTAGTCCTCAGTTTCTCTCTCTCTCTCCAAACCCTATTTATGTTTCTGTTACATCCACATCTTTTCTCCATGCTCACTCTTGACTCATTATGACTCATTAGGCCTAAATGCCGGGATTATCACATTTAGCCCCTCTGTACCAGCAGGGCTTCATCCCAAGCGATTATTTCAGGGGTGTCCAAACTTCGGCCTTCCAGATGTTTTGGACCACAAGTCCCAGAATTCTGAGCCTAGATTGCCAATGACAAAGGACTGTGGAGGTTGTGGTCCAAAACATCTGGAGGTCCGAAGTTTGGACACCACTGAACTATTTGATCAGCACAGAAGAGGGGATTTCATTATTCCCTGATTCTTCTTCCTTGTCTACCTGGCTGGCACTCCCATGGTGTGTGTGCCAATTAATGCCACTGCACATCATCTGACGGGATTGGGAGCATTTCAGCAAGAACGGAGGGTGTGAATTTGAAGACCCCTAAATTCCGCCGCAAATGGCTGCCAGCTCCGGAGCTTACAATTGTTTCCCCACCAGCTCCGGAGTTTGCAGGAAATTAAGTGCGACCACGCCCACCTAAGCACGTCCCAGCGCACTTTTCATGTACCTGCTCTTGGAGGGTGAAAATCCCCAGATCCGGATGTAATCTGGTGAGTGCCCGGCTCTCCTCGCTTCTGTTTGTTTGTTTGTTTTGCCTCCCACCCCTTTAAGAGAAGGAATCAGGACTACGGTGGGCTACTGGGCAGCTTCGGAGGTGAGCCTGCATTTTTTCCTCTCTTTTTTTCTCCCTCCCCTCACGCAGACAGGAGCAAGGAAGTGCGGAGGGGTGGGGACGCAGGAAGAGCAATGAACCCCCAAGATCTCTGGTCCGAATTTAAGTGGCCAGCGGATCTTAGGGGTCGTGTGAAAAGGCCCAAAGAAGCAACTCATTCTTCTCATTCTTCTCCTTCAAGAGGCATATGATGAGATTATTTTGGGGTTTTGTGTAAGCATGCACAATGTTTTGTTTTGGTTTTCTGCAAAATTGCCACTGTTAACATACAGCAACAGCAGCAACTATAACAATATAACAACAACATTTGAACTGCACAGAGCATGGAGGGACCTTACAGATCATTGTGTCCCACTATTGCGCAGAGCGACATTGCTGAGTCTTTGGTCCCATGTCCAAGTCTTGGGTGTCCAGTCTCAAGCCCCAGATCTATTAAAAGCAAGCTGCACCCCACCCCCAAAAAAGTTAGGGATAGGTGGGTTCTGAGCCATGGATTGAGTCCAAGTCATTGCAAGGGAAAATACAAAACCAAATCAAGTCTGAATCGCAGGCCTACAACTAGTGCCCCTGTCACCCGGGGCAAACACAGATTTCACACCTTCCCGGTAGGAGTGTGCACAGAACAGTACAAAGTGCAAATGCTATTTTGTCATTGTGGTGCCCCCTACCCCGCCAGAGTGGTGCCTGGGCAGGGCAGGGTGGCACACCACCAACTGGGGCAGGGTGTTCGCTTCCACCTACCCCAGTTTCAGCCCTGCTCAGTTGGGTCACAGGTGTGACTTAAATCCTGTAAAGAATTCCTGCAAAATTGTTCAGCGTGGACCTTCTCTTGAATTGTATGAATTGCCCCCAAAGGACCGAGGCTCTGTTTCATTATTGGAAGCCCGAGATGGGTTGCTTTTATCTTTTCTACCAATTAAGTAGCTGATTTGTGTGTACATTGTATAGGCATGATTTGTTTCCCAAGGAAATAAACTAAAAGGCATTAGCTAGAATCCTAAACAAAAGAAGAAATCGTGGAGGGCATGGAAAGAGAAGCTCTGTAGAATGAGAAGAGTGAACACGTTGAGGTGTTTTATGGGCAATGCTGACGCCCAGTTGGCTGATAGTTCCAAAGCAAAGTGTTCTGCTTATATACCGCTCCATACCACTTCAAGTAGTCTTCTGGGCGGTTTACAGTTTAATGACAGTATGCAGGCTACACATTCCCAGCAAGCTTTTTATTCCCAGCATTTTACCGACCTTGGAAGGATGGAAGGTGGAGTCAACCATGAGCCGGCTACCTGGGATTGAACCCCAGGTTGTAGTACAGATGCCCTAAGCACGCCTGATTTGGGAAGCTAAGCAGGGTCAGCCCTACTTAGTACTTGGATGGGAGACCACCAGGGAATACCAGGTGCTGTAGACACCTGGAGTAGGAATTGGCAAACCACTCCGCTATTTCTGCCAAGAAAACTCCATGGACATGGGGTCATGAAGAGTTTTGATCATGACTGTAATGGCACCACACACCACAGACAACACACACAGGCATTTAAGCACTGCGCCATGAGGCTCCTACACCACTGCACCCCTGAATTGTTTCCCACATGAAGGGAGAAGAAGTAGATATTGTGCTAGTGAGATGTGGGAACTTGCCAGCTACCCACTGGATGTGTGTGGCTGGTGCAATTAATTGCATTCCCAACCATGCACTCAGGTATGTGACTGAGGGTCAGCCAAATGGGGAAACCACTGTGCATGTTTCTTCCTACTAGTGAAATATGTATTTTGCAATCGGACGTAGGTCATTGCATGCAAACGATCGAGACTTGGAGGCCTTCCTCTTGCCTGCAGGCACAAGGCTTAGAATTTGTCCTTGAGGAGTCCTATTGTGTCAAGATAGCCTCGACTGACAAGAAGGAATGAATTTCTGAGTCATCTCCCCATGTAAGTTACAGCCCACCTATCTCCCTCGGCTCCAGCTGCTTGTGGGAGACCAGGGGAGGTTCACTCAACAGCACTTTCGTAAAGGGTTGCCAGCTCGCTGGATAGCTCAGTGGTTTAGGTATCTGAACATAAGAACATAAGAACATAAGAAGAGCCATGCTGGATCACGCCAAAGGCCCATCTAGTCCAGCTTCCTGTATCTCACAGTGGCCCCACCAGATGCATCTGGGAGCGCACGAGACTAGATATCTGTCTCCTGACACCTCTCCCCTGCATATGGTCCTTGAAGTACCCCGGTTTTATGCCTGGAGATGACACATCTCCATCATGGTTTGTAACCTCTGATGGACTTCTCCTCCAGGAATCTGTCCAATCCCCTTTGGAGGGCATCCAGGCCAGATGCCATCACCACACCCTGTGGCAGGGAGTTCCACAGACTAATAACGTACTGGGTGAAATGTTGGGAGTTTGATTCTCCACTGGTCCTCTTGTGGGACGAGCCAGCCTGTGTATCCTTGGGTGAGCTGCACAACCCAATTTTATCTCTTGAACTCACAGAGATCTCCTTAGTTAGTGGATTTTGAGGTGTCCTTGAAATAGACTGAGGCGAGATAGATGAATCAGAGGCCACTTTCCGAAGGATCAGCTATAACCTCCAAAATAAGAAACAGCACAAACTATAGCAGTGGTGGCAAACCTTCGGCACTCCAGATGTTTTGGACCACATCTCCCAGAATTCCAAGCCTAGATTGCCAATGACAAAGGACTATGGGCGTTGTGGTCCCAAACACCTGGAGTGCCAAAGGTTTGCCACCACTGAACTATAGTGTGGGAAACGGGAGGATAAAAGGAAAATAAAAGCATATACTGTACTTGTATATGTCCATTTAGGGGAGCCTCGTGTTTAACTGCAGTACTGAAATCAAAACTCTGCTTACAACCCAGGTTCATTCAAGCCTAGGTAGCCAGCTTGAGGTTGACTGAGGCTTCTGTCTTTCTGCAAATTAAGTCAGCGTGCAGAGGGTGAAAACTACGGGCCTACATAATTAAATTCTAAAACCACCCAGAGAGTACTTTAAGTGCTACAGGGCAGTCTATAAGCAGCACACTTTGCTTTTCAGGCTGTGCGTGATGGACTGGAAATTCCCTTAGGGGTTTTCTGTTTCTTTTAGCTATAAACATCTTGCTTGTTTCGTTCCTCTGCTTGGTTTCTCATTCAATGTAATTTCATTTGCTAGATCACATCTTCAGAACTGATTTTATAGGAAGGAGATGCAGTATATCAATGGGAATGTTCAAGAGGGAATACTCAAAATTCTACAAGGCAGGCTTCAGCAGTATGTGGAAAGAGAACTTCCCGAAGTGCAAGCTGGATTTCGAAGGGGCAGGGGAACTAGAGATCAAATCGCCAACATGCGCTGGATTATGGAGAAAGCCAGAGAGTTCCAGAAAAACATCTACTTCTGTTTCATCGACTATGCCAAAGCCTTTGACTGTGTGGACCACAACAAACTATGGCAAGTCCTTAAAGGAATGGGAGTGTCTGACCACCTTATCTGTCTCCTAAGAAATCTATATGTGGGACAAGCAGCAACCGTCAGAACTGGATATGGAACAACTGACTGGTTTAAAATTGTGAAAGGAGTACGACAAGGCTGTATACTGTCACCTTGCCTATTTAACTTACATGCAGAGTACACCATGTGAAAGGCAGGTTTGGATGAATCACAAGCCGGAATTAAGATTGCCAGAAGAAATATCAACAACCTCAGATACGCAGATGATACTACTCTGATAGCAGAAAGTGAGGAGGAATTAAAGAACCTCTTAATGAGGGTGAAAGAGGAGAGTGAAAAAAATGGGCTGAAGCTCAACATCAAAAAAACTAAGATCATGGCCACAGGTCCCATCACCTCCTGGCAAATAGAAGGGGAAGAAATGGAGGCAATGACAGAGTTTATTTTCTTGGGCTCCTTGATCACTGCAGATGGCGACTGCAGCAACGAAATAAAAAGACGCCTGCTTCTTGGGAGGAAAGCAATGGCAAACCTAGATAGCATCCTAAAGAGCAGAGACATCACTTTGCCAACTAAGCTCAGGATAGTCAAAGCTATGGTTTTTCCAGTAGTGATGTATGGAAGTGAAAGCTGGACTATAAAGAAGGCTGATCGCCGCAGAATTGATGCTTTTGAGCTGTGGTGCTGGAGGAGAGTCTTGAGAGTCCCTTGGACTGCAAGGAGATCAAACCTATCCATCCTGAAAGAAATCAACCCCAAATGTTCACTGGAAGGACAGACTTTGAAGCTGAGGCTGCAGTACTTTGGCCACCTCATGAGGAGAGAGGACTCCTTGGAAAAGTCCCTGATGTTCGGAAAGATTGAAGGCAAAAGGAAAAGAGGACGGCAGAGAATGGGATGGTTTGACGGTGTCATCGATGCAACCAATATGGATTTAACAAAACTCCAGGAGTCAGTGGAAGATAGGAAGGCCTGGCGAGCTCTGGTCCATAGGGTCACGAAGAGTCGGACATGACTGAACGACTGAACAACAACAACTTTTGGTGTATGTGTAAGTTTGCACCACTTGCATGATTGTGGTGGGTTGCATCTGGGTTTTCCAGGTGGGCGCATGACCAGGCATGTGGTTGAGATTCCCTAGGACATCACCAATTAGCCACAATTAGCAAAATACACTGACCAATAGAATTCTGGTCAACGGTATGTACTGGTTCCAGTTCCTCCTTTTTGATAGCTCTAGTTCTTTTCAAGTTCTTAAGGTGCAACTTTTCATGTACCTTCCTTAACCCTTCTTAATTTAATTAGTCATTTGATCAATTAACAGTTAGAATCATAGAATCATAGAGTTGGAAGAGACCTCAAGGGCCATCCAGTCCAACCCCCTGCCATGTAGGACCCCCCATCACAGTATTTCTGACAGATGGCCATCCAGCCTCTACTTAAAATCTTCCAATGAAGGAGATTCCACCACCCTCCTTTGTGGCAGCATATTATTCCACTGCCGGACAGCTCTAACTGTCATGAAGTTCTTCCTAATGTTCAAATGGAATCTCTTTTCCTGTAGTTTGAAACCATTGCCCCGAGTCCTAGTCTCTGAAGCCATCATATCCCCCCGCCTTCTTTTTGAAATGCTAAACATTCCCAGTTCCCTAAGCCGTTCCTCATAAGACATTTCTTCCAGACCCTCAACCATCCTGGTCACCCTCCTCTGTACCTGATCGAGGTTGTCAACATCCTTTTTAAACTGAGGTGCACAGAACTGGCCACAGTACTCCAGGTGGGGTCTGACCAGAGCAGAATAGAGTGATACTATAACTTCCCTTGATCTAGACACTATGCTTCTGTTGATGCAACCAAGAATCGCATTGGCTTCCCTGGCCGCCGCATCACACTGCTGACTCATGTTCAATTTGTGGTCCACCAAGACTCCCAGATCCCTTTCACAGGTAGTATTTTCCAGTTCATTTTTTCTGGTAGATCCCCTTGTTTTTCATTCGTCCGAGCCCATCCACCACATTGATTTATTGATCTGTTAGTTTTATTTCCTTTACTTCATGTCTCATGTCTTACAGTATCATGAAGATGGAAGAAGCCTAAACCAAGTCCACCCCCTGCCCCTCCTTGACTGGCCTGAATCCCTTAGGGCAGTGATGGTGAACCATTTAGAGATTGAGTGCCAAAACTGCAATTCAGAACCCAGTATTTTTTTTTTTTTTGCAAAGTGCCAATACAATAATTTAACCTGTATACAGGTGGCTATGAAGGGACAATGTCGGGTGCCCACAGAAAGGGCTCCGAGTGCCACCTTTGGCACCCGTGCCATAGGTTTGCCATCAATGCCTTGGGGAACTTGACTACAATCCCCACAATGAGCAATGGCCATACTCATTGAGGATTATGGGGACTGTAGTCACCAGGGCGCCCAAATAGGAAAACCGCTGTCCCGTGCCTTTAAAAACACAGGGCCTAGCTATATGTGAAATGCAGATTGCATTGGGGGGGGGATGCAGTCTGGTGATTTTCAGGACAAAGGGGTGGAACTTCTATGAACATTTTTAAAAGTTTAAGATTCAGGGACTCTAATCCCAGGGGGGCTCCAGAAGCAACTTTAGTCCAAATTATATATATATATATATTATACACACATACATATACATACATACACACACACGCAGTACAGTAGTTGCAATCTCTTATGGTACAACCCTATGGAAAGAAATCACCGTGACGACCCAAATCTCAGTGCCGGTTGCAATGCCACCCTCCCCCTCCCCCTAGTACAGTTCAAGCTTCAGGGCCACAAATTAAGGTCCATTGCTGTCAGGATGAACCACAATCTAATAAATATTAGCTTTAAAAATGCAGCACCGCCACCAACAATCTCAATACAGTGGTACCTCTTAAGACGAATGCCTCGTAAGACAAAAAACTTGAAGGAAGAAATTTTTTTCCTGGAATCGGCATGCTTTTCATGACAAAAAAAATCCCTATGGGATGCTTCGTAAGACAAAAAGAAAAACCCGGTCTGCATGTACCCATGGGGGAAAAATGGTTATTTTTGTCTTTATTCTAGCCTCTGGAATTGATTAATCCATTCCCAATGCATTACTGTGGGAAACTGTGTTTTGTAAGACAAAACTGTCTTAAAACAAACCGATGCATCAAAGGAATTAAATTTGTTTTAAGAGGTACCACTGTACTTCAGTCATGGAAGACAAAGGTTAAGTCAGAAGTCATAGGGAAGGAGGGAAGTGGCATCACTTTATATTTCTCTGTAAATCTGGGATGTCTGTGCTGTATATGTATTGCGCTGCTGTTGATATATTGTGAGGACTGTGGTGTTAAGCAACGAAGCTTATTTGTTCATTTGTTCCTACCTGTAGACTAAAATGCTGCTTGCATTTTTTTTAAAAAAACCTAACATTTCAATGCGAAGACAATCACCGTTTGGACATGTAAGTACCAAGAAGGAACGGTTTTGTAAATGATATTTAAGGCAATAAATCTCCTTTCCTAGACTTATACACCCGGGCTGGGGTTAGGATCAGGTGTTTCTTTTTCTAAGAGAGAGATGCCAGTGAGCTGTACCTGGTGTATTTCTGCCTGTTATAGCAAGAGCACAGCTTTTCCAGCCACAGTGGTGGCAAATGTCTCTTATTATTATGTGCCACCAAGCGGCCCTGGGCATCTCCAAAATGAAGATATATCCAATATATCCTGTCCTCATCAGCCCTGGTTCAGCTGTCATCAATTCAAGCCGTTGGCTTCTTTTAGAGAGCTAGTCAATCTCATATTTGGTTTCCCTCTTTTCCTGCTGCCTTCTGGCTTTTCCAGCACTATTGTCTTTTCTAGGGAGCCCTGCCTTCTCATGATGTGCCCAAAAGTAAGGCGGTTACTTCACATCCCGTTCGTCCCTCCTTGCTGTCCTGCTTGGGACCAGTACAAAAAAACTTACTTCACGTCCCTAGTGTGAGAGCGAAAAGTTGTCTCGACCACACCCCTGGAACTGGGAACAGAGCGTGACAAGCTGTACCTGCCCCTGGGCTGTGGAATTCTCTTGTCACGGTTGGTTCCCAGTTCCTGTTCCGAGACAAGGGACTGTCTGGTAACAACTGTCATGCAACAACCAATGTCCACCTAGTGGTCAGCGGCTGAAGCGGCATTCGACAGTAGTTTCCCTAAGGGAAACACCATGCAGTGCAAAGGTTTATTAAAGAAAGTACTGAAAACTCTATTGCATTGGTGTGTAAATCCCGGAAGACCAGTAAATGGAAATATTGAAAAAGTTTTATTTATGATATTTTAAAAAAGGTTAAGACAGCAAGACAAATTCATAATTTGTCATGGAACAAGTCCGTGCAGTAACAGTTGTCACGAGACAAGTAATCACGTCCGTGAGTAAATGGAGACAAGGACTGAACAGGGACAAAACCACGTGACCACGAACAATGCTGTCATGGTACAAACGTCATTGCGGAACAAGGTAGGACGTGAAGTAACCGCCTAAGACAGCCTCAGTTTCCACCTTTTTGCCTCCAGAGATACTTCAGGCTTGATTTGCTCTAGGACCAACTTGTTTGTCTTTGGGCGTTTATACACGACCCCTAAGCTCCGCGGCAAAGGGCTGCAAGATCCGGACCTTAAATATGTTTCCCAACCACGTCCGGAGTTTGCAGACAATTGAGTGCGACCCCACCCACCTAAGCGCGACCCAGCACACCTTTCAAGTACCTGCTTTTGGGAGGTGAAAAATATTTGATGCGGAGAGTGCCTGAGCTCTCCTTGCTTCTTTTTGTTGTTTTTCTTTTGCCTCCGCCCCTTAAAGAGCAACCAGGAAGTAAGACCGGGGCTCGGAGCAAGCTTCCACGCACCGGAGGTAAGGCTTTCTTCTTTTGTCCCTGTTTAAGGCTTTTTTTCCTCCCTCCCCTCACGCAGACAGAACAAGGAAGTGCGTAGCGGGTGGGGACGGAGGAACAGCAACGAACCCTCAAGATCTCTGGTCCGAATTTAAGGGACCAGCGGATCTGAGGGGTCATGTAAAAAGGCCCTTTCTGGCGGTTTTAGGGTATCCACAAAGCTCTGCTCCAACAGCACATTTCAAAGGAATCCATTCCCCCCTGCTCTCACCGCTTTCTTCATGGGCCAGTTTTTGCATCTGTTTGCGGCGATCGGAAATGCAAGCATCCAAACTTCCCTAACGGCTGCAAAAGCAAACATACAGAGGCTCCATCGCAGTCTCCCCTTCAAAAGTCTTGTCCAACGGGAAATAGAAAGGCGAAAACTGAGCAGAACCTGATCTGTGTGAGCACGATATGACCAAAACCAATTTTAGCTGGACGCTAAGCTTGCCTAGATCTGTTTTGCTCCAAAATAGCCGGACTTAACAGGCACATTTCCACCTGTCTGGGTGAGCTCTGGTCGGAAGCTAGCCTGTCCTCGGAAGGAGAAGGCACAGCTGTGTCCTGGCGGTGGCTCCGGGAGGTCTAACCACTTGCTTGTAGCAGGACCTGCCCCAACATGTTCCGGGGTGAACCTGCTGGTTCTGAGCTGCCCCTTCTTTGCACGAGAAAGCATGTCCTGGCAGCTGGATGAGGAAGCTTCAAAGGGACTCGCCCAGGATGGGAACAACCCCGGGAGGAGTTAGACCTGTATTAAGAGAAACCCTTCAGAGAAATTGTTAGATTTACTGGAAAAATCCCTGCCGAGCACAGATGTATAAACAATATAAAATGGAAGGACAGATGGACAGACAGAGGAATGGACGGATGGAAAGATAGTATTATGGGTATCAAAGATAAAACTGTGGTTAAAGTTAATTTCTCTAATGGGAAAAAGAGAAAGTAAAAGAAAGTGGGGGAAACTATCTGGTCCTTGTCCACAGCTTGAAGGTAAAGGTGAGTGATACCTTTATTAGAGCCATAGATAGATAGATAGATAGATAGATAGATAGATAGATAGATAGATA
>JAHTLZ010000017.1:2907730-2944128 GCA_023846285.1 Phrynocephalus versicolor
ATAGATAGATAGATAGATAGATAGATAGATAGATAGATAGATAGATAACCATAAACTAGCTTTCATCCCCCCCCCCCACACACACACAGGTCTTCACTGGACTCAAGCAGCATAGAGCTGGGGGTGATGAAGAAGAAACATGAAAAATATTGGCTATACGTATGGGTGGTCCAGCTTTTTTCCGTTTTCCCTCTCACAAAATACCAGAACTAGGGGACATACACTCAAATTGAGGGCTAGGAGAGTAAGAACAGACAAAAGAAAATATTTTTTTCACCCAGCGCATTGTTAGTCTGTGGAACTTCCTGCCACAGGATGTGGTGATGGCATCTGGCCTGGATGCCTTCAAAAGGGGATTGGACAGATTTCTGGTGGAAAACTCCATCACAGGTTACAAAACATGATGGAAATGTGTAATCTCCAGGCTTAAAACCAGGGTTCTTCAAGGGACAGATGCAGGGGAGTGGTATCAGGAGACAGATATCTAGTCTCATGCGCTCCCGGACGCATCTGGTGGGGCCACTGTGAGATACAGGAAGCTGGACTAGATGGGCCTTTGGCCTGATCCAGCATGGCTCTTCTTAAAGCAAACAGATTTTTGACCTTTTATGTTTCTTCCGCCCAGCTCGTCCCAGCTTGGTGAAAACCCATGAACAATGGTCCCCCAAATTCTCCCAGCCAGCATGCTGGGACCTGTATTCCAAGATGTTTACTTCCCCAAGACTTATAGAACGACCGTGCCCTCCCACTGACTAAGAGCTGCTAGAACTACTTCTACCAAGTAAAAGCCTAAGACCAAGTTTTCCCCTCTCCAGCTTAGGGCCAAACCAGACATTGTATTAAATATCCCACCAGAGTTTGGCACCAGTCAGTTGCAAGTGTAACTAGTCACTTGTGACCTGCTTTGCTCCTTTTCTCCCCTTGCAGCAAGTGGAACTGCAGCTGCCTTTTGAAGAATCTAATTCTTTCTTGAGAATCATTAGAACAGTGGTGGCAAACCTTTGGCACTGCAGACGTTTTGGACCACAACTCCCAGAATTCCAAGCCTGTATTGCCAATAACAAAGGGCTGTGGGAGTTGTGGTCCAAAACGTCTGGAGTGCCAAAGGTTCGCCAGCACTTTAGAAGGACGGAATAGAGACCTTGGAAGGGGCCTGCAAGGCCATCAAATCCAACCCCCTGTTCCGTGCAGGAATACAAATCAAAGATTGGCTGTCCAAATTTCTCTTGAATGCCTCCAGTTTTGGAGCACTCGCCATCTCCTGAGGTCATGGGTCCCCTTGCTGTAGAACTCTAATAGTTAGGAAGTTTTTTCCTGGTATTGAGCCTACTACAGGCTTCTTGTAGCTTGAGCCCATTATTGCATGTCCTGCATTGTGGGATGATGAAGAACAGATCCTGCCCCTCCTCTGTAGGACAACCCTTCAAATATTTGAAAAGTGCTGTCCTGTCGCCCTTCCCTCTTCTTCTCTCTAGGCTTAACCTTCCCAGTTTAGCCAGAGTCACTGAAAGTTACTGTCACTTTTTAGTTACTTCAGGGTTTTCAGATAGGATTGTTCCATTTATCTATGGCACGTCCTCTGGATACGAGCTAGTCATCCCAAACGTATGTTTGCTCTGGAGGGAAATCCCCCATTGCACCATTGGGGAATTTCGTCACAATGCAGATATCTGATCTGCAAGAGAGGGAAGGAGCGGTTCCCCCTTTACTTATCACGCCCTCCGCTCAATGCAATGTTTGAAGAAGCAGTCCTGTTAGTCTCTTAAGCATATTGCTTTTCTTCTTCTTCGTGTTTATATATTGCTCCAGAGTGTGCACCTTCCCCAAGAAGTTGACAACTAGAGATGGGCACGACTCAAAAAAATAATTTTTTGTTTTTCGTTAAGGGGTCCGTTTCGGTTCGTTTTCGTTTTTCGGGTTTTTTTCCGCATTTTTCATTTTCGTTACGAAATGAAACGGGAAAAACAAAACGAAAATGAAAAATTTTCATTTTCGTTAGCATTCTTTTCATTGTGATGTGTCTGCCGTAACGAAAATGAAAAACATGGCAAAATTTTTCGTTTTCGTTTTCGTTGCGTAACGAAAACGAAAATTTCGCTGAGTCGTGCCCATCTCTATTGACAACACATGGAAAATACATTCAGATGCAAGACTTGAGAAAGTGGATTTGGATGCAGAAAGGCTGCTCACATTAAACTATAGCGGTTGTTTTTTAAGGTGCCATGACGTTGTTGTCTTCTGGGGGTTTTGTATGTATGAGTGTTGTTTTGTTTATTTGTCTAATAAATCAATGCCGTTTGTGACTTTTAATAACTTGCCTTGGTAGACCCATTATCTGTAATTTTTTTCTTTCTTCTTTTTTTATTATTATTGTTATGTTTCGGGCTGTTTTATAGGTTGTTGTTGTAAACCGCCCTGAGTTCCCGTTTGAGGAAATCGGCTTGCGGTATGCAAATATAAAAACAAACAAACAAACAAACAAACAAACAAAACAGGAATTAGGAGGCTCATGCCCCTGGAACGCACACATCTCTCACAACGGAAGGTGTGAGGTTGTTCAGTTGTTTGCTGTCAGGCAGTCAAGGACTGTAATCTTTTCTTACAACATCTTTAACCATACGAAATAAATATCCCCCCTTTCCTGTGAGGTAGCACAGGTTCGTAAGTTATCCCGCAGCTGGTTCTGAATATAGAACCCCGTGGGGTTGGGGGGTCTTTGGGCTTTAGCTCCCAAAAGTACTACCCAACTGAGCCAGGCTAGCAGGTGCTTTTGGGTTTTGTAGTCAAAAATACAGAGAAGGCTAAAGGTTGAAACAGAGGGCTTGGTTAAACAGCTGCATGGGAATGGGTGGAGCTAGGATAGGCGGCATAAGTTTAAATAGAGTTGCAGTCTGCAATTTGATGCAGTCCTTACATACAAATGGCATAGGCTATGCACCTCAAGGCTTGTCATCCTCTCGTACTGAGACCGCTCTCCTCCGTGGCCCACCACTGAACCCAATTCTTTATGTAGAAGAAAGACACACACAATTGTTTTTCCTGCCTCAGCGCCCCAACTGTGAAATGCCCTCTCCTTGGCACCTCGATCGGTGCTGAAATGTTATCATTTCAGTGACAAATCAAAATATATTTATTACAACTAGAGATGGGCACAAACAAGCTCAGTGGTTTGTGCTGGTTCATTCACCATCTGGATACTGGTAGGTGTTTGGCGGTTTCCAGCCCCGCCTCCTCCAGCAGGCACCCAATCAGGGGCTGGCTTCCTTGCCTTGTCCCCTCTGGTCACTGCCTCTGAGTGAGCGCCTGCCATAGGAGGCAGAGTTGGGGACCTCTCCAAACAATAAATGAAGTAACACAAACCACTGAAACAGTGGCTCGTGCCCATCTCTAATTACTGTACAGCGTTTGGTGGTTGAGGACAATGGATTGCAGAAGGTTTAATGCAATGGCTTTTTTAAATGGTTTCATCTTACATTATTTTAAAGATCTTGTTTTTAAATTATTCTAGACAGCTCTCTAACCTGCTCTAAGATCCTGTGATATGAGAGGTACAAAGAATTGTCCTACATTAGAATGGGTCACTGCAGATGGTGACTGCAGCAACGAAATTAAAAGACACCTGCTTCTTGGGAGGAAAGCAATGGCAAACCTAGGTAGCATCCTAAAGAGCAGAGACATCACTTTGCCAACTAAGGTCAGGATAGTCAAAGCTATGGTTTTTCCAGTAGTGATGTATGGAAATGAGAGCTGGACTATAAAGAAGGCTGATCGCCGTAGAATCGATGCTTTTGAACTGTGGTGCTGGAGGAGAGGCTTGAGGGGCCCCTGGACTGCAAGGAGATCAAACCTATCCATCCTGAAAGAAATCAGCCCCAAATGTTCACTGGAAGGACAGATGTTGAAGCTGAGGCTCCAGTACTTTGGCCACCTCATGAGGAGAGAGGAGTCCTTGGAAAAGTCCCTGATGTTGGGAAAGATTGAAGGCAAAAGGAAAAGAGGACGGCAGAGAATGAGATGGTTGGACAGTGTCATTGATGCAACCAATATGGATTTGACCAAACTCCGGGAGGCAGTGGAAGACAGGAAGGCCTGGCGAGCTCTGGTCCATAGGGCCACGAAGAGTCGGACACGACTGAACGACTGAAGAACAACAACAATTAACAAATGGCAGGGAGATCAAAAATACAGTATATTGGGCCCTAGCTGAATCGAGTGATCATAGAAACATAGAATCCAGAAGTTGGAAGGGGCCAACAAGACCTCGAGCAGGAATGCAGATCAATTGATACCTGCCGAGTAGTTGTCTACATTTCTGTTGAATGTCTCCTCCAGTGTTGGAGCACTCACCAGCTCTTGAGATACAATGGTACCCCGGATTACATAATATTTGGGTTACAAAAGAAACTCAATTAGAAAAAGAAAATGAAAGAAAAGAATGCTGGAAGTGTGCCCCGACGTGTAACCTCACTGAGTGGGCTTGCTTCAAAAAGCGATGCCCTGCAATTGCAGTTTCAGCATTCGGTCTCCAAAAGGCCCACCATCACTGTCCCAGGGCGTGGTTTCCAGCTCCCTCATCATCCTTGTCGCCATCCTCTGAACGCGTTCCAATTTATCAACATCCTTCTTGAAGTGCAGTGTCTAGAACTTTACCCAGGATTCAAGATGAGGCTTAACCAGTGCTTAAGAGAAGGGATCTTTCTGCTCGCGGAGTCTGGAGACTCTACTTCTGTTAATGCAGCCTAAAATAGTGTTTGTCTCTCTTGATGGCTTCAATAGACAGAAAGCAACTCCTCTCCATTCTCTGTAAGTGGGGGGGGGGGAGGAGAAACCCCAAGGGCTCTGCATGATTGCCATGATGCCCATGAGGTTCTGGAATCTGGACCCATGCCGGGCAGAGCACTCCATTCTCAGTTTGCACATTTCTGGGGTGGGGGGGGAGGTGCTTATTTGTTTGTTATGGTTAAAAATATTATAAGAAACATACCTCTCTACCTCTTTCTCTCTTCTGTCTGAGATGGGCATCAGTGTTTGGAAACATATTTTGTTTTAAATATTGACTACGGCACTCAAAGTATGTGTGCATTGGGGTGTGTGTGTGTGTGTGTGTGTGTGTGTGTGTGTGTGTGATATACAAGTTTGAGACACATCTCTGCTCTCTCTCTTTGTGTCCCATCATTGCTGTTCTGCTCACAAGCCACATAGACAGACAGACAGACAGACACAAACTCCCTTGGAGACTTTCTGTTTCCTTGACTTCCTGTTGCACCATCGTTATCATTTACCTGGGAACCATTTTCTTTTTTCAGGTTGGAAATTTCAGCATGGTTGGATTGGGAAAGATGTTGAGTCCGCCTACGCCCTGGTGGGTTTTGTAGCAAAAGGCGAAAACGGACAAGCCTCGGGGTGTGTGTGTGTGTGATTGATCGGTGCCATCAAGTTGTTTCTGACAAACAGTGCTCAGAAAACAATGCCTCACATAACCTGTGATTTACAAGCAAATTCCAGCTTCTGCTGAGAAATCGATGGTGTTAATCGCAAGGTGAAATCCTGGGTCCTTTTAACATACCAAAACTTACCAAAAATAATTTCTTCAAAGGCAAAGCAAAATTATAATGAAGATTTATTTCTAAACAGAAAGACAAATTAAAATAGATCTAAGATGTAAGCATATTTTCGCTAAAAATAAAAAAAATACTATTAATCTTTTCTAACTCTTTACTGAAATCCATGGCTAATCTTAATAATTCTAAACTCTAGCTTAACGAGGAATAATTTCGAAGCCAAGCGATGCCAGGTAGCAAAGTATAATAATGGTGAATCTTCTCTCTGTGTCTCGATAAGGATTCCTTGCTGTACCATCCATGTGATGCTGAAGTGTCCAATAAGCATCAGAGTCCAAGCTTCTAGAAACTTATGATTTGACTAATAACATATTCCTTAGATAAAGGCTACTGTGGAGTGAAATCTGTGCTGTTAATATGAGACTCAGAAAATGACTCTAGGTCCTATCCTCCTTAATTCCCTTACAAACAGAGCTTCCCACAAAGGAGTGACCTCCACAATAACCTCCCCATGATCAGCCCCTGTTCAGCTCTTGGCATGGCGTCCTTAATGGAGTCCCTCCCATCTCATAGGTCGTCTTCCTCTCCCTCTGAAGCCTCTGGGTCGTGACTTACCATTTCATTTCACTGTTTGGGTACCGTTTTCATAAGGTGCCTTTTTTTAAAAAAAATTCATGGGTTTGAACTGGGAGGCCAATGGGGTCATTGGGAAGGGTCCCCCCCCCCCCAGGGCAAGTGCATGGGTGTGATTTGTGGCTATTCCTAGGACATATTGTGATGGGGGTTGGACTGGATGGCCCTTGAGGTCTCTTCCAACTCTAGGATTCTATGATTCTATGACGTCACTAGTTGTCTTTCAGAAAACTGGGGTCAGAAGTCACGTTCCTCACATCTACCGAATCATCCCCTGAGGACCCAACAACGGAGCCTCAGCAACCGCACCAGGCAGCACTGGGACCAACTCCATCCAGGTTGCTTTAATGTAACTGGGATAAAAATGTTGGAGATGCCACTCGCACAGATGCCACGGGGTCAGTGGCCATGTTGGCGGGGCTTTTCCAGTAGTTACAAGTAAAATAAAATAAAATGAATAATCCCCCAAATCCCCCTTTCCAAGCTCTGTGGTGTGGCACTTGAAAATAATTTGCAAAATAATTCAGATACTTGCTGGGAAAAGCGGAATCTTTGTTTCCAACAGTGCAAAGAAAAGGAGAAGATGGGATTTTTCTCTTCTGGGGCAACCTGTCCAGAAGCCAGCCTGGCCCAATCTGGTTCCCTTCTGATGTGTCAGCCTACACTTTTCATCGTCCTCTGGCTCGAGTCGACTGTGGACGATGGGGCTTGGGCCATCTCATACCTATGGAAAGATGTGCTGAAGCACACTTTCCTAAAGAGCCCTTTGCCGTTGGACTCAGCCACCTATGACTGGTTGCACTGCAACTCGCGCGGTGCTTCGCTGTTGATTACGATGGCTAAAGCTGATGGCAGCTGAAGACAGGAAACCCCAGAGGAGTGGGGGGAGCACATGTTGTCAACCCCCATTCTTTTGGGAATGCCAAACTTGCAGCTGCATCCCACAAGACTTCAACTGACAGGCGGACTGCCTTTTATTTATTGATAATATGGTTACCCAAACTTTCTCCTTGAAAAGAATCTAAGGTGGCTTACAGCACTGGGGGGCAATATTTAAAGTTAAAGACAATGAGCATACAGTGGCTGCTGACATTAAAGACAATGTTTAAAGATACTGTAACAACGGTGAGCCTAATGAATTACCTTACATCATTAAAAAGGCAATTTAAAAACTAAGAACAACAAATAAACAAATACAGTGGACCCTCATATAACAAATGGTTTGTATAATATAAAATCTATACCACACAAAAAATTCCAGAGATGGGGTAAATTTGTTTAACACAATCGCCTATGGGGCGAATCCATACAACATAAAAATGGTTGCAAGGGATTATTCTGTTTTCAATGCATTCCTATGGGAAATTTGTATAAAGGATAATTTGCTTAACATGATTTCATTTGGAACGAATTAATTCCTTTATACAAGGTACCACTGTATTGAAAAAAAACGCCACTCTGAGAGATGGAAAATGCAAACACTAGAAAACACAAGTAGATTCATAGAATCATAGAGTTGGAAGAGACCTCAAGGGCCATCCAGTCCAACCCCCTGCCGTGCAGGAACCCCCATCACAGTATTTCCAACAAATGGCCATCCAGCCTCTGCTTAAAAACCTCCAAAGAAGGAGACTCCACCACCCTCCTTTGTGGCAGCATCTTCCACTGCCGAACAGCTCTAACCGTCATAGAATTCAGTAGTACTCTTAGGTCCTCATTAATTTTATTATATTGCTGAAAGAGCCCCCATGAGATGTTCTGTTGGAAAGGACCCAGAACGCTGACACTCCCCATCTTTCCATCTAGATCCCCTGAGCAACCCTCCTCCCCCGCCTCCGCCTGATAACGGCCCTCATGCTGTGTTTGGAACCTCTGCACAAAGGGTTTATTTGTACCGCTCATCCTCAGCCGGAGGAACGTTGGAAGGACGGGCGCTCAGCCGTTGGTGCCAATCCAAGGCTTGGGTGCATGCCAGCAGCAGCAGTAGCAATGAGCCCCCCCCCCAGGGGGGGGAGGCATCGGCCATGGGCCTCTCTGCACGCACGGGTGGCCAAGCCCTAACGAGGCGAGGAGGGGCACTCCCCCCCCCCCCAATGAAGCCTTCTTTCTCAGCTCGCACACACATGTTTCTAGCAGGGCCAGGTGGGAATCTCCGGCTTGAAGAGCCCCATTCATCGACAGCAAGAAAGCCAAGAAGTCTCAGCCTGGGGGGGGGGGATATATTCTGTGATGTCCCCTTGAACACTTGATCCCTTGGCAACAGCTGAACCAGCTCTATAGGGTTCTGTCCTTACTCGGATCTCCAACCTCCAGTGTGACGGGCACCCTGTCATGGCTTCGTGCCAGAGGTCATGAATCTGGGCAAAGCAATACAGATCATAGAATCCTAGAGTTGGAAGAGACCTCAAGGGCCATCTAGTCCAACCCCCTGCCATGCAGGAACCCCAATCACAGGACCCTTGACAGATGGCCATCCAGACTCTGCTTAAAAACCTTCAAAGAAGGAGACTCCACCACCCTCCTTCGTGGAAGCATCTTCCATTGCCAAACAGCTCTAACTGTCATGAAGTTCTTCCTAATGTTCAAATGGAATCTCTTTTCCTGTAGTTTGAAACCATTGCCCCGAGTCCTAGTCTCTGAAGCCATGGAAAACAAAACAGTCCCTTCTTCAATGTGACATCCTTTCAAATATTTAAACATAGCTGTCATATCACCTCTCAGTCTTCTTTTTGTAAGGCTAAACCAGTGGTTCTCCACCCGTGGGTCCCCAGATATCCCTGGACTGCAACTCCCAGAAGTCTTCATCACTAGCTGAGTTGGGCGGGATTTCTGGGAGTTGCAGTCCAGGAACATCTGGGGACCCACGTGTTGAGAACCACTGGGCTAAACATTCCCAGTTCCCTAAGCCGCTAAGACATTTCCTCCAGACCCTCAACCATCCTGGTCGTCCTCCTCTGGACCCATTCAAGATTGTCAACATCCTTTTTAAATTGAGGTGCACAGAACTGGACACAGGACTCCATCTGGAGTACTCAGATGACTTCACCACAAACTCATGGGATGACTGAAGCCGGTGCGGCGAACTTTTGGCACTCCAGATGTTTTCAATGGCCACAGCCAGAAGCTGTTGAGGTTCAACGGACTGAAGCTGGGGGGCGGGGCGGGGAGAAGGACTTTGAAAGCAGAACATCCTAGAGATTGCTCCTGCTCCATTTGCTCCATGGTGCCGGAGATGCCAAATCACTCACACACACACACACACACACACACACACACACACACACACACACACACACAGAGCAAAGAGACCGGCAGCAGAAACACCAGGGTGAGAAGTGACGGACGCAGCAAAGGAGAGCAACCAGTGCTCAGCTTATGGCCTAGCTAGAACTGGGCTTGCAATGTGGAGTTCAATCCCAGGTAGCCGACTTAAGGTTCACTCAGCCTTCCATCCTTCCGAGGTCGGTAAAATGAGTATCCAGCTTGCTTGGGGGTGGGGCAATGTGTAGCCTGCATAGATAAATTGTAAATTGCCCCAAGAGTGCTTTAAGAACTATGGGGCGGTATATAAGCAGAACCACCAGCCACCTCTGATGGCCCAACACTCTCCTGGCATCAGTGATGGTTCAGTAAAAAATGAGTTTCCAGGGAACTAGTGCAGGAAACACAGTCCCCTCAGGTGCGAGATGGCAATGACAGGGGACTGTTGTAGAAAGCACCTGGCCGAATAATAAAAGCCTTTCCCAGCAGCCTGGAGCTGATGGAGTTATTGGTGGGAGGCCTCCTAGGTGCGGAACCTCATACCCATGAGTTGCAGCAGTCTAGCAGGAGCAATGTTACCTTAGGCAGCCTGGGTGGGGAAAATCCAAAAGGAGTCTGCTCTATCGACTGAGCTGGGGAATTCCCCCACCCCAAACACACACCCCTCTTTGCCGGAGCTCCACTCAACGGTTCCTAGGCAAGCCACTCCGTTGAACGGATGTCTCCCAGCTGAGTGGGTGCTGATGAGCATTCGTGCCACTTCTTAAAGCCCATGAAAAGTGGCCGCTTGATCACCGCCACGCTCGGGCCTTGCCTGATGTTATGATCAGCCCTCCGGAAAAGGCAGTCAGGCTGGGAAAAGCAGAAAAGCAGCTGGGTAAGAGGAGGAGCCAATATGAGATTGGTTGACTCAAGGAAGCCACAGGATGGAGCTCCAGGAGCTGAGGATAGAGGGAAGCTCTTCTCCCTCTCACAAAATACCAGAACTAGGGGACATCCACTCAAATTGATGGCTGGGAGAGTAAGAACAGACAAAAGAAAATATTTTTTCACCCAGCGCGTTGTTAGTCTGTGGAACTCCCTGCCACAGGAGGTGGTGATGGCATCTGGCCTGGATGCCTTCAAAAGGGGATTGGACAGATTCCTGGAGGAAAAGTCCATCACAGGTGACAAACCATGATGGAGATGTGTCATCTCCAGGGTTAAAACCAGGGTATTTCAAGGACCAGATGCAGGGGAGTGGTATGAGGAGACAGAGATCTAGTCTCATGCGCTCCCAAAGGCATTTGGTGGGGGGCACTGTGAGATACAGGAAGCTGGACTAGATGGGCCGTTGGCCTGATCCAGCATGGCTCTTCTTATTATTCTTATGTTCTTAGGAGGGCAGTGGAAGGCAGGACATTTTGGGAGAGCCTTCATTCCTAGTGTCACCATAAGTCGGGGCAACTTGGTGGCACATAACAATCACAACCACCCCCAACAGCCTTGGCTGCCTAAGACCACCCAAGGGGAGGCTGTGAGGAGCAGCATTTCGAAGCCTTCCCCCTTTTGGACTACAAATCCCAGAATCCATGCCATGCCCCAACTTATTTCACGATTAGCACCCACCACCAACCCTAGCCTGGATTTCCTAGGGGGTTCTCCGGGTTAGAGGGGGTAGGATTTGGAAGCCTCCTCTTGGTTTTGGACTACAGCTCCCAGAACTCCCTAACCACCTTACAGGCTGGGGAATTCTGTGAGTTGTAGTCCAAAACCAAGAGGGTGGTATTGCGCTTCTGAACAAGAGACCACTCCTTCTGGAAGTTTGGAGGCCAGCTTCTCCTCCTGCTTTCCTCCTGCCTTACTCAACCCCCGCACCCCTTGCTCTCTTTTTCATCTCTCCTCCTCCTCCTCCTCCTCCTCCTCCTCCTCCAGGGACATAAGAACATAAGAAGAGCTATGCTGGATCAGGCCACCGGCCCATCTAGTCCAGCTTCCTGTATCTCACAGTGGCCCCACCAGATGCGTTTGGGAGTGCAGGAGACTAGATATCTGTCTCCTGATACCACTCCCCTGCATCTGGCCCTTGAAGTACCCCGGTTTTAAGCCTGGAGATTACACATCTCCATCATGGTTTGTAACCTGTGATGGACTTTTCCTCCAGGAATCTGTTCAATCCCCTTTCAAAGGCATCCAGGCCAGATGCCATCACCGCATCCTGTGGCAGGGAGTTCCACAGACTCCTGCTGGCCCCTCTTTTTGTAGGTCAGGCTTCTTGAGTCTGCCTGGGGCGAGGCGGAGGCGACCATCTGTCTGTCTCTTGCCTTTTGGCTCGAAGCATCAGCCCGAGAGGGCAAGGCGCCCGGATCAGCTGGCCATTTGCCACCGGGAGCTACCAATGGCTACCCCCCCACACACACCAGTGCAGGGTAAAAATATTCAAAATAAATAAATAAAAATAAAATAAAGAACAAAGCCACTCCCAGGGTGGAGGGAGGGAGATAAACCCGAGGCCCTTTTTCCCCCCTGCAAACGCCCGGTCGAGGAGTCTTGTGACACTCTAAAGCCGAAGGCGTTGCATTTGTAGCATCGCGACACCACGATGCTGCCTCCGCGTTCATCCTCTCCTTTCCAACACTGTGCCTTGAAATCCACTTTCATCTTTTTAAAGTTGTTTAGGATCGGTGTGCTCATTTTGGTTTTTTTTTTATTACAGTGGTACCTTGAATAAAGAAATTAACTCCTTCCAAATGAAATTATGTTAAGCAATTTTCCTTTATACAAATTTCCCATAGGAATGCATTGAAAATGGAGTAATCCCATTTGTATGTTGTACAGATTTGCCCCATGGGCAATTGTGTTAAGCAAATTTCCTCTATCTCTGGCATATTTTATGTTGTACAAATTTTATGTTATACCAACTGTTTGTTATACAAGGGTCCACTGTACTTTATTTTATTTGATTGCTTTTATATTATTGTTTATGTACACTGTTTGGAAAGCTGCGATTCATCCTTTGTCCTGCTGCAAAGCGCCTGAGGGGCCTTGGCAACCACATGGGCGGTATCTAAGTCAAATCATAAATAAATTCAGTAGGCGTCCCTTCTCCCCCCACCCCGAGCAGGAAAACGCCGCGAGTTCGCCGCCACCCCCCGCCTCCCCGGCGGCTTGACTACTACCTCTGGGGCCGCCCCTGCCCGGCGGCAAAGCATTGCCCCGGCGCGCTTTAACAGAGAGGCGCACGTACTCTTCATCCTTCCCACCTCCCACTCCATACCCCGATCTTATCCTGCCAGGTCCCCCTCTCCACCCCCAAAGAAAAGGGGTGGGTGGGTGGGGAGGACAGGACAGGAAGGAAACTCCCCAGGTGAGTGCAAACAGGAAGTTGTGCAAGGAGGTTACCTGAGCCTCCAGGTCACCTGGTGAGCATTAACTCCCGCCTGCTTTAGACTCCAGCTGGTGGAGGCTGGGGCGAGCGAAGGTGCGCCTGGCTGGCTCTCAGGCATACACGTTCCAGGTAAATTCATCCTCATCATAATAAAACCAGAAAAAAGGGGGTGGGGGAATATCAGGCAGCACCAAGGCTTTCTCTTTTCCTCTTTTATTTACCTGCTCGTTGACAGATTTTGTGCTCATATGAGATCATCCGGGAAGGGGGAGAAAAGAAGCGCCACCTTTCCATCGGGGTGCATTTTTGAAATCACCAAAAGGTATTTTTTTCCCTTCCCGGTTGCGCGGAGGTTTCATCTCCTGTCTCTCCCCCCACCCCCGGCTCCTTGTTCGAATTGGAAGAGCAGCGTGGCAGGCAGAAGTTCAACGAGTGCAGCGCCTGCCCCAGGTCGAGCTGAGGAATCCAAACGGGTTCTGTCTGGATCGGGAGAAGCCGATTCGGCAGCGGCGAAAAGCGAGGAGGCAGGGAGAGATGAACCGGTCGGAGGCGCGCAGGGAGTTGGCCCTTGTGAGGAAAGCGCGACGGGTTGGGAAGACTAGTGGTTAGGGCCCGAGAAGACCTTTTTCGTGAATGGGCGCTGGTGGCGTGTGGTGGCGGCCGCAAGTTCTTGGATTTATAATTATAACCCAAAAAGGAATAATAGAATAAATAACCATATGCCCTCCTCAAGTCAATTCTGACTTATGGCAAACGAAGCTTCCCAGGGTTTTCTGGCTGTTTCAAGGATACTCAGAAGTGGTTTCCCATTCCCTGGATACCTTCAAAAGGGGATTGGACAGATTCCTGGAGGAAAAGTCCATCACAGGTTACAAACATGATAGAGATGTCATCTCCAGGCTTAAAACCAGGGTACTTCAAGTGCCAGATGCAGGGGAGTGAGATCAGGAGAGAGATGTCTAGTGTCCTGCACTCCCAGGGGCATCTGGTGGGGCTACTGTGATGATATACAGGAAGCTGGGCTAGATGGGCCTTTGGCCTGATCCAGTAGGGCTCTTCTTATGTTCTTATGTTCCCTTCTTTTTAGGGCGTGGGTGGGTGCGTGGGTGGGTGCCCTGGGACCACTGTGCACTCTGAACCTTTAACCGCTGAGCCATCCATTCAGCTCCAATTAAAAAGGAACTTCTCCTAAACTCTGGGTCTGGCTTGGTGTAAGGCACCTTCTCCATTCAACTCCATGGAGGATCTCTGTCCGTTTGCTTGTCTTTTTCATAGGTAGCCTCTCTGGCCGACTCAATGAGGAGCAATAGTTGGATAGGCAGAGTTGACTCAGTCCTGACTCCCCACAGAATGTGCTGGATCCCTGGGGAACAAATCTTAGGGGCTGGGGCCAGCGAAAACCAGCCACACATCTGCTGAGCTTCTTGGACCAGAGAAGACCACCTGTGTCCTTGCCCCGGTCCTGGATCTTAACATTTTTTACTCTGTTTTACTTTTGAATGGCTGGAGATGGGTGTGCGAAAACGCTTTGCAGAATGGAGGAGGGGAGGTTGGAATTCTGGGGCACAATTTGTTGCAGTGTGAATTTTTATTTTTCTGGGTCGAAATCCAGTCGCTTTCTTTCTTTCTTGCCTTTAATTTTTGCTAGCCTGCAGAAACAGGCTGTCACAGCTACCTCTCGGGGACTTTGTGACAGGCTTGTAATGCAAAGGAGTGGTGGTGGTGGCGTTAATATTTATGACGGTGTGGAGCCTCTGAATGAGAAACAGTTGCTTTGCACTGATGAAAGCCCAGAGGACTCCTCTATTGCATTCTGCACCCTGGCATCGTTTGTATGTGCTGCTTTCCAGGAGTTTTGTGGTCCTCCCCCTTGCTCCTGAGCACCCCAGCTGTGTGAAGCTCCAGTCTGGATGAATTCCACAGCTTCATTTTCTTCCTAGAACTGGCCTGCTTCTGCAAAGATGCGGAGAAGATTCCTGAGGGAGGGAATGGAAAGCTTTAAGCACAGGGTGGTGAGAGGCAGAGGTGCCCATGAGAATAATAGAATCCTAGATTTGGAAGAGACCCCAAGGGCCATCCAGTCCAGCCCCCTGCCATGCAGAAACCCCCATCACAGGACTCCCAACAGATGGCCATCCAGCCTCTGCTTAAAAACCTCCAAAGAAGGAGACTCCACCACCTTTCCAGCTAGGCCTTGTCAATTGCTCACCCATGACTTGCTTGTGTTCAAACATTCTCCTGTGCTCCCTGAAGTGAAGAAATGCTCTGGGCCTGGGAGATGACCTTCCTTTCTAATTGCATCACACATACTTTTGATCCAAGAGAGAGAAATCTCCTTTCTCCACACCCAACAAAAGCACAGTTTTACCTCCCCCTCTGCGCACACTGAGATGCTTCTAAGATCCTCACAAAAGGGTTGGTGCAGGCTACAGATTCCCTCTTTTCATAGAATCACACAGTAGAGAAGTTGGAAAGGGGTCTACAAGGTCATCACGTCCAACCCCCTGCTCCACGCAGGAAAACACATCACAGGAGATCTGTCAGGTGGTTGTCCAGATTTCTCTTGAATGCCTCCAGTTTTGGAGCACTCACCATATGAGTGGATATGATGGCTATGTTTAAATATTTGAAAGGATGTCACATTGAAGAAGGGACTGGCTTGTTTTCCATGGCTTCAGAGACTAGGATGCGGGGCAATGGTCTCAAACTACAGGAAAAGAGGTTCCATTTGAACATTAGGAAGAACTTCATGACATAAGTGGAAGATGCTGCCACAAAGGAGGGTGGTGGAGTCACCTTCTTTTGAGGTTTTTAAGCAGAGGCTGGATGGCCATCTGTCGGGCATCCTGTGATGGGGGTTCCTGCATGGCAGGGGGTTGGACTGGATGGCCCCTGAGGTCTCTTCCAACTCTATGATTCTATGATTCTTGAGATCATGGGTTCCATTGCCATACTGCTCTAAGAGTTAGGAAGTTTTTCCTGATATTTAGTTTATTTATGTATGTATTTATTTATTATAGAGCTTATATACCGCCCGTCTTCCTGGAGGGGAACTCCGGGCGGTTTACAACAAATAAAGAACAGCAAATTACAGTGGCGGCAAATAAATTAAACTAGTAAAATAAACAGACAAACCAACAATAACAAGAGATGCAGATGGCGGGGAAGAAAGGGAAAAAAAATCAACCAAACGCCTCCCGGAAGAGAAGAGTTTTCAGTGCCTTCCGGAAGGCAGGCAGGGACTCTGCTAGGCGCACTTCTGCTGGGAGATGATTCCACAACGTCGGGCCAGCCACAGAGAAGGCTCGGGAACGGGTGGAAGTTCTCCGAGCCTCCCTGGGCGTAGCCACGCGCAGCATGTGCGCCCGCGACAACCTAGTTGGACGGGCCGAAGTTGACCGCTGGTCCATCCGCTCTGCCAGGTAGCCAGGTCCTGGACCATGGAGGGTTTAGTTGTAAGCTGGGTTCTCTTAACTTGAGCCCGTTGTTGCACGTTCTGCGCTCTGGGGTGGTGGAGGACAGATCCTGCCCCTCCTCTGTTGGACAGCCTTTAAATATTGTTATCATATCACCCCCTCAATCTTCTTTTCTCTAATCCAGTGTTGTTCAAACTTTGTCCCTCTAGATCTTTTGGACCACAACTCCCACAGTCCTTTGTCATTGGCAATATAAGCTTGGGCTTCTGGGACTTCTGGTCCAATACACCTGGAGGGCCTAAGTTTGGACACCCCTGCTCTAAGTGAAACATCACCAGTTGTTTTGGTCTTTCCTCATAAGGCTTGATTTCTAGCCTTGTTTGCTTCCAGCATTTGATGCTGGCAGGTAGAGTGGTGCTGGATAAAGAAGTTCCACTGAGCCAGCAGGGCCAGTGGTGACTGTTACTAGAATGACTGATCCTTCACAGATCTGGCGTTGCTGTCTCATGCTACTCCGCGGCCTTTTTTAATTTCACTTTGCAAGGTGACTTTTCAGAGTTTAGAAATTTGCAAGGTACTAGTTGTGTTTGCTTGAGGGAAATTTGGAAGCAGTGGGTGCAGGGGGGGACAATAAAGTGTTTTGTGACTCTAATGACTCATAAGTTTTATTTGGTGTATCCTTTTGCATTCCACTTCTTTAGATGTGGAAAAGCTTAGGCCAAATGAAGTTTGCACTCCGTGCCTGTGTGCAAACGTGTGCAAGAAAGAAGCAGGAATGTTAAGACATCTTCAAAACTAGCATGTAAGAGGTCACAGAATTCCTGCTCCTATATAGCATATACACTTGCACACAGGCACGGAGTCACAAGTATCAGTGGCAGAGGAGAACAAAAGAAGTGCATTTTTAAGCCCGTTTGGTTACTGATTAACACTCGTAGTTGAGAGGCAGGAGTTTGGGTGTTATTGGCGCAGAACCGAAAGTGTTTTCTCTCTTGGTGCACAAAAGCAACTAGAGAATGTGTGCAAACCACTCCAGAGCATTCGGATTACAAGTAGGGTCAATCACCCACCCGGCAGACCAAAGGACCCACTTATGTCGGTCTTGCGTTGTGGTGCTCGTGCCACCTCAATGGCAGATGTGTGTGTATGTTTGGGGGGAGCTAACCCAAAATGCAGACACCTCTGATGCCTTGCTGGGCTGAGGTGAGCATCTAGGTCAGGGCTGTCCAAACATCAGCCCTCCTGATGTTTTGGACCACAACTCCCAGAATTCCAACCCTGTGTTTTCAATGGCAAAGGACTGTGGGAGCTGTGGTCCAAAACATCTGGAGGGCTGAAGTTTGGGCGTGCCTGATCTAGGTTCTCAACCTGTGGGTCTCCAGATGTTCCTGGACTGCAACTCCCAGAAATCTTGGCCAGCTCAGCTATTGATGAAGACTTCTGGGAGTTGCCGTCCAGGAACATCTGGGGACCCACAGGTTGAGAACCACTGATCAGAAGATCTTGAAGTGGGGAATATTTGAAGTTTGAATGTCTGGATGCCCCACTGGCAAAATATTGTAAACGGTGGTTATAGGGATTTGTCCGTACTGGTTTTTAAGACCCCTGAGGAGAACAAGCTGCCTCTTGCATATGTGGGCAGCCATACCCATACATCCATTAAAAAATAAATAAAGGTAGAATTGTAGTGTGACGGTGCAATGAGCAAAATCATTGTGAGAAATCTTTGAAGATATCACCCAAATTCTTCTTATGGCATGTCTAGGGAGCCCTGCTGGTCCTGTTGGACTACAGCTCCCATTGTCCTTCAGCTGACTAAGGCTGATGGAACTGGAGCCCCACGAGACTGGGGTGAAGGGCTTCCTCAATCCATTTGAAAGAGTAAAAGTGTGTGTGTGTGTTGAGGGTGGGTTGGTTTAAAAGAAATCAGATTAAGGCTGAGAGATAACTGCTGCTCACCTCATTCCAACCTACACTGATTTCGTGGTCTTTAACGCTATCCTTCCCAAACTGCTAGGCGTCTTCACCAAGAGGAGCCTTTCCATGTGAGTCTCCCTGATAGGAGACAGGGACAAGCAGTGAGGTGGCCAAGTTTGCGGATGACACGACACTTTTCCGTGTGGTAAAACCCAGAGAAGAGTTTGAAGAGCTCCGGAAGGATCCCTCCAAACTGGGGGGGGGGGGATGGGCTGCGAAATGGCAAATGTGTTTCAGTATCAGGAGACAGATATATCTTATAATGTAGGAAGGTGTAAAGTAATGCATATTGGAGTAAAAAAAAAATATCAAAACTTTATCTATCAACTGATGGGCTCTGAGTTATCCGTGACGGTTCAGGAAAGAGATCTTGGTGTGTTGGTGGACAGCTCCATGGAGGTGTCTACCCAGTGTGTGGCAGCGGTGAAGAAGGCCAATTCCATGCGAGGGATTATCAAAAGGGGACTGAAAATAAAACAGTCAACATTATAATTGCCATTGTACAAGACGATAGCAAGGCCGCACCTGGAGTACTGTGTACAATTTTGGTCACCGCATCTCAAAAAAGACATAGTGGAACTGGAAAAGGTGCAAAAGAGAGCGACTAAAATTATTACTTGGCTGCGGGACCTCCCTTATGAGGAAACGCTAAAACATTTGGGGCTCTTTAGTCTGGAGAAAAGGTGCCTGAGGAAGGATATGATTGAGATGTACAAAATAATGTAGGGCATGAGTCAAGTGGATAGAGGGACACTCTTCTCCCTCTCACAAAATACCAGAACTAGGGGACATCCACTCAAATTGAGGGCTGGGAGAGTGAGAACAGACCAAAGAAAAATATTTTTACCCACCATGTTGTTAGTCTGTGGAACTCCCTCCCACAGGATGTGGTGATGGCATCTGGCCTGGATGCCTTCAAAAGGGGATTGGACAGATTCCTGGAGGAGAAGTCCATCTCAGGTTACAAACCATGATGGAGATGTGTCATCTCCAGGCTTAAAACCAGGGTACTTCAAGGGCCAGATGCAAGGGAGTGGTATAAGGAGACAGATATCTAGTCTCATGCACTCCCAAACACATCTGGTGGGGCCACTGTGAGATACAGGAAGCTGGACTAGATGGGCCATTGGCCTGATCCAGCATGGCTCTTCTTACGTTCTTATATGTTCTTCTTATAGCTTTTGAGGAATCCCTGTGTTAGAAGACTGCAGTCTTGCTGCTGCTGTTGTTGTTCTTGCTGCTGCTGCAGTAACTTGGAAAAGTAGGCCAGGCTGAGAGATGGTTACAGACAAATTTCATGGCTGCACATGGATGTTACCTCATCTGTTCATGCATTTCTTTACTGTAAGCAGTTTTGTATCTCATCTCTGTCCCCTACTCCTTAATCTTCTTTTGATGATTTGGAATAAGAAATAAGGCGTTGCATCACACCAACTTTTGGGTTGCCACCCAAGCCTCCACCTGGAGCATGAAGCATCCGGAGAGGTTTTCTTTGTAGCTGCTCCAAATGGGTCATCTTTTTATCTGGGCATGATCAACATGGTGCAGCATTTTGTAGCCCGGGCAAAGAAGCCAGAGGTTGGCTATTTAGGGGTCGAGATGCACTTTGCACCTTTTTAGTAGCCATCCATGCTGTCCTAAACACACCGGTCTTGTATGTGGTTCAAGATGGCATGGGGGTGTGTTCATGGATGTTCTTCTGTTCCTCTCTGATTGCCAATATTATATGGCGAATGGCTCCTGTGTTTTTAAAACAAACAGGAATATAATTGTGTTCATTTGGGGTTTGATAGTAAGAAGTGTTCTACTGTGACGCTCTTTCACTGCTCTTTGCTGTAGGATAACCACCTAACATGCCACCAAAACGCACTTTTCAAATACAGTAATACTTTGGTTTATGAGCATAATTCATTGCAAAGACATGCTTGTAAACCAAAACACTCTTATATCAAAGCAAATTTCCCCATAAGAAATAATTGAAAATCAGATGATTTGTTTTGGGGTCCCACAGACCACATACTGTACACACAAAAGAAGTTGGCTAGAAGTCCACGTCCGTACCATGGTTTAGATACGTGGCTGCAGAATCTGCTTTGTTTGGGACTAACAACTGGATTTTAAACTGTGTTCTTCATGTGACAATAATAAAGTGCAATTTGTAGCCCTATTGTCACAGTTGACTCCTGTGGGGTGTGGTGGCTCAGCAGACTAAGGCTCCAAAAACTGTAGGTTGCAAAGTTGGCAGCTTGGCCGTTCGAATCTCGGGTGCCACGCAGCGGAACAAGCTCCCGTTGATAGGCCCAGCTCCTGCCAACCTAACCTAGCAGTTCAAAAACATGTAAATGCAAGTAGATAAATAGGTACCGCCACAAAAAGCGGGAAGGTAAAACAGTGTTTCCTTGCAGCCATGCCGTCCGCATGGCCATGGACCTGCACAACACTGGCTCTTTGGTTTGAATACAGAGATGAGCACCACTCCTAGAGTCGGACACGACTAGCTCTCAAAACCTTGCTCTTTCGAGAGGCCTTTGGTGACCAAGTTTAACCTATTCAAGTTGTGTTTTGTTGTTGTTGTTTTTAACCCTCTATTGCCATCACTGCTTATTTTGATTAGTAAGACAGTGAGCTATTGAGCCTTCTCCACTTGTATGCTAAGGGTGCTAGCAGTGTCTTTTAACTTGTTGTCTACTGTACTTTTACCGATTGAATTTGTTTACTGTATTTTGTATGATGACCAATGCTTACTGTATTTTGTAATGATGACCACTATTCGGTCTGTCTGCTGGAAGCTGCCCAGAGTTCCCCCGGGAAGATGGGCGGGGTACAAATCTAACAATAAATAAATAAATATAAATAAACTTGTGCAGGGGGAACCGTTACCTTTTTACGCACTTGGCTAGCTGCCCCACAACTGGAAATGGTTTGAAAAAATAAGAAAGAATGTTGAAAATAAATACATATACATATACGTATAAAGAAAAATAAAATCCTAACCTACACTCCCCTTTTGAAAATGTTCCTGGCTGATGCAAGGGAGATCTCCCTCACTCCTCCCTCTCCTTTGGAGGCTGCCTGAGGCGGAATGTTCTAGAGTCAGACAACCACCCATAATACGGCAGGGGGAGGGAGAGAGGGAGAGGCACCTTTGTCTCACTTGTGATCCTGTGACCTGCTCCAGTGGTTGCATATCAAGGCATTGCTTGCTGATTAAGGCAAAATTTAGAAGCAATGTTTGCTTGTCTTGCAAAACACTCTTAAACCAAGTTACTCTTAAACCAAAGTTATTACTGTGCTTGAAAGTTGGTCATACAGAGGAAGGGAAGGATCTGCTCTTTATCACCCTGCGATTTAGGACATGCAACACTGTGGTCAATTTATAGGAATCCAGATTTTGGTTGAATACAGTGGACCCTTGTATAACAAACAGCTTGTATAACATAAAATCTGTACAACATAAAAATTCCAGAGATAGGGGAAATCTGCTTGACATAATCGCCTATGGGGAGAATCCGTACAACATAAATATGGAATTACTCCGTTTTCAATGCATTCCTCTGGGAATTTGTATAAAGGAAAATTTGCTTAACATAATTTCATTTGGAACGAATTAATTACTTTATTCAAGGTACCACTGTATTGGGAAGAACTTCCTATGAGTACAGTCAGTACAGCAGTGAAACCGATGACCTTGAGAGATGGTGAGCGCTGTTACACTGGAGGCGTTCAAGAGAAAGTTAGACAACCACTTGGCACTTAGATTTGTATTCCTGCATGGAGCATGGGTTTGGGCTGGTTGGTCTTACAGCCTCTTCCAATATCATGATTCTATTATTCTTAGAAGGATGGCAGGATATCATGCATGCCAATTTATTTGTTGTTCTGTAACACAATGGTTCTTCACTTTGGGTTCCCAAGGTGTTCTTGGACTACAGCTCCCAGAAATCCCGGCCATTACAGCTGTTGGAGAAGGCTTCTGGGAGTTTTGGCTCAAAACCACCTAGAGCAGGCATGTCCAAACGTTGGCCCTCCAGATGTTTTGGACCACAACTCCCACAGTCCTTTGCCATTGGCAATCTAAGCTTAACATTCTGGGAGTTGTGGTCCAAAACATCAGGAGGGCCAAAGTTTGGACATGCCTGACCTAGAGACCCAAGGTTGGGAACCCTTGTTTATGCCGTCAAGCTGCTTCCAACTTAATGGGCACCCTTTTATTTACTATTTATTTGTTTTAATCCTATACCCCTGTCACCCAGCAGATCTAAGGCAGTTCACGCTCTTTTTGATGGAGCAGATTCGTTTCCTGACTGCTGGTATTGATGTGCTCAGCAATACCTTCTGTTTATATCCTGGAGGCAAACAGCCGAATATCATCCTCATTGCCATCTTTTCCACCTTAACACACTTCATTGGACTCTGTAGTCATCGGGGCTTTGGGAACAATGTTAAGAAATTTCACAAGGCACTACAAACAGTTGCACATCTCAGAAGTAAGGCCACAAACCGCTACAGAAAACGGCAGTATTAGGAACAGTTCACATACCGCAGCAATATTTAACAGGTATGGTGGCCCTTGGATAATGAATTTAATTCGTTATCTGGGAAAAAATCATACTCTGAAAAAAATTGTTATCCGAAACGTGATTTCCCATAGGAATGAATGGGAAACCGATTAATCTGTTCTGGAGCTTAGGAAAAAGACACAGACACCTGTTTTTTTGCTCAAAACTCTTTATAAAGTGCACTTTAAAGGTACAGATAACTTTTTTTTACCGATGCATACTGGAAATTTGTTATCTGAGGCAGCCCATAGGGAAAATTCATTATCCGAGGCAGCCCTGTACCTGGAAATTGTGGTTCGTTATCCAAAAAATTTGTTATCAGGGGCATTTGTTATCCGAGGTATTATTGTACTTTGATTTTTGGTTAAAACTGGCATCTGTTATATCAGTGTTGGAGAACCTATGGCACGGGTGCCAAAGGTGGCCCTCGGAGCCCTTTCTGCGGGCACCCGACATGGCCCCTTCACAGCCACCTGTATTCAAGGTTAAATTGCTGTATGGGCACTTTGCAAATAGTTAGTGGGGTTTGAATTGCAGTTTGGGCACTCGGTCTCTAAAAGGTTCGCCATCACTGTGTTATATAATACCAAAGTTTATATAATCTGGATAGACTGTGCCTGGTATTTTTCAAATCGGCACCACCATCTTACAAGTGCAGCGCTGGAAGGGACCCTGCCATGGAGGCACAGGGGAGAATTGAACTCCCAACTACAACCAGATACCTAAACCACTGAGCTAGCTGGCAGCACACTGCAGTTGATGTGAGATCACAGAGTGCGGATTGGAAAGAGGAAGGAAGGAAGGAAGGAAGGAAGGAAGGAAGGAAGGAAGGAAGGAAGGAAGTCAGAGTGAGAACAGACCAAAGAAAATATTTTTTTTTACTCAGCGTGTTGTTAGTTTGTGGAACTCCCTGCCACAAGAGATGGTGATGGCATGTGGCATGGATGCCTTCAAAAGGGGATTGGAAAGATTCCTGGAGGAGAACTCCATCACAGGTTACAAACCATGATGGAGATGTGTCATTTTCAGGCTTAGAACCAGGGTACTTCAAGGGCCAGATGCAGGGGAGTGGGATCAGGAAAGAGATATCTAGTCTCATGCGCTCCCAAACACATCTGGTGGGGCCACAGTGAGATACAGGAAGCTGAACTAGATGGGCCTTTGGCCTGATCCAGCATGGCTCTTCTTATGTTCTTATGAGGCGTGTAATGGAGGAGACCAGTTGTCTGTCTGGAACTCTGTCGAGCACTGGTGGCCAAACTTTGGCCCTCCACATGTTTTGGACCACAACTTCCAGAATCCCAAGCCTGTCTTGCCAATGACAAAGGACTGTGGGAGTTGTGGTCTAAAACATCCGGAGGGCCAAAGTTTGGCCACCACCGCATGTAGAGGAAGCTTCCATCCTGCAATGCTTTATTGCCGCTCCCGCACGTGCATCCCCAGATGTCAGGAGGTTTTCATAACAGATGCTGTGCTGTTCACCTTGAGCCTTGAGGATAAGGCGGGATCGGAATGTAAATAAATGAGTTGGAACTAGTCCTTGAGATCATCAGGAGGCATTGTCAAGGCCTGTCCTCCAGCGAGGCCATCTCGGCACTTTGGTTAGGGGAACAGCCCACTGATACTCCGACCTCTCCACCTTCCCTCTGAGGAGCATCTCGGGGGTTGTGTTTACAAAAGGGGACCGGAACTGGTACGGAGGAAGTTGCTCACTGTTGCATCTGAGGAGCCACCGCAAGCAACCTCTAAACTTTTCGGTGGGGTCAGGTGCTTTAGGTGTGGCCGTCTCTCCTCTGCCTCCCACCTATTATTATTATTATTATTTTTAATTTCTGCCAGCACCATGTCTTTAAATGGGATGAACCGAGTTGCCACCTAAATGTTTATGAAATGAGAAGATTAGAGAAGCAACACCCAGTTTAAATATAGATGTGGGGTTTAGAGAACATGTAGCTATGCAAAAGGTTGTCTCAGAGCAGGATCCCCGGGAGCAGGTGCATCCTGCGACTCTTCAGGGTTGCAGTCAAAAATACCTGCCAAATGTTTTCGTTCTGTAGATGTATCCTGTCCTTATGATTAAGGTGTTCATTGCTACAGAATTACACGCTAGTGTCATGCCATTACAGACTAATAAGGCCCCTTGGGCCTTGTGATCAAACTGCAGTTCTACAGCCAAGACTCTGCTCAAGACCTGAGTTTGATCCCAGCAGATTCAGGTAGCTGGCTGAAGGTTGAGTCAGCCTTCCATCCTTCCCAGTGTCAGCTAAAAAAGCCAAGTGTGCTACTGTACTTATATACTGACCCCATAGCACTCTCTGGACAGTTTACAATTTAATTATGCAAGCTACACATTTCCCCACAGCAAGCTGGGCACTCAGTATACCGAAACATGGAAAAATGGAAGGCTGAGTGAACCTCAAGCTGGCTATACGGGCTTGAACCTGACTTGTGAGCAAATTTTTGGCTGCAGCACTGTCGCTTAACAACTGCACCATGAGGCTAAAGCACCAAAAAGCTTCCCTTTAGGCAAGATTTCCTTCACTGCCTGACCGAGGGTTAAATGCCTGTCCTGCAGGTAAAACTGTGCTCACGACCTGGGGTTCGATCTCAGGTAGTTGGCTCATGGTTGACTCAGCCTTCCATCCTTCAGAGGTCGGTAAAATGAGTACCCAGCTTGCTGGGGGAGGGGGTACAATGTGTAGCCTACGTACTGTTATTAAATAACTGTAAACCGCCCAGAGACTACTTGAAGTGGTATGGGGTAGTATATAAGCAAAACACTTTGCTTTTTAAATTTGTTTTTAGTTTTGATTTCATTTATTATTTCTTAGAGTGATATTTGTTTGATCCTTTTCAGTATTTGTAGACACACACACCCCACATACACATACTTTAAATATTGTCTTTTAATGGTGTAAGCCACCCTGGGTTGTTTTTAAAGAGAAAAGGGATGTAAAACCATTTTAAGCAAAAACAAAAACCCTTGATTCTCAGGGATTGAAACCTGATAGTTTGCCTCTTCCCCAGATTTTGAACTGCCTGTAAAATTAACCACCGAGCATTTGGCTGAAAGAAAGGCTGAGAAGATCAGTTACCCGGTACTTATGGAGGCCGAACCTATAAAATACTTTCCTCTTAAGACATGCGAAACATCTGGCTCCGTTCTGTCCCATGCTGAGCTTTGTGATCTGTAATGACCCCTTTCTAGACAACATTCTTCCCACCCATGGTGCGAGCTTTCTCTGGGTTCTGCTCACGAACCAGTCTAACTGGTTGCAGAGCCTTAAGGTGGAGGCTATTTTGGGCAGAGGGCACCCATGAGAAGCCGGGTTGAGTTTGTTCCGTGTCGTTCTGCCCCGTTCCATGTTGTGCAAGGGACAAGAAAGTGGGGCAACAGTGGAAAACACACATACCCCGGCGTATTTGCTTGCTTTCGGCAATGCACTGTTGGTGTCACCACCCATGCGTCACACATTTTAGAGCTATGCTAGCAGGACTTTTTGAGGAATAGCAGCTGCCCCGATGGGTTTAAAAGCAGAGAGAGTCAAGTTGCATCCTTGCGCTATATTCCCACAGAAGTCCCATGCCTAACATGGTCATTTTGTCTGATAGGGGTGTTTTTCGGAAATTATTTTTTTAAAAAGTCTTTTGCAAATGATGGTAGCCTGCAACTTGTTGCATTAATGCACTGGCTACAGTCCTGCTTGGATTTTATGTGCAAGGCAGAAAGAATCATGCCGGTTGCAATGGGTTAACTGGCAAAAGTGTTGGGTGCCTGCCAGCCATGTAAGCAACTGCACTCCGGATAACACAGCTGGCACACAGCTGGCAGATACACGGGATCTCCTGTGTTATCTTTCTTTCTTTGGGATTGCCCAACCGTCTTATTCTGAAATGTGGCACTTCCTCGACTTGGGAACTTGATATCTTATCACTTTCACTTTTATTTTCTCCGTTGACCGTAGAGATGGGCACGAATAAAAAAAATGGCATTTCGTTTTTTGTTTGTCGTTGAGAGGGCTGTTTGTTTCATTTCCGTTTTTCGCGAATTTTTGAAAAAAAATCATTTTTGTTTTTCGTTTTTCGTTTCTAAACCATTTCCGTGCTGGGGCGTCCCCCAACGTCCAACACCAGAGGGAAAACACTAAAAAAAAAATGATGCTGGCAGAGACACAGTATAGACTAGGTATGCAGGGAGGCTGCAAAGGCAGCGGCGGGCATTGCCCGGGGTGCAAGGCAGCCGCAGAGTGACTGCACTGCAGGATAGGGGAGGGTACTCACCGAGAGGTATGCACACACACACACACAGGGAGGCTGCAGGACTGAAGCTAGAGTCGCAGAGACAGCAATCCCACCCTAACTCCAACCGGGGACTGCAAGGAGGACGGGGGCTGCCAGAGCTTTTTATGCCCTCTGTGGCTGCCAGACCTGCCCAGTCTGCAACTGGGCATGCTATTGGTTGAACATGATCCCATCACATGGCTTGCCTCCATTTTGTGGCTGGCAACATCCATTTTGTCATCCTTAAAGGGAAAAGAAAAATACATTGCGATGGGAGAAGACAAAAACAAACGTTTTAAGGACCCCAACCCCCTGTTAGGTAATAATTTCAAATAATTATCGCATTATCGCTGCATTTTTATGGATGTCCAGGGCGTTTTAATCCCCAAGAAATCAATAGTAGGCATCTGGGAGCCACTTTGGGTCGATGTCCCCTAACTCCCCTTAAAGGAAAAAAATACAGCAATCTGAGAAAAGACATAAATGCCCGTTTTAAGGACCCCACCCCACCCCACCCGGTAGGTATTATCAGACCGTATAAATAATTATCGCTGCGTTTTTATGGATGTCCAGGGCGTTTTTTAACATTTAAAACAGCTCATTTTATTGCGCGTCGCCATTAACGAAAACGAAAATTAACGAACACAATTTTTGTGGTTCTGTCCGTTTCGTTCCATTTTCATCACAATTTTCGTTTGTCGTTTCGTTACGTGACGAAACGAATAACGGAAACGAAAAATGTTTGTTTCGTGCCCATCTCTAGTTGACTGTTTCTTTATTTTATTTTTATTTATTTGTTTTAATTTTGTATTTCTATACCTTCCGTTTTCCAATGGAATTCCGGGCGGTTCACAACAATAAAATGTAACAGTAACATAAAAATAAAAATAAAAATGGAAATAAAAATGATATAAAAAGCAGCAAAGACGGCAGCAAGTATGTCTCAAAGGGGAAGGGAGGGGGAAACCAACACAGACTAATGGTTGCCAAATGCCTCTCTAAAAAGCAGTGTTTTCAGAGCTTTTTTTTTTTTTTTGAAGGCCAGCAGGGATGGATGGAGCAAGGTGCAGCTCACTTGGTAGGTGGCTCCAAAGTGAAGACATTTACTACGGCATGTACAGCATCACACTAATTGGGGGTGGGGGAGATATAATTTACTGAAATAAATTTTTAAAATATATATCTTTTGAATCAGTTGCAGTTTGCCAAGGCAACGGATAGCACTCCGCTTGTGCAGGTACAAGTTACCGCTGGATCACCACCACGAGGATCAGGATTGCAGTGTATTTTTAGGGGTTCAAGGCTTTCAAGCACCCCATCCTGAGGCCATCCCAAAACGGGATTGGGTGGGAGGTAGAATAGAGTAGAATAGAATATATGGTCATTGTATAAAATATGAGATTAAAAAGTGCCATCCAGTCAGCTCATTCATGCACACCAGTATAAAAATCCAAGACCTCCCTGCCACAGGAGGTGGTGATGGCATCTGGCCTGGATGCCTTCAAAAGGGGATTGGACAGATTCCTGGAGGAAAAGTCCATCCCAGGTTACAAACCATGATGGAGATATGTCATCTCCAGTCTTAAAACCGGGGTCCTTCAAGGACCAGATGCAGGGGAGTGGTTTCAGGAGACAAATATCTAGTCTTGTGCGCTCCGGGGCCGCGGTGAGATACAGGAAGCTGGACTAGATGGGCCTTTGGCCTGATCCAGCAGGGCTCTTCTTATGTTCTTATGACCTTTATAGACGAAGGAACCCCATGATGATCCCAGCCTCAGGACCATATTGCCAGGAAGGTCCGGAAGCAACACAGAGTGCAGGCAGGGCAAACCTTTGCAAAGTTGCTACTTTTGGACTGCAATTCCCAGGAGCACCTTTGCCAGGATGGACAATGACCAGGTCTGTTGGGAGTTTCTGGGAGTGACAGCCTGCAGAGGTGACTTTTCTATCCTCTGAGGTAGCAGTGCAGTCCACCCACACACCCATGCATTGTTTCATGAAATCTCCCCCGTTGGTTTTTTTTTTGGAGCTGTGGATTAGAAGGGTGTGCTTCGTCACCTCTGTTTCTCCCAAATTTCACCCCGGTTGCTCAACCTTTCCGGTCTCTGCTTGAACAGGGCTTTTGTGGTCCCCTAGCTTTTTCCAACCTCGCCTTCAGGTTTCCTATTCCATATTTGGATTGTCAGACAGTGAGTAGGTGAAGGCTTCCGGAGATGGGCTGAGTCATATTAGGGCATGCCCGCACAACAAAGGCTGCATACTCCACCCGAAGGACTCTTCACAGCTGACATTCTGCTCTTCTTCCCATCCCAAAACAATCCCCGAGGTTCCCTGCGTTATCCTAACAATAGCCTTGCGAGGGAGGTTAGGCTAGGAGATGGCGGACGTATGATGGCAAGTACCATATTTCCCCATGCATATGACACTCTTCCCCCCTAAAATCATAGCACTAAAAATAAAGGGGTGTCGTATACACAGAAGCAAGCCCTTCCCTGGAGTTCATCTGGAAGTTGAGTCATGGCAACTGGATTTCTTTTTCTTGAGAGATAGAAATGTTTCGCTGTTCATCCAAACAGATTCATCAGTCTGAATAAAGCTAGTGCGAGTCCTCCATGTTATAGTCAGTCAGCTTTGACCTCTTGTCACCGTGGTCTGAAATACAATGAACAGTGGCCTGAATAGGCTTGTTAGGTAGACAGCAGTATCCATAGCCTTAAGGTGAACAATGGTGTAAGCTACTAAAACCTATAAAGAATGGGTCGTTAGCTATGGCCTTGGTGGTGAAGGCTTTTGGGTTTGTCTGGGTATTGTTGAAAGCACAGCCTCAGAATATAGATAGGGCCAGCAGAAGGGATGTCTGCAAGTGTTGGGGTCCTAGTCCAGATCTTTGGTGCCAAGTCCTGAGTCGTAAGCCTCAAGTCTGAGTCCCTATTAAAAGCAAGCTTTTCCCTCTGAAAAAAAAGGGGGATGGAGTGAATGCATTCTGAGTCACAAGCCAAGTCCGAGACATTATAAAAACCCAAGTCAAGTCTGAGTGCAACTTAAGTTAGACTTGAGAGCAAGTCCTGCAACTTGAGTCTCCATCTCTGGACAACGGTGTAGATTAGGATTCCTTTGACATGTACAAAATAGGTGACATTTTGACCCACCTTCTTTTCTGGATCAGGGACATGATCTGCACTGTTCCAAATCCCCTTTAAAAATATCTCACTAGGGCTGAAGTGGATTGAGGAAAGAGTTAGGACTGGATGGCAGGAGGGATGGGTTGGACAACGCTTTGACAGATGGACCCGTCTGCTCAAAGCCAAGACGGCAAGCACCCTTCTCAGTCACATTCACACTCAAGCGTAACAGTGTGATAGTCTAGGAATAGTGCAATATTTCAGGTAGAGTTTAGTAAGCTAAGCTGGGGAAGAAAACAAGGAACAAATATTCTGGAACAGAAAATGTCAGGGATGTAGGCAAGTCTTTGGGTTCAAGTCCAGGTCTGAGTCTTTGGTCTAATGTCCAAGTCCCAAGTTCACGTCTGAGTCTTTGGTCTCAAGTGCAAAGGTGAGTCTTTGGTACTAATTCCCAAGTCCAAGTCTTTGTTATCAAGTCCCAAGTCCAAGTCTTTGAGACCAAGTCCCAAGTCCAAGTCTTTGAGACCAAGTCCCAAGTCCAAGTCTCAGTTTTTGGTCTCAAGTCCAAGTCTGGGTCTCTGGTCCCAAGTCTAAAGTCTTTGGTACCAAGACCCAAGTCCATGGCTTTGTTATCAAGTCCCAAGTGCAAGTCTTTGAGACCAAGTCTCAAGTCCAAGTCTGAATCTTTGGTACCAAGTCCCAAGTCTTTTGTAACAACTTTGGTACCAAGTCCCAAGTCTGAGTCCCTATTAAAAACAAACTTTTCCCCAAAGGAAGAAAATGGGCTTAGAACATCCCTGCGTGGAATTGTGTGCCGTCTTGCAAGGCTGTCTTTTTGTGTCCCCAAAAAGTGCGAAAAAGAACAGGGAGTGAGGGCGAGACAGAACAAATTTCCTCCAGCAAAAATTAGGGTATTGTCAGGCATGGAGACCAAAGACCTGATATTTATCTTTTATCAATTGGGACCCCTTAACGTACTGTACTTATTTTTCAGAATTGGAAGTTGGACGTCAAGCTTTTCTGTTTGTTTGTCCTTCCTTCCTTCTTTTCCTTTCCTTTCCTTTCCTTTCCTTTCCTTTCCTTTCCTTTCCTTTCCTTCCTTCCTTCCTTCCTTCCTTCCTTCCTTCCTTCCTTCCTTCCTTCCTTCCTTTCTGTCTGTCTGTCTGTCTCTCTGTCTTGACACTTCCAGTGTTGCAGATTGCAGAAGCAAAAAAGTGCCCCCTCCCCCAATATAGACAAAGGCTCTTAAGCTGTCAGGAAAGAGACGGGTGTGTGGGTAGGGAGCCCGACCCCACTGAATAAGTAGGCACTGGGGGGGGGGGAGAGAGGCTGGTTTGTGTCTCTGGATTCCCAGAAATCGGCCCCTGTCTGCACTTCCGTGAGCCATGGTGCAATGAGGTGCAGGCGTGACGTTGTGAAATATGCCCGCAGTCATATTTACTCTTGGGACCAGGACATCATGACCGGGCTCTGTGTGTTTCTCCCAGGGCCTTAGGGGTAGGCTGGTCTCACCTTCCCGCACCACACTGCAGACGCTTCCGTGATGAAACTTCTTGCCCTGATGCGATCTTTTGGTTTCTTTAGACCAGTGGTTCTCAACCTGTGGGTCCCCAGATGCCCCTGGACTGCAACTCCCAGAAGTCTTCATCACTAGCTGAGCTGGCCAGGGTTTCTGGGAGTTGCAGTCCAGGAACATCTGGGGACACACAGGTTGAGAACCACTGCTTTAGACTCAAAAGAGAGGTGGACTTAACCTCTAATGAAGCAGAAGCTCATGTTATGGTGTGAAAGACCTGGTAAATGGGAAAGCTTAGAAAAGTTTATCTTTAAACCCTGCAGTGCTCAGAATCTCCAGGCCAGCTGTCTAAAATAAGCTTAAAAAGTAACTTTTCAAAACTTTGTGGAAGATACCTTTGAAGCTGCATAGAGAGGGAACAGCAGCGGAGAACTGCAGTGTCAACCACCTTAGTGTTTATTTATTATTATTAAAACAAACCAAGCATGTCACGGCAACATACAGTACTCTTATTGCCAAGCCCGTGTGGCACAAAGTATTTCATGGTTTTGACAGGCTCATGTTAGAACCCAACCTTCCCTCTGAGGTACTTTAAATGATACATGTGCTGCTCCTGTTATCCATTTGCACAACGGTCCTGCGAGGTAGCCTGTGAGACAAAGATTGCCTTACCAAGTTGCAAAATGTATACTTTTTAAAAACCTGCAACTGCCAGAATTCCATTCTATTACTTCTGGTGGTGTTTTATTGTTGTTGTTGAATTCTCCTCTCATTTTCTCATCCCCTGGTTATCCAAAGTCTACCTTCTTTGTGGTGGACACCTTTTAGTGGAATATTCTCTATGTGGAGAAGCAGTACCAGGCTCCATCCCTCCTAATATTCAGGAAGCAAATAAAAACTCTGCTTTTCAGGGAGGCATTTCAGGATACATCCCCCCTTCCAACTTGTTAGTCACTTAGTCTTATTTTGACCATTTATATTCTGTAGTCTCTATCTTGTCCATGGCCGCCATCTTGATTTTTAGGTCTGTTGTCCTTCTGTATTATACATATATACAGTGGACCCTTGTATAACAAACAGCTTGTATAACATAAAATTTGTACAACATAAAAAATTCTGGAGATAGGGGAAATTTGCTTAACATAATTGCCTATAGGGAAAATCCATACAACATAAAAATGGGATTGCTCCGTTTTCTTTGCATTCCTATGGGAATTTGTATAAAGGAAAATTTGCTTAACATAATTTCATTTGGAACGAATTAATTCCTTTATACAAGGTACCACTGTATAGAATATAGTGCTCTTCAACAGCTTCATAAATGACCTTGATGTGGGAATTGAAGGCGAACTCATCAGATTTGCAGATGACAGAAAGCTTGGGGGGAATTGCCAATACTTTGGAAGATAGACTCAACATCCAGAAGGATCTTGAGAGACTTGAACATTGGGCCCTGTCCAACAAGATGCAGTTCAAGGGCAAGAAAAGTAAGGTCCTGCACTTAGGCATGAGAAACCAGAGGCTCAGGTACAGGATAGGTGGTCCTTGGCTCAACAGTAGTACCTGTGAGGGGGATTTAGGTGTCCAGGTGGACTACCGCCTATGGATGAGGCAGCCGTGTGCTGCAGCTGCCAAAAAAGTGAACCTGGTCCTACGCTGCATCAAGAGGGGGATGGCATCAAGTTCACGGGAAGTGATAGTACCACTCTACTATACTGCCCTGGTGAGTCCACATTTGGAAAACAGTGTTTCTATTAGTAAAGAATATAGTATTTCTATTAGTTATTTTTCCCATTTGTTCTTATTTTGAATTGCTAAAACATTTTGATTTGTTGTATTTCTGCTTATTTGTTCCTTTTATTGTTATGATTTGATTACAGTAACCCCCCCCCGCCGATCGCTGGGGTTAGGAACTCACCCCACCCACGATGCAAGAAAATCCATGATATGCAGAAGCGGGTGGGGGGGCGGGGGCAGGTGGGGTCGATCTTACCTCCCGCCGCCGCCCGCCCGCGCAGCCCGAGGCTTCTCGGGGGAGCCTGGTTGAGCGGCGCGGAGCGACCCGATCGCTCTGCGCTGCCCCTCCCACGCACCCCTGAGGCTTCTTGGGGGGCGGGGGCGGCACGGAGCGACCTGGCCGGCCCCCCCATGGTACAGGAACCGCAATGTAGCGGGGCCGTGGTACCTGAACCGCGAAATGGCGGGGGGGGGGGTCACTGTATTTGGTTTGATTGATTAGTTTTTACTTTCTATTTTAAGCTGTTTAATCTGTTTTTATATTTTGTATATATTTGTAAACCGCCCATAGTAGCTTTTTTGCTAGATGGTTGCGGTATACAGTGGTACCTTGTATAAAGGAATTAATTCATTCCAGATGAAATTATGTTAAGCAAATTTTCCTTTATACAAATTCCCATAGGAATGCATTGAAAATGGAGTAATCCCATTTTTATGTTGTACGGATTTTCCCCATAGGCGATTATGTTAAGCAAATTTCCCCTATCTCCAGAATTTTTATGTTGTACAGATTTTATGTTATACAAGCTGTTTGTTATACAAGGCTCCACTGTATAAATCAAATAAATAAATAAATAAATACCGGTAAATAAAAATAGTGTCCATTTCAGTTCTGGTCACCACAATAGAAACAAGACACAAAGGCCCTAGAAAAAGTGCAGAGAAGAGCAACCAAGATGATGATGGATTACTAGAGGCTAAGAACGGCTAAAATAACTAGACATGTTTAGCCAGACAAAGAGAAGACTGAGGGGCGACGTGATAGCCGTCTTCCAATACCTGAAGGGTAGCCACAGAGAAGAGGGCATCGATTTATTTGCAACTGCTCCTGAGGGTGTGTCAAGAAACAATGGGTGGAAAACTCATCAGAGGGAGAGCCCACCTGGGAATAAGGAGACATTTCCTGACAGTGAGAGGCATTCAACAATGGAACAGCTTGCCTCCAGATGTTGTGGGTGCCCCATTGCTGGAGGTTTTGAAAAAAAGATTGGACAGCCATCTGTCTGGGATGGTATGATCATCTGCAGAGGATCAGGGGAAGTGAAAATATTTTATCGTCGCTTTTCACTTCCCGTTCTGTTTTCTCCTCCTCCTCCTCTTCCCTGATTCCCTTTCCTCATTCCCCAATCCCCATCTCCCTTGAAATTTTAAGCCATTATGGTAGTTGGAAGCTGAGGCTGCTGGAGGCTGTTCGCTCCTGGCCGAACAGGCTAAGCAAACAGCATGCCAAAAAGAATGCATGCCCTACCCTTGGGACAGAAAGGTACACAACAGGTCTTAAAGGGGAAGGATGGATCATTCTGAATAGAAACACTTGCAGATGCGGACTCTCCCACCCACCACCCACCCCCAATCAAAACTGTGCCATCAACCTAAGTGATCTTGACAAAATCACAATCTTTTTGCCCGACTCACCTCACAAGCCTGTTGTGGGGATTTCAAATCAGCTAGAAGGAGGAAGTAGCTAGGCCACCATGAGCTCTTTGGAAGTATGGTAGTTAAAAGTGAGTTGGCGTGGTTACAGTGGACTGGACAGTCAGATTGTTGTACTAGCTGTTAGAAGACCTGAGTTTAAAACCCTACTTGGCTATGAAATGGACAGGGTGACTTTGCCTTCCTTCATCCAGAGCTACCTCACAGGACTGTTATTAGCATATGCATTGCCTTGGCTTCACTGAAGGAATGGTGGGATAAAACCCAGACTCTGGAACTCCCTGCCACTGGAGGCCAGGCTGGCCTCATCTCTACTAGTATCCTTCCACAAGCAGACAAAGACTTTCCCCTTCAGACAGGCTCCCCCACTGCCACTCCCACCCCCACCCCCATGCCCACCCCATCATCGGCTAACTTGGTGGGTTGGATTGCAAATGGATTGTGGTTCCTTGTTGCTTCTCAGTGTGCTTTGGTGTTGCTTTTGTTTGCTGTTGTCTTGAGTGTGGCATATGTTTGAAGCTTTGTAGTGTGTGCATACTTCATGTCTTTAGCTTTAAATACTGCCTTTTAATTATGTAAACTGCCTTGGGTCCTTTTAAAGAAAGAAGACGAGGGGGAAATATTTGAAATAAATGTAGTAAATACATAAACATCATGCCTTTTTCCCTAAATCCATGGGGCCTCTTCTGCAAAGGAAAAACTCTCAGCTTGACAGTCTTTAAATGGGTTGCCTGGTTGGCCTCACCGGGGGTGATGGGAGTTGTAGTCCAATGTATTGTATCTGGATGGTACCAGTTTCAATAAGGGTCTTATTGGTGAGTTCTTCCTTAGCAACAAGCTAACAATTCTGAATCGTCTTCTGGCTTCCCAAAGGAGCAGTAAATCAGTAGATTTTACCCCTTCTCCATTTAATGTTGCAGTTTTGAATTTTTGGTAACATTCCTTTTAATGCACAGTAAAAGTACCTCTTGCTCATGAACCAGTACCTAAGGCATTGTTGGCGAACCTATGGCACGGGTGCCAAAGGTGGCACTTGGAGCCCTTTCTGTGGGCACCCGACAGCACCCCTTCACAGCCACCTGTATTCAGGTTTAATTGCTATATTGGCACTTTGCGAAAAATTAGTGGGTTTTGAATCGCAGTTTGGGCATTTGGTCTCTAAAAGGATCGCCATCACTGACCTAAGGTCTCAACCCACTCTGAGACATCAATAATAATAATAATAATAATAATAATAATAATAATAATAATAATA
>JAHTLZ010000017.1:2944138-2957677 GCA_023846285.1 Phrynocephalus versicolor
AATAATAATAATAATAATAATAATAATAATAATAATAATAATAATATAGTCACCATCAGTCAGCTGCAGAAGGCCACCTTACTGGGATCTGCTCGCATAATTCACCAATACATCATGTAGTCCTAAATGCTTGGGAAGCATTCGACCAGTGATTTGTAATGCAAAATTAAGGATAGTTATCTTGTTTGCTGTGTGATAATTTGATAATAATACTAATACAGACAATAACAACAACAACAACAACAATAATACATTTGTTTACTTATAATTGCTTTGCAATCAAAAATCAAATAAAAACCAAACCAAACAAAAGAAACAAAACATGTGGCACCTTAAAGACTAACTTTCATATTTTAATGTAATGTTTCGTGGACACATCCACTTCTTCAGACATATAGCAACAGAATGAGGTGTGTGTAATATAATATGTGATGAGATATACATTTCATACCAGATGTTCATTGGTGGATAAGGGAGAGGGAAGAGGAGGGAGAGATGATAAGTTGCTTGAAAGTATAGACTTGTGCATTTTGCTTTCTTGTCTGCTCTGCACACATACTGACAACGAGCTGGACAGATCAACAGCAAATAAACAACAGCCATTAACCCAGAAAGCCGGTGGGGGGGGGACACACTCAGGCACGGCTCTCCTTGGATACAAAGGCTGGAAGGAAGGAATGATTAGTGCTGAATAGACCAGACCAGACCAATACCTCCCAGTCAGAGAAACTTTGTGGTGATGGCATCTGGCCTGGATGCCTTCAAAAGGGGATTGGACAGATTCCTGGAGGAAAAGTCCATCACAGGTTACAAACCATGATCGAGATGTGTAATCTCCAGGCTTAAAACCGGGGTACTTCAAGGGCCAAATGCAGGGGAGTGGTATCAGGAGACAGATATCTAGTCTCATGCCCTCCCAGAGGCATCTGGTGAGGCCACTGTGAGATACAGGAAGCTGGACTAGATGGGCCTTTGGCCTGATCCAGCAGGGCTCTTCTTATGTTCTCCTGTTCTTATGTTATGTTCTTACAGGCTGCCTGCGTGGTTGCAAATGAAACTACCTTCATGTGAGGTTATTGTGTACCTGGCTGTTGGCATACAGTAGATGGGCCTGTTGTTGAGGTGGCAACTCAGAGGGAAGCCACAAGCCCTAGCCATTGGCAAGTCGTCCTTTAAGTTTTTCATGGGAGGTGAAGATCTAAAAACTCCTTGTTAAGGTCCCTGCGTCGTGGGCCTTCTGGCTCTTGGCAGCCCCTCGAAGCCAGAGCAGCAACTGCCCCCCTCATCCCCCCTCCCTCCCTCCCTCCCCCGGGAGGATCTGGTTGCCTGTCTGTGAGATTTTTATCCTTTCTTCTCTCCCTGGTGAGCCCATCTGAGCCTCCCCCAGTGGCTAATCCGCTGTGCTAATGAGCGATGGGCACTCCTTCAATCCCTTGAGCAGACTGGGAGGCAGAGGGCAGTGTGAAGGGAAGCCTTCTAGGCTGAAGGCAGAGGGACACTCCAGGCTAGGCTCACAGCCTCACTGCCAAAGGATGGGAGAAGCCGTGTTGGTCTGGGACTCCTGTTTCTTCTCTGTGGTCCATGCCCGGTTTCTTTGAATCCCAGCTTTTTGAGATGTATGGATAGAGGGACACTCTTCTCCCTCTCACAAAATACCAGAACGAGGGGATATCCACTCAAACTGTGGGTTGGAAGAGTGAGAACAGACAAAAGAAAATATTTCTTTTTACCCAGCATGTTGTTAGTCTGTGGAACTCCCTGCCACAAGAGGTGGTGATGGCATCTAGCCTGGATGCTTTCAAAAGAGGGTTGGGCAGATTCCTGGAGGAAAAGTCCATCACAGGTTACAAACCATGATGGGGGTGTGTTATCTCCAGGCTTAAAACCAGGATACTTCAAGGGCCAGATGCAGGGGAGTGGTATCAGGAGACAGATATCTAGTCTTGTGCGCTCCCAGATGCATTTGGTGGGGCCACTGTGAGATACAGGAAGCTGGACTAGATGGGCCTTTGACCTGATCCAGCATGGCTCTTCTTATGTTCTTATATGTTCTTATGTTCTAAGGCAGTATCAAAACAGCCTTTCCCCACATGCTTGTTTATATTTTTGTTTGGGAATACAACTATATCTCATTTAATTGACTGATTGATGGACTTGTTACTGGTTTAATTTTATATATATCCCACCATCCTCCCAGTAAATGCCAGGCAGCGTACCACAATTATTTATTTATTTAAACTATTTTCAGCAACCCTTCCTTCTTGAAAAGGACGCGAGGCAGCTTTATTTCCATCATTAAAAGACAGCGTTTAAACCAGGCATGTCCAAATTTCGACCCTCCAGATGCTTTGGACCACAACTCCCACAGTCCTTTGCAACTGGCAGTCTAAGCTTAGAATTCAAGGAGCTGTGGTCCAAAACATCAGGAGGGCCAAAGTTTGGACATGCCTATATTAGAGCTTCAGGGCATTGGAACTAAAATATTTGGACATTTCAAGTGAGATGAGCTGGCAAGCAAGCAATCAAGTGTAAGAGACAACAGCAATTTGTTCAAAATCACAGTCCTTTGCAACTGGCAGTCTAAGCTTAGAATTCAGGGAGCTGAGGTCCAAAACATCAGGAGGGCTGAAGTTTGGACACGCCTGGTTTAAACTAAAGCTAAAAGCAGTAAGAACTCAAAGGCTCAAAAAGGGTCAAACACATATGACTAAACACAGCAAACAAAAACAACACCAAAAATTATTATTATATTATTATTTATTATATTTATACTCTTCCCAGCTGGCTATCTGGCCAGTCCATTTAATAGCCCACTTCAGGCAGTTGGTTGTTAAAGGGAAGCCGCCTGAAGAGAAAGGTCTTTGCCTGCTTATGGATGGACAGAAAAATGGGGCCAGTCGGACCTCCAGTGGGAGGGAGTTCCACAGTCTTGGAGCAGCAGGAAGGCCCTTTCCCATGTCCCCATCAGACGCACCTGTGAATTAAAATGCGCATATATGAAACCAGAACACATACCCTTCAATGAGCTTAAGCTAGTTGAACATTGGTTTCCTGATTCCTGCTCCATCACTTGACGGCTATAATGCACCTTCCCGAGATACTCCTGAATCAGAAGGCACACTGCCTCCACAAACAGGGCATACTGCTTAGGGCAGCTGGGCAGCTCCGGGGTTTAATGAACCAGAGGCTGGGAGTTCGATTCCCCACTGTTCTACTTTGGCAGGGCAGGGCTTGAGGATCCATCATGCCCTTTCCAGCTTCAGAGGATGATGATGGTAGGAGTTACAGTCCTCCCCCTGAGAAAGATGCCAGGTTGGATAAAGCTGAAGTAGAATATCGGTGTTGTTGTAAGGACAATGACTGTCTGCACATTAATTGCCTCTCATTAGATGGTTACGTCATGCGGCTCCACTGTGTTTGCTCACAGAAAATATTTCTGAGCAACCTCCTTGCAAGTCACCTGCTCTGTTTGTTGTTGAGAGGTGGCGTCATGTGGCTTCTGACGTAGGGCAACTGTCTGAATGAGTGATCTCCAAAATGACCTGTATTCAGCTGCCTGGCCCAGCCCTTGTGAACTCAAGCCTGTGGGTTCTTTAAGGGGGCTAGTCAGTCTCTCATTTCATCCTCTTTCCCTACCGTCTTCCTTGTTTCCTAGCATTAGTATCTTTCCCCAGGAATCTTGCATTTATAAACTGATGGGGTCTGAACTTGCTGCAACAAATCAGGAAAGGGACCTTGGTGTCCTGGTGGACAGCTCAATGAAGATGTCAACCCAGTGTGGCGCAGCAGTGAAAAAAACAAACTCAATGCTAGGGATCTTTAGGAAGGGTATAGAAAATAAGTCAGCCAGTGTCCTTTTGCCTCTTTATAAATCTATGACGAGACTCCATCTGGAGTATTGTGTACAGTTCTGGTCACCAAACCTCCAGAAGGATATTATGGAAATGGAAAAAGTGCAGAGGAGGGCAACCAGAATGATTAGGGGACTGGAACACCTTCCTTACCATCTGAGGCTGCAACTGCTGGGCCTCTTCACTCTTGAACAACGGCACCTAAGAGGTGACCTGATTGACATTTATAACATTATACATGATGTGGACAAAGTAGATATGGAAAAGCTGTTTTCCCTATCGCACAACACTAGAAGTAGGGGGCACTCCATGAATCTTTTGGGTGCTAGAACTCAAAGAAATAAGAGGAAGTACTTTTTCACGGAGAGGATCACTGGTCAGTGGAACTCCCTGCCAGAAGAAGTGGTGACAGCTGTCAGCCTTGACAGCTTTAAGAAAGGATTGGGCAAGTTCATGGAGAACAAGGGTACAAATGGCTATCCTTATGGATGCCTAAGGACAACCTCTGGGTTGGAAAGATAGGCAGGATATCTCTCAATGCCATTTGCAGGGAATCATAAGCAGGTGAAGACATCTGCTTGGGAATATCCTGAAGTAAATTGTGAGCCACTGTTTTAGACAGAATGCTGGACTGCAAGGGCTGTGGCCTCTTCCAGCAAGGCTGTTCTTATGTTCTCATGATCTGCCCAAAGGCAGACAGGCTTAATGGAAAGGCCAGGAATTAAAACAGTGGACCTCACACACAAGCTGAACAGCACCCCTTTCCGAAATTGGCACTACCCTTTCCCCTTTGCTCTGCATTTGTGCCCAAATGTGTGAAGGGGGAAGAGAGAGAGAGAGAGAGAGAGAAGGGGGAGAAGGAGATTCAGGAAAGGCTGCCCTAAAGCATTTGGCCATCTGAAACATAGATAGCATATAAGGCAATGCCACAAGCCAAACCAACCACCTAATTTTGATCCATGATGCAATAATAAATAAAGAAGAAAACATGAGAGACCTTTCCCTAATGCTCCATAGATGCTGGGGGTGGCTGCCTCACTCGACTCAGTCGCAGGGCCGGTCCTGGGTTCAGGACTCTTCCCCCCACCCCCCCCCCCCCCCCCCCCCCAAAAAAAAAGAAAAAAACATTTTAAACAGATTTCTTGATCTGTGCTTTGCCGGATCCTTTAAAAAAGGGCATCGCATCCCTCTGTTCTGATTATCTCATGCGCAATGGGATGGGGGGGAGTGGGGGGAGGTCCCCTCCCTCTCTTGTTTTTGAAGCCCCCTCCCTTAACGCTTCACTGCCCCCCAGGCCGCTGAAAATTAGCCGATCGCCTGCTTTTAGGGGAGGCGGAGGGGGAGACCCCTTGGTTTATTTTGGGGGGGGGGTGGCGCCTGGCGAGGGGAAGCCGCGCCCGCCCGCCCGCAACCCTTCTGGCGTGGAAACGGCACAGGCTCGGCGCGTCGCGACCAGCCGGCTCCTCCTTCCCCCGCCGCCCTCCCCGTCCCCAACACGCATCCCATCCCGTGTCTGGTGGGAGTCGCCCAGGTGGTGTGGGGGAAGGGCGCCAGGTGGAAATGCAAGTGGGAAGGGGGATGATGGTGGTGGTGGTGGTGTAGGGGAGCATGGGCGTTGGGGAGAGCGAGGCGTCCGCGTGCGACTGGGCGAGCAAGTGGCTCGTGATGATGATGATGATGGTGGTGGTGGTGGTGGTGGTGGAACATGAGCGTTTGGGACGGGGAGGCGTCCGCGTGCGACTGGGCGAGCAAGGGGCTCGTGGTGGTGATGATGATGATGATGATGATGATGGAGGAACATGAGCGTTTGGGAGGGGGACGCGCCCGCGTGAAAGTGGGCGACCCGGGGGCTCGAGCCGGCGGCGGACGGTCCAGCCGGCGACCCGCTTTTCTTTCTTTCCGAGCTATTTTTCATTCAATGGGTTCGCCGCGCCGCTCCTTTCTCGCCCCCTCCCCTCCTCTGCTCGCCTGCCTCCTCGTGATAGGTCGGGGCTCCTATTTGAAGTGCTCCTCGGGCTCCCGATTGGCCGCCCCGGCAGCCCCCGGCTGAGCGAGGTGGGCGGGGCCTGACCTTAGAAATAAGCAGCCAGACGAGGCTGCTCTTCCTGTGTGCAGAGAACGAGGCAGCAGCAGCAGCAGCGGCTGGTCTCCTTTTGTCTGCTGCAGGCGACAGAGGAGGGAGTTTGCCCAGGCAGGCAGGCAGGGGGACCGAGGCCAGCGCATCGCCTGCAAAGATGACCCCTCCAGGGAGAAGGCAGCAGAAGGGCTCCAGCCACTGGCACTGACCTCTTTGCTTCTCTCTCTCCTTTGCTGCAGACAGAGTGTGAAGTCCAGGGCTGCAGTTGGACCCATCATCCCCTGCCTTCTGGAGGTCCGGTGCAGTGTGTCTCCCCTACAGAAGCCAGCGGTGGCATGTGGAGCTCCCCTGGTCCCCGGCGGTGCTAGAAGAAGCCTTCTGAAGGGGGTGGCAAGCGGTGAGTGCCCGGCACAGACCTGGGACGACCATGCCGGTGGAGACCCTGCAAGCCAGCCACCGCCTCAGAAGCATCTCGGCCACCACCGTCCCGCTCACGTCGGCCATGCCCTTCCGGATCCTGAACAAGGGGCCTGAGTACTTCCGGCGGCAAGCGGCCAGTGCAGCGGCCAAGAAGCCCAGCGCTGTGGAAAGGTTGGAAGCCGACAAGGCTAAGTATGTCAAGAGCCAGCAAGTGGCCAGCACCCGGCAGGAGCCTGTCAGGCCTCTGCTCCTCAAGCAGCCCCTCTTCCCCCCCGGAGTGAGAAGGGTCATGATCACCCCGAGCCGGAAAACCCCTCAAGGGGGCCGCCGTGGTGACGTCTGCGGGGCCAAATCCTCCCTGAATCTGGAGATACTGAACAACCTGATCAACTTTTGCGACAGCCCCCTCTCGTTCCCGAAGGCCGAGAAGAGCCCCGGGGAGCACCCGTGGGCGGCCGAAGCTCACGGCCGAAGCTCCGGAGGGCTCCCGTCTACCCCGCGGATGAAGACAGGGGACCCTTCCGAAGGCCTGAGCAAGCTCTCCCAGAGCTCCGCCTCTTCCAAGCCCCCCAGCACCGTTGCCGTCCGTCGAGTGGACGTCCGGCCTTGCGGAGCCCTGAAGGCGAGGGTCGCCCCCAGCATCCAGTTGACGCCCGCCCCCACCTCGCCGGGACAACCCCGGACCGTCTCGGCCAGCCCCCTGAACTCCCCGAGCCCCTGTGGGGAGCTGAGGACAGAGAGCGCCAAGCGTCAGACTTTCCTGCACCGTTCCAAATCCGACCTGAGCGACCGGTACTCTCGCGCCACCGCCGATTTGGAGCGTTTCTTCAACTACTGCGGCCTGGACCCCGAGGACGTAGGGGACATGGAGGTGGAGCGCTTCACCCGAGCCAGCTCAGACATCGTCTCCATCAAATTCCACAGCGTCAGCACGGCCAGCTCGGAGGGGACCCGATCCCGGCGCAGCGCCATCACCTTGGAGGAGAGGCAGGCCGAGCGCATGCCCTACGGCATCTCCATTGTGGAGCGCAACGCCCGGGTCATCAAGTGGCTGTACGGGCTACGGCAAGCCAGGGAGTCCCAAAAGGTGTCCAACGTATAGCAACGACGCTCCGGTGGCTTCTGACAGAGAGGGAAGCAAAAGAGAAGAAGGATAAAGGTGTTCCCCCACCCCCAATGGTTTCTATGTGTGTTTTGCTATTTCCAGTTCGAGGAGGACCTTGGAAGCTGTTGCATGGTGTGTGTTTTTGTGTGTATCCCTTTGAGAATAGTTAGGTTTCTTTCCAGTAGGAGACTGATGTTCAAGATGCATCCTCAGCCTTAAAATTCATGAGGCTTCCCCTGTCATTTAGGCTAAAGATCTGTTTGCCGAACAAAACGTGCATGGCCTGATTTCCTGGGTTCAAGGGTGCAAACAAGTCCACAGGTGATTCCCTCCTTCCTTTTTCCTGGAAGGGTTGGTCTAAAACAGCCTCCCCCATTTTGGGACCCTCTGGTTATGGCGGAGGACAACTCCCCTGATGGAAATGAAGAGAGTTGTCACCCAGCCTATTTGGCCAATGCCAGCTTGGGAGATTCTCTTCCAGAGTAAGAAAGATGGTAGAAAATTGGCAAGTGCACCCTTCAGCTGTGTCAAGGGATGCTGTGGAACTCTGTGCATATATCAGGTCGAGAGAAACTCGAGGAAGGCTTAGGGATGTATTGCCAACAACAATCAGATTTCCACTGTAGTCCAGCTAACGTATCTGACCCTGAATTGCACCTGTGTGCATGGTCGCCTCCCGGGAATAGCATTTGGAGAGGTAGAGAGATGCTCCCTCGTAACCCAGCCCTGAGATTGGTAACAAAGGAAATCAGAGAGTTGCTGCAGAAATCCGGGGCCTGTTGTGAGCCAGGCAGCTTTTGTTCTCAACCGGGAAACACCTCCGTGGATTAATGCCCAGAGAATCATGATGAAGCACAAACCCACACTATTGTGGTTTCCCAGACAGGGTGTGTGTTTTTCTCTCCTCCCCCCCCCCTCCCAAGCAGGAACCAACATGGAAGGATTTTGTCCCCAAACTGTCACATGCAGAAGGAACCGAGTGCTTGCTTGTATGGTACAGTCACAGTGCGAGGGAAAGGATTGGGGTGGGGGGGGGTTTGCAAGCCAGCTTTCTCTTGCACTGTCCTTACTGGGCAAACTGCAAGAATTTTCCCAGCCCCCCCCCCCTCCCCAGAGGATGATGTCCCCTCCCCACCCCAGAAGGGAAAGCACCTTGTTTGCTAGAGCTTGAGGTTGTGGGTCGTATTGTACAAGAGCTGTCTCCACCTTTTCGCCCCTTTGTCTCCACACTGCATAGCATATCGTGCAGAGAACGAGCTTTTGTTGACAGCAAGCATTTGTCGACGTATTCTAACTCCTCGCTGACTTGGAAGGGCTTTCCACGGGTGGCCTGGATTGCACCTGTCTTGCAAAAACCTTTGTTGTTGGTTTTTTCGGGGCTTCGAAAAGTCAGTACATGTTTTCGGATCACAGGTCCCAGAATGCCCTGGCCAGGAAGCCTGCGACGTGTAGTCCAAAAACAACAAGCAAAAAGACTTTCCCAAGCTCGGGTTTTATTTTTTGATAAAAAAAACGGCAACGGCAACTGGAAGGCAGTTGTGAAGGCAGGGGGTGGGGACAGCCCCGCCGCTGTATTATTTAGGGAGATCAAAGTTGGCTTGGATGCTGCCCTTTGGTCCAAGTGCCCTCGGGATTTTCTAGCGGCCGTTTTCCTTTTGAGATTTGCAGGGCTGGCCAAAGATAAGATTCTCAGCAGAGGGTGGTTCTGGTCAGGATCTCATTCAGCCACGGGATCTCTTGGCCAAAAGCGGTGGGAGAGGAATGGAGGGGGTTGGCAATCCCTAGGATCACAGCAGATCTCTTTTCACAATAGATCCCTTCTTAGCTATCTTAGAAGGAGCAGGGAAGGCTGGTGATGAACAGTACATCCGGTGTCGGGTGTTGACCAAGATTCAATGTCAAAGGTGCCCATTGTTGGTAAATTTGTACAGGTCTGTGACAGACGGGCAGTAGCAGAATTCTACTTGGATGTTTAGCCATGCAACAGGCATCCACCCACACCTCGGGGGCAGCTCAAAGACACTTTCTATGGGGTATGTATGTAGAGCTGTGTGTTGGGGTGTGTGTGTGTGTGTGTGTGTGAGGTGCTCCTTTGTGTTCCGAAACTCCCTTTGAAATGCCCGTTGCCTTGAAAAAGGGTCTAATTCTATTTATAACGTTTGTTCGTATTTGTTCTTTCTAAATTTGTATGTTATTATATGCTGGCCGTTGGCTGGAGGAGCAGCTGGGGGGGGAAGGGGCGGGCCACTTGTTGACTAATTTGTATTAAAGTCTTGTTCTTTAAAGAATTCTGCATGGCCTTTCTCTGTCTTCTTTTTGAAACCAGCTTGGGTTCTTGTAACTTCCGCGGGGAAGCAGCGCTGGAAGTTATCTGGATGGTCACTAAGTTTTTGGGGGGGAAATAATTGACATAGAATCCTAGAGTTGGAAGAGACCTCCAGGGCCATCTAGTCCAACCCCCTGCCATGCAGGAACCCCATCACAATATTTCTGACAGACGGGCCATCCAGCCTCTGCTTAAAAACCTCCAAAGAAGGAGACTCCACCACCCACCTTTGTGGCAGCATCTTCCACTGCCAAACAGCTCTAACTGTCATGAAGTTCTTCCTAATGTTCAAATGGAATCTCTTTTCCTGTAGTTTGTAACCATTGCCCCGAACAGACATTCCTATCTCTGTTCTGGTGGAACTGAAAACTCCAAAAATCCAGCCTTCTTCTTGGTGTTCCCAGCAGATTTTGGTCTGTCCAGTACTGTAGTAGAGTCAGCTTTTAAAGGGTCAAAACCCCAAGAACTTTGGAACATCAGGCAATCTGATATTAACTATTCCCACCCCCATGCCACTCCCTCTGAGCGTAACTGCTATCCTAGTACTACAGGAGAGAAACAGACTTGTTCAGACACAGTCTCCTGTTGCAGATTCTCTCTGGGATGATGCAGAGCATCGGTCTTGAATGTGCAAATGAGAGCCATTAGATTTACAAAAGACCCATCCCTTATTTGTTGATAGGGACACGTCCAGGTGGTTTGGGTTTTTCTTGGGGTAGGATAGGGGCATGGTGGCTCAGTGGCCTAAGCTTCCAAAAACTATCGGCTGCAAAGTCGGCAGCTTGGCGGTTCGAATCCCGGGTGCCACAGTGGAGTTCCTGCGGTTAACCCCAGCTCCTGCCAACCGAAAGCATGTAAATGCCAGTAGATAAATAGGTACCACCGTAAAAAGCAGGAAGGTAAAACAGTTTCCTTGCAGCCATGCCGGCCACGTGTCCATGGACTTGCACAACACTGGCTCTTTGGCTTGGGTACGGAGATGAGCACTGCCCCTAGAGTCGGACATGACTAGCACACATGTGTGTGTGTAGACCTTTACCTTTTTAGGAGGCACCTGCTCTGAGAGCTTTTACAATGAACGTCTGTTCTTCCAAATTTATGAGTCTTGCTTTTGTTACTGCTTTATTTATTTTTACCCTACACGATTTAAAAGCTGAAAATACAAAGCATACATCTATATTTTAAAACTGAACAAACATTTGCAGTTTAATTCTTATTTTATTCATTTATCTATTGGATTTTTATACTGCCCGTCTGGCAGCAGGGCCACTCTGATGACAGGGGTCTGAATTCAGCCTGTCCTGTACTATGCGTCTGCCACACAAATTCTTCATTTTATATATGTGCGGGGTTGCATGCACTTTCCTTGCAAAACCGAAGTGGGGTCTACGTCGAACCCTAGTCCCACAAGGCTGAATGGCTTTCTACTTTTTCACGCCCTGCCTCTCGTTCATTTATTTACACAACACACAAAATATAGAATCGAGGCGCGCATGCACATGTGTGTGGGAATGCTTTTATTAGGAAGAAGTGCGGTTGCACCGTCGGAAGCAGACTTATCAGTCCTCCAGGTTTCTGCAGATTGTTCTTTCACATTAGATGTTCAGATGTGGGGAAAAAAGGCAAGTTCTCATTAGAGTTTGGCTGTGTGACGTCTATGAACCACAACACCCACAATCCGATTGTCATTCCACACCCCCAAAAGTTGCTTTATCCAAGCGAGGGCCCTGAAAGGGCGCTTTTACACGACCCCTAAGATCCGCTGGCAACTTAAATTCGGACCAGAGATCTTGGGGGTTTGCTCCCCTTGCTGTGTTTCCACCCCTTCGCACTCCCTTGCTCCTGTCTGCGTGAGGGGAGGGAGAAAAAAAAGGGAGAAAAGAATGCAGGCTCACCTCCACTCTGCCGTTGTCCCGGGAAGCATTCCAGTCTCTTAAAGGGGTGGGGGGCAAAAAACAAACAAACAGAAGGCGAGGACAGCCCGGCACTCACTGCTTTGCAATCCGCATCAGAAATTTTTCACCTTCGGAGACCAGGTACTTGGAAAATGTGCTGGGACGCGCTTAGGTGGGCGTGGTCGTACTTAATTTCTTTTTTAAGTCTGCAGCTGGTGGGTAAACAATTTTAAGCTCCGCATCTGGGAGCCCTTTGCCTTGGATTTTAGGGGTCGTGTAAAAGCGCCCAAAGAGAGCCGAGCAGCCTTGCTGATTCCCCAGCGAAAATTGATGATTTTTTTTTTAAGGTATATGGCTGACGAAAGCCACCACACGTGTTGAAACACAAGGGGAAGAATGTGACAGGACAGGAAATGCTCCCGGCCGCTCTCCTTCTGCTTTTGGCCACTCGCATCCTTTTTCTGTCCTGCAAAGCGATGTCTTGCTACTCCCAACTCCTCTCACAAGCACTGCAACCTTGGCCTTGCCGCTTTTCTCCAGTTCCTGGACTTCCTGAGATAAAGGTAGAAGCGATGAGGCCTGGGGTGGGGGTGGGGGGCTTGCAGCGGCTTAAGAGCCTAGAGATTTATCCTGCCAGGAGCTGTAGAGCAGAGCGGAGCTTGGGATGGGGTGTTTGTTTCAGACTACAACTCACCAAATCTCCAATCCGCAATGGGAACTGTAATCCCGACAAGGAGCCGTTGTCAGACTTTTAAAGTTACCTCGTCAAGGGCTGGAGTTTTGAGTTCGTTTTCAAGGTTTTAGGCCATATCCCTATTTTTAGGGGCTTAACAAAATCAATTCACCAGGAACATGTTACGTACATATTGCTTACATAGTTCATTCTGTTCCTCTGTGTGTGAGCCCACGTCATCCCTATGTCGGGTGCATGAGCTTGGAATCATAGAATAACGGACTTGGGGAAAAGGGTTTAAAAGGCCATCAATTCCAGTTTCCCCCACACCCCACCCCACTCAAGGCAGAATTCAAATCAAAGGCGACCTGAGAGATGGTTCCTTCCAGCCTTGGAGTCCTCACCACCTTCTGAGGTCAGTGGTTCCACTGAAATACAGTGTTGAAATAACACCATCTGTAATATTACTTTTTCTTCTCATAAGAACATAAGAAGAGCCATGCTGGATCAGGCCAAAGGCCCATCTAGTCCAGCTTCCTGTATCTCACAGTGGCCCCAACAAATGCCTCTGGGAGCACACAAGACTAGATATCTGTCTCCTGATCCCACTCCCCTGCATCTGGCCCTTGAAGGACCCTGGTTTTAAGGCTGGAGATTACACATCTCCCTCATGGTTTGTAACCTGTGATGGACTTTTCCTCCAGGAATCTGTCCAATCCCCTTTGGAAGGCATCCAGGCCAGATGCTATCACCACCTCCTGTGGCAGGGAGTTCCACAGACTAACAACGCGCTGGGTGAAAAAAAAATTCTTTTGTCTGTTCTCACTCTCCCAACCCTCAGTTTGAGTGGATGTCCCCTAGTTCTGGTATTTTGTGAGAGGGAGAAGAGCTTCCCTCTATCCACTTGACTCATGCCCTGCATTATTTTGTACGTCTCAGTCATATCCTCCCCCTCAGGCACCTTTTTTCTCCCTGGCGTATGCTGATGTGTCCAGTGTTTCTCGGGAGAATGATGAAAAAGTGAGCCATGTTGTTTTGGGTGCAAGTGTGCATGGTGCAGTAGGCGCCTGGAGTAGGAACTGGCAAACCACTCCAGTATTCCTTCCAAGAAATCTACATAGACATGGAGTCACAAAGAGTTGGTCACGACTGTAATGACACAACACACACACACACACACACACACACACAC
>JAHTLZ010000017.1:2957687-2977375 GCA_023846285.1 Phrynocephalus versicolor
ACCCTCTCTCCTGGCAAATTACCTCCCTTGCCATGTTTGGACTTCTGTACCTGCTTTGAAAAAGAGGGCTTGTGCTCTCGAAAGCTCAGCAACCTGTGGCAGCGGTAAAGAAGGCCAATTCCATGCTAGGGATTATCAAAAAGGGGATTGAAAATCAAACAGCCAACATTATAATGCCATTATACAAAACAATAGTAAGGCCCCACCTGGAGTATTGTGTACAATTCTGGTCACCGCATCTCAAGAAAGACATAGTGGAACTGGAAAAGGTGCAGAAGAGAGCGACTAAAATGATTACTGGGCTGGGGCACCTCCCTTATGAGGAAAGGCTAAAACATTTGGGCCTCTTTAGTCTGGAAAAAAGGTGCTTGAGGGGGGATATGATTGAGACATACAAAATAATGCAGGGTATGAGTCAAGTGGATAGAGGGAAGCTCTTCTCTCCCAAAATACCAGAACTAGGGGATATACACTCAAATTGAGGGCTGGGAGAGTAAGAACTGACAAAAGAAAATATTTTTTCACCCAGCGCGTTGTAAGTCTATGGAACTCCCTGCCACAGGATGTGGTGATGGCATCTGGCCTGGATGCCTTCAAAAGGGGATTGGACAGATTCCTGGAGGCAAAGTCCATCACAGGTTACAAACCATGATGGAGAAACCAGGGTACTTCAAGGGCCAGATGCAGGGGAGTGGTATCAGGAGACAGATATCTAGTCTCATGCGCTCCCAAACGCATCTGGTGGGGCCGCTGTGAGATACAGGAAGCTGGACTAGATGGGCCTTTGGCCTGATCCAGCATGGCTCTCCCTATGTTCTTATGTTCTTAACCTTTTTTTTTAATTTTTCTACTAGCAGCCTATGAAGGTATCACCCATTGCCAATATTTTGAGCAGCTTAAAAATACAACTTAAAAATATGAATACAGAACCAGTGCATTGCTAACAAGCTTCTACCAGGTGATCTGGAAGTTGGGTCATGGCAACTGGACTTCTTTTTCTTGAGAGATTGAAACGTTTTGCTGCTCATCCAAACAGCTCTGTCAGTCTGATGAAGCTGTTTGGATGAGCAGTGAAACGTTTCAATCTCTTAAGGAAAAGAAGTCCAGTTGCCATGACTCAACTTCCAGATAAACTCAGGGCGTTTTATACACGACCCCTAAGCTCCGCTGCAAATGGCTCCCAGCTCCGGAGCTTAGAAATGTTTCCCCACCGGCTCCGGAGTTTAGAGAAAATTAAGTGTGACCACGCCCCCATAAGCGCGACCCAGCACACCTTTCATGTACCTGCTCTCAGCAGGTGAAAATTCCTTGATGTGGATAAGATTGCCGGCTCTCCTCGCTTGTCTGTTGTTGTTTTTTGCCTCCCGCCCCTTTAAGAGCCCCTTGAGAAGGAACCAGGAAGTAAGGCAGGGGCAGGTTAGTAAAGGCTTCTTTTGTCCTTTTTTCCCTCCCTCCCGTCATGCAGACAGGAGCAGGAAGTGCTGAGGGGTGGGGACGCAGGAACAGAAACGAACCCCCAAGATCTCTGGTCCGAATTTAAGGGACCAGCGGATCTTAGGGGTCGTGTGAAAAGGCCCTCACCTGGATGACTGAGAATCTTCACAGACATTATTCTACCAGGTGACTTATGAAATAGCATGTGAGAAACAACTTTATAGCAGAGGGGGTAAAAGCAATGTTGATGCTTTTTTAAAAATTGCAAGGTTTTGTATCTGCACACGCCTTAACAATGTAGGTTAACTCTTCTGTGGCTGGTAACCTTCACAAAATCAAGCGATCTTCAGTCTTTCAGGGTTCGCATGGTAGTTCAAGACTCATCACTGGGATGAATCAACTGTGCTACTCCTCTGAGCAGTAGTCCAATTTTTTTACGGTGCCTTGTCCACAGCATGATACGTCCAGACTCTTTCCTGTTCTGCTCAATGTTTTCCCACACCTTTTCTTGATTCTTGCCAGATGGGGGTAGAATAGACCAAGAGAGAAAAAAAAGGTGGAATAGGTACACCATCCGCACCCTTTCATGGGAAGGGGCTGAAGCCAACCATCAGGACGCAACACCCATGATCCGGACCTTGGTTTCGTTGAGAGGAGGCTTGACAGGCTGGGTAGTTCAGTGAGTCTGGCTGTGGAGGTTGGGAGTTTGATTCCTCACGATGCCTCCTGGGAGATGATCCAGCCTGGGTGGCCATGGGCAAGCTGCGTGGTCCTGGGGTAAAGGGCAAACCAAATTTGAATATCCTCTATCTGGAGAACCCTAGACAAGGGTCACCAGAAGTCAGAATTCACTTGACAGTATGCAACTACCCTGTTTCCCCGAAAATAAGACATCCCCTGAAAATAAGACCTCCTTACAGTTTTGTCTCTCACTGAAATATAAGGCATTCCCCCCGAAAATAAGGCTTCCCCTGTTGTGATGTGGGGTTAGTGATTTCAGCAAGTGATTTCAGCTCTTTGACATAGTAGGCTGGAGACAGCTTCTAGTGTAACAGCTCTTTAATCAGGGAGAGAAAAAGACTGGGGACTGGGGAGAGGGAGCTACATTTATAGGAGCCAGGACTGGCTAGGAAAAGATACATTTTGGAGGGAACAATTACAACCAATCACAAAGCTGCCTTTTGGCAGAGACCAATAGGATTGAGGATCCAAATGCAGCAACTTGAATCAACCAATAGGCCTGTTCCCTTTGGAACAGGAACAGGAACCAATAGGATTGAGGATCCAAATGCAGCAACTTGAATAAACCAATAGGCCTGTTCCCTTTGGAACAGGAAGGCAGTTACTTCAACATAAGCAAGTACAGATAATAGGAATACAGATCAATACACAACATCCCCAATAATTAGATAACAATAAATGTGTACCGTATTCTTCTTCATGGAAAAATAAGACATCCCCTGAAAATAAGACCTAGCACATCTTTGGGAGCAAAAAATTAATATGACACTGTCTTATTTTCGGGGAAACAGGGTATTAAGGTATCCATTGTTGTGGATAGAGTAACAGACTAGGACCCAGGGGTCCTGAGTTCGAATCCCCACTCAGCAACGGACCCTCATAGGAATCTGTGGAACTGGTAAAACCAATCCCTTAAATACAGTGGACCCTTGTATAACAAACGGTTTGTATATCATAAAATCTGTACAGCATAAAAAAATCCGGAGATAGGGGAAATTTGCTTAACAGAATCGTCTATGGGGTGAATCCGTACAACATAAAAATGGTTGCGATTAGGGATTACTCTGTTTTCAGTGCATTCCTAAGGGAAATATAAAGGAAAAGTTGCTTAACATAATTTCATTTGGAACGAATTAATTCCTTTATACAAGGTTCCATTGTATATCTGTTACCTTGAAAGCTCAACTATAAGTCCGTTCAGACTGGACAACATGCAATTGACTGGTTCTTTTAAGGTTTTACCAGATCCCTCAGGGTTTGTGGGTGTTTGGTGAGGGAATAACCTATAGGGACTCTGGTTTGCCATAGGTTTTAGGTAGGGGGTGGTCATTCGTCTTGGGTGCTTTAGTTGTGGGGTTCGCCTAGATGACCTTTGGGTCATTTCTGGCCCCACAATTCTATGATTTGAGGCATGGCATCGGTAGAGAACAGGGGTTTTCAATATGCTGTATGCTGCATTTTCAGCAAATAGGTAAAAGGGATTAGGCCCCACTTCTCTTTGGCTCCCCCTGCTAGTCTCTTTTATTACAACAAAGAACGACTTTCTGCTAGCAAATGGAGCAGAACGTAATCTTCCTCTCATTTGGTTTCATTTAATTAGCGGGAAGGCTCATTCCACCCAGCCACTGGGTTCAGTATCATGAATACTGCTTGATGTTACATCACAGCTTGGGAAAGTCCTCACAGGTGTGTGGGGGGGGGGTGGGGGTTTCTGGGACTTGTAGTCCAAAGAACGCCTACACTGGCTTGGACACGTTGTGAGAATGGATGATGGCTGGATCCCAAAATATCTTCTATACGGAGAACTAGTGCAGGGAAAGCGCCCCAGAGGGAGACCACAGCTGCGGTATAAGGATATCTGTAAGAGGGACCTGAAGGCCTTGGGAATGGACCTCAACAGATGGGAAACCCGGACCTCCAATTGCACTGTCTGGAGGCAAGAGATACAGCATAGTCTACATAAATTTGAAGAGGCATTCGTCCAACAGGCAGAGGAAAAGAGGCAGGTACGGAAAGAACGAAACTCGAGGACCAGGCAAGAAACAGAATACATCTGCCCCCAGTGCGGTAGAGACTGCCATTCCCGAATTGGTCTATTTAGTCACACTAGGTGTTGTTTTTAGGATCTCTACTCCAGGCATGATACCATAGTCTTTCGAGACTGAAGGATGCCAATGATGAGTCCAAATAAGCACCTTATCCAAGACCATGGTTGTGATGTGCCGAGTTCTAATCCTGCCATCTTTATGGGAATTGCAATCCGCCCAACTTCCTGCCTGCAGCTCTTGATCACAGAAATAAATCACAAAATGAGGGGGGATGAGTGAGGCGAGGAGCAACCGAGGCAAGCAGGAAAGGTTTCTGTCCCGGGGGGGGGGGAGCTCTTTTTTGAAATTGAAATCTGCCTTGGATCTTCTCCTCTCCGGAATCTGTTAAGTGCACTTTAAACTGCAAAGCCTGTGTTGCCCTCGGCCTAACCCCTGCCAGCCTGGTGGAGTGGCCCCATTTCCAGCTAAGCAGAGATCCTTTGCTAGAAAGATAAACCCAGACAAGACAGAGAGATGGTTTTGGTCAGTCAAAAAAGGAGATCAAGGGATAAGGAGGCAACCTGTCCTAGATGGGTTTAAACTCCCCCCCCCCAATTGAAAAAAGAGGTGCGTAGCTTGGGGGTGCTCCTGGACTCATTCTTGAGCTTAGATGCCCAGGTCATGGCTGTGGCCAGGAGTGCATTTGCAAAATTAAAACAAGTATGCCACTTACGCCCGTTTCTTGAGAAATCAGCTCTGGACACTGTGACACATTCCCTGGTGGCCTCCTGGCTGGACTACCACATTACTGTGAACAGCCAGTTAGCCCTCTGGGTGGTGAGGGAGGAAAAAGGAGGTAAAGGTGGACATGGAAATTGCAGAGAAATTAAATGAATTCTTTGCATCTGTCTTCACGACAGAAGACCTTGGCCAGATTCCTTGAAGTACAGTACCCTGGTTTTAAGCCTGGAGATGACACATCTCCATCATGGTTTGTAACCTGGGATGGTACTTTTCCTCCAATCCCCCTTTGAAGGAATCCAGGGCAGATGCCATCACCACCTCCTGGGAACGTTTAGCTTTTCAAAAAGAAGACAGAGAAGGGATATGATAGCTATGTTTAAATATTTGAAAGGATGTCATATTGAAGAGGGAACAGGTTTGTTTTCCATGGCTTCAGAGACTAGGACTTGGAGCAATGGTTTCAAACTACAGGAAAAGAGATTCCATTTGAACATTAGGAAGAACTTCATGACAGTTAGAGCTGTCCGGCAGTGGAATATGCTTCCACAAAGGGTGGTGGAGTCTCCTTTTTCGGAGGTTTTTAAGCAGAGGCTGGATGGCCACCTGTTGGAAATATTGTGATGGGGTTCCTGCATGGCAGGGGGTTGGACTAGATGGCCCTTGAGGTCTCTTCCAACTCTCTGATTCTATGATTCTTTAAGATCAGCGTCAGTGTAAGCTGGTGTGGTTCAGTGGGTCGGGGGTCTGCAGAATCAGGGGCTGGGGGTTCAAACCTCTGGGTGCCTTCTGGAAGACGGCCAGATGAAAGACGGATCTGGCCCTTGAAGTACCCTGGTTTTAAGACCGGAGATTACACATCTCCATCATGGTTTGTAACCTCTGATGGACTTTTCCTCCAGGAATCGGTCCAATACCCTTTTGAAGGCATCCAGGCCAGATGCCATCACCACATCCTGTGGCAGGGAGTTCCACAGACTAACAACATGCTGGGTAAAAAAAAATTTTCTTTTGCCACGACATTTAATATTCTCTTTTTATCTTACCTTTAAGCTTTAAGATGACTCCCCAGTCTTCTGCTCTCCCCGCCTATCTTTTCCCAGGCCTGGAGTCTTCTTTTGTTTCTTCTAAGGAATTTTCAGCACAGCCCTAAAACAACACTAGCCAAATCATGGCATGCAAATGTACCAGTCTAGACACTGAATAGGTAACCAACAACATTTGGCGTGACACTGATATTTCACTCCACATTGCATGCTTTGGCCCTATGCCTGAAGAAGTGGACTCGAGCCACAGAAGCTTACATTAAAATATAATCACTAGCCTTTAAAGTCCCACTGCCAGTCTGGTGGGACTTTATAGGTGGGACTTATAGAGCCTCGTGGCGCAGTGGTTCAGTGCCTGTACTGCAAGTAAAACTGTGCTCACGGCCTGAGATTCAATCCCAGGTAGCAGGCTCATGGTCGACTCAGCCTTCCATCTTTCCGAGGTCAGTAAAATGAGTACCCAGCTTGCTGGGGGGGGGGGTGTCAATGTGTAGCCTGCATACTGTAATTAAAACTGTAAACTGCCCAGAGACTACTTGGAGTGGAATGGGGCGGTATATAAGCAGACCACATGTTTTGTTCTGATTTATTTGTTTCTTCAAGCACTGTAATTAGCCAACCTGATAGGAGGCATCCCATCCGTAAAGCATGTCACTTTAGTGAGTCCAAAACATCCTGTATCACCAAGAGGCACTTGCTCTTGCCTCTGGCTTTGGAGAGAAGGGTATGCTGAAGCATCCTTTCCTCTTCCTCCTTCTCCTCCAATCGTGTCAGAAGCTGCCTAGAAGGTAATTCCATAGTCGAGGAATCATCCAAGAGGGTTCTGTCATCACCAAGAGAAATGCACAAGTGTGTCCACAGTCTTCACATTCTTTGGAGAAGCTCCTTTCCTGCACCACCACCACCACCTTGGCTGAAAACGGCCCATCAATTGCTGCAGAGTTTTGACTTTTGGGTTAAATTCCCCTTGCTGCACAATAGAAGGGTGGGGATACACAGAGCCGAACACCTTCAAGATCCCGAGATCTGTGTCCATATCTGGCAGGTAAGGTCTCGATAATTCACTCTGAGACATTTCCAAGAGAAAGAATAAAAAGCCCACAAAACGTTGCCTCCCCTTCAGCTGTCTCCCTGCCGTGGCTGTGAGGGGCGATGTTGTGTGCCCACAGAAAGGGCTCCATGTGCCACCTTTGGCACCTGTGCCATAGATTCGCCAACACTGCCCTAGAGAGTGCTTCAAGCACTATGGGGCAGTATATTTAAAAACCCAAACAGCACACTTTGCTTTTTTTTTTTTGGTTTAGTTTGTTTTGCTTTACAATAACCCACCTGCCTTAGAAGCCCTATCAGGGTGGTTGCAATATTTATATTATTTATTTCAGTTTAACATACCTCTCCGGCTGGTGCCACAGCACTACTCCGGGCCATAAAACACCTAATCTAATGATTAATATAAAGAAATATCAGACAACCTCATCAAATTTAAAAAGAAAGAAAGATAAGAGGAAAAGCTGCAGGGGCCAGAGCAGAATTAAAGCAGCCCCCCCCCAAAAAAGCGATACCAAAATACAGAGAACAAATAACGGGACAGAGATGTAAGACGACCTCACTCAACTAGGGCTAGAGTGGAAGGCCTCCTTGAAAAACCACACCATTAACTGCTTCTCAAATATCTCCAGGAAGGAGGTCAAGCAAGACTGCTCTGGAAGCTGTTTCCACAAGGATGGACCCACCACAAAGAAGGCCCTGCTAGAAGTTTCACGGGCCTCCCTGGGTTCCCTGAAGGCACACGTGTCCAGACTTGAAATGAACTCCTGTCCAACAGTAAACAGAGTGGTGGCTATTGCCCAGGAAAAAGAGACATCATCTGGGTGTTTTACTTCTCCTACCCCCAGGTTTGAGGCCGACCGCTGTGCTGCTCCAGAACACAATCAGAACAAGCATCTCTTAGTCTCTTCTCTCCCTGTTTATAAGAACATAAGAACATAAGAATATAAGAAGAGCCATGCTGGATCAGGCCAAAGGCCCATCTAGTCCAGCTTCCTGTATCACACAGTGGCACCACTAGATGCCTCTGGGAGCGCACAAGACTAGATCTCTGTCTCCTGATCCCACTCCCCTGCATCTGGCCCTTGAAGTACCCTGCTTTTAAGCCTGGAGATGACACATCTCCATCATGGCTTGTCACTAGTGTGATGGACTCTTCCTCCAGGAATTTGTCCAATCCCCTTTTGAAGGCATCCAGGCCAGATGCCATCACCACCTCCTGTGGCAGGGAGTTCCACAGATTAACAACACGCTGGGTGAAAAAATATTTTCTTTTGTCTGTTCTCACTCTCCCAGCCCTCAGTTTGAGTGGATGTCCCCTAGTTCTGGTATTTTGGGAGAGAGAGAAGAGCTTCCCTCTATCCACTTGACTCATGCCCTGCATTATTTTGTACGTCTCAATCATATCCCCCCTCAGGTGCCTTTTTTCCAGACTAAAGAGCCCCAAATGTTTTAGCCTTTCCTCATAAGGGAGGTGCCCCTGCCCAGGAATCCTTTTAGTCGCTCTCTTCTGCACCTTTTTCAGTTCCACTCTGTCTTTCTTGAGATGCGGTGACCAGAATTGTACACAATAATCCAGGTGCGGCCTTACTATCGGTTTTGTACAATGGCATTATAATGTTGGCTGTTTTACTTTCAATATCTTTCTCCCTGACGGTTGCCCTGTTGGCAAGGTGCCCTGGCTCTCCTTGGCAGCTGCCAAAGCCTGCGGTGTCAACTCGTTTGGACCCGCTGCCTCTCAACGTGCCGTGGGAGAGCTACGGGAGGACGGTGGGGCGAGGAGAGGGCAGAAGGCCTGGCCAAGCTCCCGAACAGCCCCCTGGGTCTCCGGGGGGGGGACGTTTGATACAGGATGAGATGACACTGAGCCTTCCCTTTCCTGCCACAGCCCGGAGGCCAATAAGAACCCAGGGAGGTGCACTGGGCGCCTTGTTTTCATATCACTGTTGCACAGCCAACAAGTATATGTTGGAAAGGAAGTGGGTGAATTTTTCTGCTCCTGTGGTTGACTTAAAAGAAGAAGAAGCATGGGGGTATGGGAGCCCCCCCCTACACACTCACAAACACAATGCATAAGGGAAAGGTGAGGCTTGATGTGATCCAACGATCTTCCGGGATTACCTCTTGAACTTGCCAAGACTCGCTGCTGGCGCAGAAGCTGCATTTCTAGGGTGGGTGGGGGGGGGACAGAACAGAGAAACGGTGGTTAGTGCTGCTCAGTGATTGTGCCTTACTGCCCCCACCCGGGGGGGGGGGGCTCAACAGGAAAGGTCTTCTGGTGGCCAAGAGGGGAAGCCAGCCTGGTGCCAGGGTGGTCTTCAGGGTGCCCTCCCTACCAGTCACACTTGCCAAGAATCAGCCTCAACAATTGAGCCTCATGGTGCAGTGGTTAAACGCCTGTCCTGCAGGTAAAACTGTGCTCACGACCTGGGGTTCAATCCCAGGTAGCCGTCTCAGCCTTCCATCCTTCCGAGGTCAGTAAAAGGAGTACCCTTTTAGCCTTTCAAAAAGAAGGCTGAGGGGGTGGGGATATGATAGCCATATTTAAATACCGTATATACTCAAGTATAAGTCGACCTGAGTATAAGTCGAGGCCCCTAATTTAACCCCCCAAAACTGGGAAAACTTATTGACTCGAGTGTCAGTCTGGGTTGGGAAATGCAACAGGGCCTGGCAGCTCCTCCTTTGTGAGCTGGGGACATGGTGTCTGATGTTTAAAAAGGCTTTTAGCCACCGAGGCAAGCGCTTGCCTCAGTGGCTAAAAGTCATTTTAAACATCACACACTGCTCCCCCGTGATGCAGGGGGAGGGGTCAGGAGAAGCGGCGCACGATGTTTAAAATGACTTTTAGCCACCGACCCAAGCACTTGCCTCAGTGGCTAAAAGTATTGACCCGAATATAAGTCGAGGGCCCCTTTTTTCAGCCCAAAAGTAGGGCTGAAAAACTAGACTTACCTTGTATAAAGGAATTAATTCGTTCCAAATGAAATTATGTTAAGCAAATTTTCCTTTATACAAATTCCCATAGGAATGCATTGAAAATGGAGTAATCCCATTTTTATTTTGTATGGATTTCCCCCATAGGTGATTATGTTAAGCAAATTTCTCCTATCTCCGGAATTTTTTATGTTGTACAAATTTTATGTTATACAAGCTGTTTGTTATACAAGGGTCCACTGTATATTTGAGTATATACAGTATTTGAAAGGATGTCATATTGAAGAGGGAACAGGTTTATTTTCCATGGCTTCAGAGACTAGGACTCAGGGCAATGGTTTCAAACTACAGGAAAATAGATTCTATTTGAACATTAGAGCCCTCCGGTGGTGGAATATGCTGCCACAAAGAGTCTCATTCTGTGGAGGTTTTTAAGCAGAGGCTGGATGGCCATCTGTTGGGAATACTGTGATGGGGGTTCCTGCATGCCCAGGGGCTGGACTGGATGGTCCTTGAGGTCTCTTCCCACTCTATGATTCTATGATTCTACCCAGCTTTGGAGGGGGGAAATGTGTAGCCTGCATACTGTAATTAAAAACTGTAAACCGCTCAGAGACTACTTGAAGTGGTATAGGGGCGGTATATAAATTTGCTTCTTTCCTTTGCTTTCGCATTGTGATTGGATGAGAAGCTGCTGACTGATGAAAGAAGGAGTCAGTTTGGGGGGATTTTCTCTGGCTTGCTGTCTTTTTGTTTGTTTGTTTGTTTGTTTGTTTTGTGAATGGCTGTTGCGAGCACAAGGTATCCTGTAGAAGACCTGAAGTTGTAAAGGGAGCACAAAGGCCTGTGGAATTCTCCCAGGATGGGTTTCCTTGGTGATCAACTTCCCTTCAAGTTGGAACCGAAGGATCATCAGTTGGTCTTAATTTAGGAAGGGCTGCAGCTGGTCTGGTCTCAGCTGGAAACCCTATCTAAGGTCTTTATTTAAACATGGAAATAACAGCACCACCACCACCCCAAAAAATCCCTGCATACAGATGAATTCCAAACCTCCAACCCCCCCTTAGAGGATGTGCAAAGGAAGCGGTGGCTTAAACCTCTGGTCTTAACATACTGATTTAATTTCACCAGGAATAGTTGCCTGCCCGGAGGACTGAAAATAAATAAATAGTCAAAATGAACAGAGAGGGCAGGAAAGCGATTAAACTTCTGAAACAGAAAAGCTGCTGGCGGCGGCGGCGGGGTGTGTGTGTGCTGGTGTAGGGTAGCAGCTGCCAGAATACAAACTGGGAAGTTCCCCTTTCCCTTGAATGGCTGCAAGACAATCTCAGTGCCTCCGACTGACGCCGACCTTTTAATAGGCAGTATCAAGACTGTCCCATCCAGAACAGCCCTGCTGGAGTCCCTCAAAGAAGCTACAGTCCCGCTTTGGATTGAGGATTGAACCCAAGTATACAAACAAACCCTCTAACTATTTCTATTTCCTCATTACCAACCCCAAAGTTGTGTGGTTCTTCTGGAGTCACGGCGTTGGCCTCCGTAAATGTTCAACTGCAATCCTGCTTTGCCACTTTCTTCTTTGGCTTTCCCTCACTGTCATTTCAAGTCACGCCTGCTTTCTGCCAGCAAGAGGATGTCGTCTGCATATCTTAAATTATTGATGTTTCCAAGGTGGCTGAGGAATGTTGATCATCCCGGCGGACTCTCAAGAGGCAAACATGCAAATTGCCCTTCGGATGAAAAATTCCACCGCGGCAGGAAATGGAATTAAAATGTAGGTCATGGTAAAACATGTGGCCCAAATTGCTCGGAATTATTGCTGAAAACTCGAGTTTACAGCCCTGCCTTCAGCATATTTGCCCACCCGTTTCGAGTGTTCTTTGCTTTTTTACTCCGACCTGACTCGTGCCATATATCATATATATTCCCGATTTCTCATTGTTTTCCTTTGTAACAGAAAGCAGAGCTTGTTCTAAGGTTGAAGCAGTGGCTGCTGGCTGCAGCTTTCCTGGTGCCAGATCCGAATACTGGAGAGAGAGGGAGAGAGAGGGTCCCATTTGCAGAGAAGGAAGAGGGGGGAAAAGGCAACCCAGAGAGAGATTTGGGCAGAAACGGGGAAAATTGGCTGGGGTGTGTGTGTTAAGCAAGGAACCAGACCAGGCCAGGAAGCAGCTGCAGGCAGCAGTCAAAACTAACCCGCCAGATGAAGGAGCCAGCTTAGCCAGGAGGACAAAGGCAGGTGGAACGGAGTAATCAAGAAGAGTACAAGGCTTGCTTTGCTGGATCTGACCCAAGGCATCACCTCTCCGGCATCGCCGAGTCCAGGTTTGGATTAAGGTGGACCATTTCCAAACAACAGGCATCCTTTTGTGCACACCTGCCAGCAAGGCTAAGGGTCGGAGGAGCGGTGGCTTTGAAAGTAGGTCAGCCTGAGGAGAGAGAGAGAACCTAAGTCTACCAAGTCCAGGTGTTGCCGCATACAAAGCCTTTCATTCTGTTGTGAATCAGAGCAAGCCTGGGTGGCCACATGTCCTCTTCTAGGAAGGGCAGTTCTCTAAAAAAAGAGTCTTTGTGCCACTCAAGTTCTAACGAATGGGGAAGAGCAAGGATTCTCTTGGACCCAAGTGGAGCATGGGACCCCTGGTTGCGCTTCGTGCATGGAGGTTGATGTCATAAGAACATGAGAAGAGCCGTGGTGGATCAGGCCAAAGGCCCATCTAGTCCAGGTTCCTGTATCTCACAGTGGCCCTACCAAATGTGTCCGGGAGCGCACGAGACTAGACATCTGTCTCCTGATGCCACTCCCCCGCATCTGGCCTTTGAACTACCCTGGTTTTAAGCCTGGAGATGACATATCTCCATCATGGCTTGTAACCTGTGATAGACTTTTCCTCCAGGAATCTGTCCAATCTCCTTTTGAAGGCATCCAGGCCAGATGTCATCACCACCTCCTGTGGCAGGGAGTTCCACAGACTAACACCACGCTGGGTAAAAAAAATATTTTCTTTTGTCAGTTCTCATTCTCCCAACCCCCAATTTGAGTGGATGTCTCCTAGTTCTGGTATTTTGTGAGAGGGAGAAGATACCCGAACTAGGGGACATCCACTCAAACTGGGGTTTGGGAGAATGAGAACAGACAAAATATCCCCACTGCTTGGCTTATATTTGTTGACCAAGTTCCCAGACAGACCTTTGCAGAGGCCACCAAAAGCCCACCTGTTCATGCGGCATTCCAGATGGAGCAGTGGTTCCGGGATCTTTTAACACCACACAATTTGGTTTTTCAGGAAAACTTATGCCCCCTTATTTCTCCCTCCCACATCCCCCTTCCACCTTTCTTCAAAAAAAAAAAAGTTCAAAAAAAAAAACTTCATAAAACCACATTTAAACCGAATTAAAGGAGAAGTAGTTTCTTCTGACCCTTCTTGGATGAGACTCAGATAATCTGGATTCAAAACCTTACTCAGCTATGAAAACTCACAAAGCTTTGTTGGCTTTCTCGTTTGTTTGTAGTTGCAAAACAACTCTTTAAAGATCTTTCATGCATTGGAAACCCCCTTAGACTCACCCAGAGGAGGAAGCAATGTATGACGCTAGAGATGGGCACGAAACGAGCGATTTTTCGTTTTCATTTTTGTTTTTCGTTTCGTTACGTAACGAAACGAAAAACTAATTTTGACTCCAAAATGAAACAAAACGAACCAAAACACGAAAAATTTTGTCGACCGCTTCGTTTTCGTTACGGCAAATACATTGAATTGTGCTAAATGGTAACGAAACAGCAATTTTTCGTTTTCGTTTTCGTTTTTTCGGGTCGTTACGTAATGAAACAAAAATGATTTTTTTTGTAAAAAAACTCACAAAAACGGAAACGAACCGAAATGGACCCCTAAATGACCAAACGACAAACGAAACACCGTTTTTTTGGAGTCGTGCCCATCTCTATATGACACACACCGGGTATATATATGTATCTTTCTGAAATTCTACAGAAAGCTCCCTTCATGTCATGGCATGGACTTTAATACACACACCCCACACTATAATACCATGGTTACTCTTCAGGTTTGCCCACACAGCCGGTGTTTTTAAAAGTCACAGGAAAGCTCGTAAGCATATGTGGAAGTGGCACACCACTCCTCTTGCAACGTCACAGTTTTATACAAGATCCTGCAGCCAAAGGGGAACAGCCAATGGGTGGTTTGAGAGCATCACAACAGCATTTAGAAACAGACGTGCTTCGGATAGCCCACGGAAGTGGGCGTGCAACTGCTGCCTTGTGGGCGTGTGAACAGCTTATTGTGGATACAAACCTTCAGGTTTTGGCAAGGCACTTCCTCTGTCAGCGGAGAAGAGCGGCAGGAAGGGAGTGTGCCAGGCAGTTGCATGGCAGAAAGAGGTGGCACCGTTCACGCAGGAACGGCCCCTCCCTGGCACACAAGAAGGGTGTCGTATCTGATTCTACATGACCCCAAGGACCAGAGCACACCAGGCCCGCCTGTCTTCCACTGCTTCAGGAGTATGGTCAAATTGATATTTGTTGCATCGATGATGCTGTCCAACCATCTCATTCTCTGCCGTCCCCTTTTCCTTTGGCCTTCCATCTTTCCCAAAACTTTCCCAAGGACTCCTCTCTCCTCATGAGGTGGCCAAAGTATCTGTCCTTCCAGTGAACATTCGGGGTTGATTTCTTTCAGGATGGGTAGGTGTGATCTCCTCGCAGTCCAGGGGACTCTCAAGACTCTCCTCCAGCACCACAGCTCAAAAGCATCAATTCTGCGGCGATCAGCCTTCTTTATAGTCCAGCTCTCACTTCCATACATCACTACTGGAAAAACCATAGCTTTGACTATCCGGACCTTAGTTGGCAAAGTGATGTCTCTGCTCTTTAAGATGCTGCCTAGGTTTGCCATCGCTTTCCTCCCAAGAAGCAGGCGTCTTCTAATTTCATTGCTGCAGTCACCATCTGGAGGGATGAAGGAGTCCAGGAAAATAAACTCCATCATTGCCTCCATTTCTTCCTCTTCTATTTGCCAGGAGGTGATGGGACCAGTGGTCATAATCTTAGTTTTTTTCATGTTGAGCTTCAGCCCTTTTTTCCCCACTCTCCTCTCTCAACTTCATTAAGAGGTTCTTTAATTCCTCCTCACTTTCTGCTATCAGAGTAGTATCATCTGTGTATCTGAGGTTGCTGCTGACATTTCTTCCGGCAATCTTAATTCCGGCTTGTGATTCATCCAGACTTGTCTTTTGCATGATGTACTCTGCATATAAATTAAATAGGCAAATCAGTAGGAGGGTTCGTGACTCAGCTGCTCCGAGGGTGATTGCACGACTCAGCAGTTTTGCTGCCAGTACCCTTCATGCTGTCACGAGAAGGGTGCTGGCAGCAAAAGTGCTGAGTCATGCAACCATCCTCGGAGTAGCTGAGTCACGCACCCTCCTGCTGATTTGGGAGGGGCAGGAAAGGTGCCACCCGCTCATGAGATGGCCCAGATGCAGAATCCCACCTCATCCCCCCAAAAAACCCGCACAGCAGCTGCATAAGTTCCATGGGATCCCATCTCTGGGAGACATTGATGGGATGTCAGGTGCAGGTAGATGGTGAACAGAAACGGGTGTCGCTGGAAATTGGTGGCACGTGCAAGGTTCTCAAATATGCCAGCGTTTGTTTTAAATTGTGGCCAAGGCGCTAGTCCACATGCTTTCAGAAGACTTTGCAAAGAAATGAGTATCTGAATATTGAAAAATGCAAGGAAGTTTAAATCCGGCAGCAAAAGGGCAACCAAAAGGTACCTCTCGGCTGGATTGCTGTAGTATGCTCTAAATCAGTGGTTCTCAACCTGTGGGTCCCCAGATGTCCCTGGACTACAACTCCCAGAAGTCTTCACCACTAGCTGAGCTGGCCAGGATTTCTGGGAGTTGCAGTCCAGGAACATCTGGGGACCCACAGGTTGAGAACGACTGCTCTAAACGGATTGGGCCCAAGCTATCTCGCACACCGTATCTCCCTTGACAAATATGCTCATATAGGTTAAGATAATCAGGAGTGGCTTTGGACTTGGTCCCATCACCTTCAGAGATGTTTCTGATGGGGACCCAAGAGAGGGCCTTCCCTGTTGCTGTTTCAAGACTCTGGAACTCCCTCCCACTGGAGGCCTGACTGGCTCCATCTTTGCTGTCCTTTTGCAAGCAGGCAAAGACCTTCCTCTTCAGGCAGTCTTTCTTTCAGTGACAGGATGCCTGAATGATCTTAAATGGGTGGTCCTGCCTTACTGTTTTGAATATGCTTTGCTGCTGCTTATGGCTTTTAGCCTGAACCATTGTGGCTGGACAAACATTGAAATGGAGGCTCCCTTACTTAAGGACATAAGGACATAAGAAGAGCCATGCTCTAGGTCCATCTAGTCCAGCTTCCTGTATCTCCCAGTGGCCCCACCAGATGCGTCCGGGAGTGCATGAGACTAGATATCTGTCTCCTGATACCACTCCCCTGCATCTGGCCCTTGAAGTACCCTGGTTTTAAGCCTGGAGATGACACATCTCCCTCATGGTTTGTAACCTGTGATGGCCTTTTCCTCCAGGAATCTGTCCAATCCCTTTTTGAAGGCATCCAGGCCAGACGCCATCACCACCTCCTGTGGCAGGGAGTTCCACAGACTAACAACGTGCTGGGTGAAAAAAATATTTTCTTTTGTCTGTTCTTACTCTCCCAACCCTCAATCTGAGTGTATGTCCCCTAGTTCTGGTATTTTGGGAGAGGGGCACATCATGAGAAAGCAGAGTTCTCGGTAACAGGCCGCCGTGCTGGGAAACATCAAAGGAAACAGGAAAAGAGCCAGATCAAGCATGAGATGGATTGATTTATTAAACGGAACCATGGTATTTAATTTGCAAGAACTGAGCCAGGCTCTTTGTGTCATGACATGTTAAAGTTCCTCGTTTTGTTTGGTTGCTGTGTTAGGTCAAAAGCAGCAGGATAGCTCTGAGCAATGCCAGTAACCGAGAAAGGACTTTTAAATGTTCTCCTGTTGGACTACAACTCCCAACATTCCTCAGTCCATATGTCTGTCAAAGGCATCACATTAGGTTTGGTTCTTTGAAAATTTATTATTATTTATTTGATGTGTATACCGCCCATCTGGCAAAAAGCCACTCTGAGCAGTTTAACAACATAAAACAAACTGATTGCAAAATACAGGTACAAAAATATAATAGAAAGCAAAAATATTGCAAATGAAATATTGTAGTCCAAGAGCATCTAGGTTAGCCAATGTTGAAAACCGCTGTTCTAGGGGATTGTAGTGGTCCCTCTTATGAGTTTAATCCATTCTGAATGCATGTTCTTAAGTTGAACAACTCTTAAGTAGAGCAGCCCTATCTAAAATAAATAAATAAATAAATAAATAAATAAATAAATAAATTGAAAAAAATAAAAAACATTGTAAGTAGAGCAGACTGCATCTAAAATGGATAAGGCAGCAGTTATCACAAGCCTCGTCTCTTCTGGAGGTTGATGTCATAAGAACCTAAGAAGAGCCATGGTGGATCAGGCCAAAGGCCCATCTAGTCCAGGTTCCTGTATCTCACAGTGGCCCCATCAAATGTGTCCGGGAGTGCACAAGACTAGATACCTGTCTCCTGATGCTACTCCCCTGCATCTGGCCTTTGAACTACCCTGGTTTTAAGCCTGGAGATGACATATCTCCATCATGGCTTGTAAGCTGTTATAGACTTTTCCTCCAGGAATCTGTCCAATCCCCTTTTGAAGGCATCCAGGCCAGATGCCATCACGACACCCCGTGGCAGGGAGTTCCACAGACTAACACCGCGCTGGGTAAAAAAAATATTTTCTTTTGTCTGTTCTCATTCTCCCAACCCCCAATTTGAGTGGATGTCTCCTAGTTCTGGCCCATCTAGTCCAGATAATCAAAGAGTCCGCATATGAAGACTTTTTTTGTATGATGTCAGCTGGGTCTTCAGAGGTGAGGTGGTGGTGGTGGTGGTGGTGGGCAGCGGGGAGAAGCAGCAGGCAGCGCGAGATGAGCCCTAATGCAAATGCAATTATGATCTGGACGTTTCGGAAGGGCCCCGATTGTTCCAGGGCAGCTGGCAGCCTTTCCTGCTTTGTCTTGCTCTCCTCCCCAAATGAGGGCTGGAATGGGGGGGGGGTTTACAAGGAAGGGGGCATCCATGTGTAAAAGGGGGAGGGGGCAGGAATGTTGGGGGAAAGGAGTTGCCCTAGCAGCCCTTAAAGGGGTGGACCACCCCTCCGTCAACACGGGGAATCCTTGGCTCCCATGATGAGCCTTTGCCTTTGCCTTTCTGCCTTCTGTCAGGAGCCCCGGAGGGTATCCAGCATGTGCTATCTCTACAAAAACACCCACCGCAGAGACAGAAGTGGGTGCAAGCCTAGACAATGGGTGTGTGGGGGGGGGGGGGGAGAGAGAATTGCCCGCATTTCATAGAATCATAGAATCATGGAATCATACAGTTGGAAGAGACCTCAAGGGCCATCCAGTCCAACCCCCTGCCATGCAGGAATCCCCATCACAGAACTCCCGACAGATGGCCATCCAGCTTCTGCTTAAAAACCTCCAAAGGAGGAGACTCCACCACCCTCCTTTGTGGCAGCACATTATTCCACTGCCGAACAGCTCTAACCGTCGTGAAGTTCTTCCGAATGTTCAAATGGAATCCCTTTTCCTGTAGTTGGAAACCATTGCCCTGAGTCCTAGTCTCTGAAGCCATGGAAAACAAACCTGTTACCTCTTCAATATGACATCCTTGCAAATTTTCCCACCTACCAGACACCCCCATGTATAAGACGACCCCTTACTTTTCCAATCCACAATTATAGTTTCGCAACTGCACAATTCTCTCCTCAACTTACCTCCATGTATAAGAGGACCCTCAACTAGGGATGGGCATTTTGCTTCGGAACCAGTAGGTTACAAAACGAACCAGGCAACCTTTCCCTGAATGATGGACTACCATGTGTATTTCCTATGAATCTATAGGTTCACATAGACTTTGTGTTTATGACTACTTATAACCGTTTTGCTTTAATGTAATGTTGTCTAATGCTGTAAGGTGTCCCTCAATTCCTTGTTCTCAAATACTTGAACATGTCTTAATGGTGCTGGACTGTGTATTATCCCTCATTACTGTAAGCCACCTTGGGTCTTTTTCCAAGGAGAAAGGCGGGGTAAAAATATTCTAAAATAAAAGAAAATAAATACGGTTGCCATGGATCTGAGGCCACCTGACGGCGCATGAACAACAGTAAGTAACAATCTCACAAGCACACGTGAGGATGGAAAAGAGGGCAAGCTTCTTGTATCTTTTTGGTGGAGGAAATGTCAGCAGCAGCTGTAGCTCTCGGTAAAAGCTGCACATGCTCAGTTCCCGTTCTAAGAAATTATTAGAGGAAGAGGGGCCCTGGCTTCTGTTTCATCTAGATGCTCTACCCAGAAGGCATCATTAATATGCATTATGCTAACGATTTAGGTCTAATTAGGGGCAGGCGTGAGTCTTGCTTTTGGATTTCCATGTTTGTCAGGATTGCTTTTGAATCATCAGAGCTTTATCATAGCACTTTGAGCACCGGCTGTTGAGAAAGATGATGACATTTATTTATTTATTTATTTATTTATTTATTTATTTATTTAGTTAGTTAGTTAGTTAGTTAGTTAGTTAGTTAGTTAGTTAGTTA
>JAHTLZ010000017.1:2981552-2994651 GCA_023846285.1 Phrynocephalus versicolor
TACTACTACTACTACTACTACTACTACTACTACTACTACTACTACTAAGATTTCTTCTGCTCCTCTGCCAACAAGTAAACAAGGAGATGGGGTGGCTGGGTGTACTTTTCTATTGTTGTTCCCTTAAACGCGCTTAAAAGAGCTCCTAGAATAAAGAGATATGCCCATGTGAAATGGATGAGTTCTCTCCACTCCCACTTCTTGGCACAAAGGATTAAGGACCTTGTGGTGTCTCCCCCTTTTTGAGAAACTGGAGGTTGGCATCCCCCCCCCCCATTTTCTCCTTGTGGTGCCATTTTTTTCCAGAGGGGGACTTCCAGAAATCGTAACTGCTGCCTGGATCAGGAACAGTAGGAGGTTAGATACAAAAATTTAACTTTTTAAACCCCCCAACCCAGGAGAGAAAGCCATTTGGCTGGGCTCTCCAGCTCTCTTTCCACCTGCCATTTAGGCTGGGGTAAGACAGGCCACTGTAGTGTACTGGTTAGAGCAGGCATGTCCAAACTTCAGCCCTCATGATGTTTTGGATCATAACTCCCACAATCCTTTGTCATTGGCAGTCTTCTGGGAGTTATCGTCCAAAATATCAGGAGGGCCGAAGGAATGTTAGGGTGTAGAGATGGGCACGACTCAAAACAATGGTGTTTCGTTTGTCGTTTGGTCGTTTAGGGGTCCGTTTCGGTTCGTTTCTGTTTTCATGAGTTTTTTTTTGCAAATTTTTCATTTTCGTTTCGTTATGTAATGAAACGAAAAAACGAAAATGAAAATGAAAAATTGCTGTTTCGTTAGCATTCTTTTCAGTTCAACGGATTTGCCGCAAGGAAAATGAAAAACACGGCAAATTTTTTCGTTTCGTTTCCGTTTCCGTTTTGGTTTTTGAACATTTTTTGTTTTCGTTTTCGTTATGAAACGAAACGAAAAAACGAAAATGAAAACGAAAATTTCGCTGAGTCGTGCCCGTCTCTATTAGGGTGTCTGACAGGGACCCAAGGAGACCTGACTTCAAATCCCCATATGTAACAATGAAAGAAGACTATCTATGTATCTAGCAGGTTGATGCGTCTCTCACCTACAGAATCCTGGGATTGTAGTAGTAGTTGTTGCTATGAGTGTGTGTGTGTAGGGGGGTGATTCAGTGTTCTCCGCCAGGGCATCTCTCTGAACCATAAATGCCAGTATCCCATTGCTTGGAACCCTGGCAATGGAAGGGATCCCCCAAATGTTGTAACCGTGCCTCGCAGGCCCGCCCTTCCCCAGGCCCGCGGAGCACCCTACCTGTTTCGGTTCTGCAGTTTGTGGATTTCATTGGTCTGCATCTGCAACTGCTTCTCCAGCTTGTTTGTGGACAGAGAGTTCTCCAGAAGCTGGACCTCGATGCGGGAGGTCTGGTTGAACACCTGCGCAGAACAAGAAGCTGCAGTGAGAGCTAAAATCTCAGCGGGGATCTCCCCAGAACTTCACGCCATGAAGCTCCACCACCGCAACCACCACCACCATCACTGGGAGAAGAAGAAACCATAAGGCTCAGCTCAGCCCTTGGCCTCGCCAAGGGGCAGCTCCTGCCCTTCGCCACACTTCAGGAAGGGGTGGTGGTCTTCACGCAGAGAGAATCATAGAATCATGATATCAGAGAATCCTAAAGTTGGAAGAGACCTCAAGGGCCATCCAGTCCAACCCACTGCCATGCAGGAACCCCCATCACAGCATTTCCGACATATGACCATCCAGCCTCTGCTTAAAAACCTCCAAAGAAGGAGACTCCACCACCCTACATAAGAACATAAGAACAGCCCTGCTGGATCAGGCCAAAGGCCCATCTAGTCCAGCTTCCTGTATTGCACAGTGGCTTCACCAATTGTGTCTGGGAGCACACGAGACTAGATATCTGTCTCCTGATACCACTCCCCTGCATCTGGCCCTTGAAGTATCCTGGTTTTAAGCCTGGAGATGATACATCTCCATCATGGTTTGTAACCTGTGATGGACTTCTCCTCCAGGAATCTGTCCAATCCCCTTTTGAAGGCCAATCCACTTTTGTGGCAGCAGATTCCATTGCTGCGGAGGGTGGTGAAGTCTCCTTCTTTGGAGGCTTTTAAGCAGAGGCTGGATGGCCATCTGCACAAGATGGCTTATCTTGCGCAAGCAGCCCATGTGCTGTATCGGTCAGAATGTTACACCAGGGTCCCAGAGACCCGGGTTCAAAATCCCCACTCGGTTGTGAGGTTGACATAAGGAAAAGAAGTATTTCTCCTGCCTTGAGCACGCTGAAGGAAAAGGAAGGCATAAATTTTTTAACTAACATAGATTGTGGGTTCTGGTGACAATTTTAGTGTTTTGTGTTTAAATGTTTTTATTGTTTTAATTGTCCATTGCCTTTTTGGCGTTTTAACTGCTACTGGACTTTTTTTTTTTTGAGAGATAGAAACGTTTCGCTGTTCATCCAAATAGCTTCATCGATCTGAATACAGCTAGTGCAAGTCATCCTTCTTGTAGTCAGTCAGCTTTGACCTCTTGTCACCCTGGTCTGAATTAGGCTCATAAGATGAACAATGGCCTGAATAGGCTCGTTAGGGAGACAATAGTATCCATAGCCTTAAGGTGAACAATGGCCTAAGGTGCTGAAACCTGTCAAGAATGGGTCGTTAGCTATGGCCTTGGTGGTGAAGGCTTTTTGATTTGTCTGGGTACTTTGGAAAACACAGCCTGATAGGTAGCAGATAGACTATGCCTGAGCCCACCACCTCTGTTGAGGGAGGGGTTTTCAATGCTCACATGAATGACTTTTCTTACTCCTCTCTCAAACCACCTCTCTTCTTTGTCTAATATGTGTACATCCTCATCTTTGAAAGAGTGCCCTTTGTCCTTCAAATGGAGGTGTACTGCTGGAAGTTGAGTTATGTAGCCATGACTCAACTTCCAGATAAACTCACCTGGATGACTGAGAATCTTCACAAATTGTTTTAATTGTTCATTTTACTTGTAAGCTGCCCAGAGACCTTTGGGTAGTGGGCAGCATATAAGTTGTATAAATAAATAAATAAATAAATAAATAAATAAATAAATAAATGTTACATAATAATAAATGTCTGTTGACCAGAAACTTATGTTTTTACTCCAAAGTTAAGTAAAATGGTGTAAGTTGTTGGGGTGAGTTGATGATAATCAGCAATGTGTTGTTAGTGTGACTTATCTGTAACGAGGCACACAACCAGCATCTTCTTAATTAGCTGCAATGTCACTTTCTTTGGATTCTGGCTAGGGTTTGTGAGGTAGAATCCACACTTTGAATCATTGAATCATTTTTACCTGTTAATATGGAGTGATTCCCCCTGCCCACTTCCTAAATCTTATACTTAATTTCATTTCACAGTCACACAAAAGGTGAACCCCAAACACCTAAGGAAAATTCGTGGTGCCTACTATTATATTTTCCTTCCGGGCATGCTGTTTCTTCCATGCCCCATGCCTAAGCAGTGGGACTTGCAGATGAAACTCAGGCTTAGCTCACTTTTTAGAAATCTCTCACAGACGGAAGAAAATCAAGCCTGATCCACAAGATGTGGACTAATAAGACAAGCTTGTGGCAGGATGAAAAGGCATACTTGACCTCCTGGTGGAATACTGAACATGACATGCTTAACTGTCACCATCTCATTTGATGGCAACTGCTCGTTTCTTCAGCATCTTTCTGCTTTTTGCTTGACCGTAGGGCAGGCATGTCCAAACTTCATCCCTCCAGCTGTTTTGGACCACAACTCCCAGAATTCCAAGCCTGTATTGCCAATGACAACGGACTGTGGGGGTTGTGGTCCAAAACATCTGAAGGGCTGAAGTTTGGACATGCCTGCCTTAGGGCCTCTGCTGAGGACAGAGCAGTTGTACTCTTTGGAGCCCACATTTTGGATGCTTCTGAATGCAGGGAAGGGTCTCCGGACCTTTGCAAAACCTTCAACACAAGCTTTCTGGGAGCTCAGCTTCTATCCAGCTGATCCTAAAGAACCGAAAAAAGAGGTCCTGACCCCAGGATACGTCACTGCAGGTATTGCACCAGGGTTCCATTTTGCAATGAAATGGGAAGTTAGGTTTTGGTTGGCTTTATCTATTTATTTTTGAAAGAACAGATTGCTCAAAACCTGGAGATAAAATCCAACCCCTGGAGGAGATGCCATGACACGCCAACTGCTCAGGCTAGCAGCAAAGGAGTAGCCAGGATTTAGAGCGTCTGGGGACAAAGTTCGTTTTCGCGCCTTTCCTGCCGTCCCCCCACATCACACCCATCCAGCAATGGGGGGGGGCGAACCCTGTGGGCGTGGTATGTTTGTGTATGCGCGCATGTGCATGGGCAGGCAGGCGGATGGGGGCATACGTGTGTGCGCGTGCATGCGCCTTACACCTCTCCCACCAAGGTGAGGAAGAGGAGGAGCAGGAGGAGGAGGAGGAGGAGCGCACCAGAGCCACTGCGCTCCTGCCTGCCTGCCTGCTTCGCTGCTCACCTGGCTCCCAGTGGCGGAGGTGGCAGGGGGGGGGGCATTGCCAAGCCTTAGGAGAAAGGAGGACTGCTGGGCGGCCTGAGTGTGCACGGCTTCCTCCTCCTGCTCCCCCTCCAGGTACCCCCAGATTGCTGTGCCTGGGGCAGATGTACCCTTCTGCCCCTCCCCCAGCCCTCAGATATGCCCCTGGCTAGCAGAGGTTTGCAAACTGGAACTCCACATCTTCTCCACCCCAAAATGTATTTATTGTTCCTTGGCTCGTTTTCAGCCTTGCCCTTCCCGTCACGCCCCTGCAAAAACCCCACTACCTGAGCTTCCACATCTGTCAACTTCCTGGTCTGGGCCGCTGTTTGGTTCAAGAGGCTTGTGCCGATCTCCAACATGGTGGCCGTCTGGTTCTGCACCGCGTCTTGTTGAAGCTGGACCATCTCAGACTTCATGTTCATCTGGATGTAGCTCTCCAGCTAAAGAAGAACATAAGAACACAAGAACATAAGAAGAGCCCTGCTGGATCAGGCCAAAGGCCCATCTAGTCCAGCTTCCTGTATCTCACAGCGGCTCCACCAGATGCGTTTGGGAGCGCATGAGACTAGATATCTGTCTTCTGCAACCACTCCCCTGCATCTGGCCCTTGAAGTACCCCGGTTTTAAGACTGGAGATTACACATCTCCATCATGGTTTGTAACCTGTGATGGACTTCTCCTCCAGGAATCTGTCCAATCCCCTTTTGAAAGCATCCAGGCTAGATGCCATCACCACCTCCTGCGGCAGGGAGTTCCACAGATTAACAATGTGCTGGGTGAAAAAATATTTTCTTTTGTCTGTCTCACTCTCCCAGCACACAGTTTGAGTGGATGTCCCCTAGTTCTAGTATTTTGTGAGAGGGAGAAGAGTGTCTCTCTATCCACTTGACTCAAGCCCCAGACATGGTGGTTGGACGCTCAGAGATTCTTCCTCCTCTGGGCCAGCTCTAGCTTGACCTCTAACATCCCTCCCGTCCATCCCATGAGGAGAACTTTTGCCTTTCCATGTCCTGAAGCAGAAAGTCCCTCCCCCGATGAATCACGGTTGAGCTTCATTCCCTGGAGGCACACCTTCCATGCTTCTCTCTCTTGAAGCTTGGGTGTCCAACTTGGGGACAAAGTGGAACCTGACATAAGGCAGTCTGACCCAAAGAACTGTCTTGAACAACTCTTGTGGCCAAGAAAAAGTTCTTAGAGGTCAAGACATTCCGACCGTAATCTGGATCATTGCCTCCCAACGAAAAAAGAAAGAAATCTCTTGGAAAAAATTAATATCTCTGAGAAATATTGGCAGAGAAACATGTTAGTTGCTTGTGGCGTCCTCAAATTCCATCTTGTTCCCTAAATCTCTCTTCTCTCCCTGCCTTCCATCTGGCCAGAAACCAATCAATGGCCCTGTTGAAGCTGTAATAAAGTTCTGCTTGATTTACCAACTGCTGGACCGCAGAGTAAATTCGGACATACGTTTTCCAGGCTGTTTGTCCCAGCTAGCTAGAGGAAGAAAGGCAATTCTTTTGTGGTCCTTAGAGTGGTCCTTTTGAGGAAGGGGAGCATAGATTCCTGCATCCACAGGAACTCAAGGACATGCGTTAGAGAGTTACTTCACATCCCTCTCATCGCAGTTCGCCGTCCCGCTTGGGACTGGTACGAAGAAATGTTACTTCACATCCATTGTGTGACAACAGGAGTTCATACCGACCATGCCCCCTGAACTGGGATTTAAGCGTGATGAGCCGTACCTCTCCCTGGCCTTGGGAATCTGCTTGTCTCGGTTCTCGTTTCGAGACGAGAGCCCTTGAAGTAAGGCTCATCATGCAACGTACACATTCTCCATCTAGTGGCAGGAGTGCGAAGTGCCATTGGCCATTACATTTCCTATGGCGTTAGCAATGCAGTGCAGAGAGATAAAAAGACACAATTCCTCAAACTTTGTTTCCAAATGCATGGAAGGCAAAGTTACGGAGAACTGAAATATCGAAAAACGGAAGGTCAGACCAAAACAAAAAGGGCAAACGAAGGCAGGGAAGTACAGATGTAATCACGAAACAAGGACGTGCAGTAACAGTCGTCATGATACCATCAATCACGCCCGTGGGTAAACAGAAACAGGGACAGTACCGGGACAAGACCACGTGACCGCAAATAACATTATCACAAAACGAAAGTCATCTCGGAACGAGAAAGGATGTAAAGTAATTGTCTTACTGGAGGAAACCCGTGGTCTATCTGAGCCACCTTTCCTAATCCTGACTGGCAGCCTTGGTTCTCCTGGGTTTCAAACAGGAAGCCTTCACAAGCCTCATCTGGAACTTCTTGGTATTTCCTACCAATCAGAGGGTCGCCCTACTCAGATCCTGAAATTGTGCAAGATAAGATATGTTCTGAATAGTTACAGCAGTCATTGTCAACCGGTGGGCCCCCAGATGCTCCTGGACTGCAACTCTCAGAAGTCTTCATCACTAGCTGAGCTGGCCAGGATTTCTGGGAGTTGCGGTCCAGGAACATCTGGGGACCCACTGGTTGAGAAGCACTGAATTACAGTGTCCGAAAACGAAGTGCAACACAATGCAACATGTTGCAACCAAATGCAATACAATGCCATATGTTGCAACCAAATGCAGCACAGTGCAACATGTTGCAACCAAATGCAATACAATGCCATATGTTGCAACCAAATGCAGCACAGTGCAACATGTTGCAACCAAATGCAAAGAGACGCGACGTGTTTTTTTCTCATCCACTTGGTGGGTTTGGCAAAGAGGGGCAGTCCTGTACCAAATGATACCGCTGTGTATCTCTAACCGAAAAGAATCAGATTGGGCACCATTTTTAAACACTAATCTTGGCTTTACACATTGAGTTTTAATGTTATGAGACTTCAACTCCCACTAAGAGCCTGCCCTGGAATTAATATCACCAGGAGAGGCCTTTCTCTTGGTCCTAACACTTTCACAGGTGTGTTTGATAAGGAAAAGAGGAGAAGGCCTTCTCTGTGGCTGCTCCCAGACTTTGGAACTCCCTCCCACTGGAAGGCAGGCTGGCTCCATCTTTCCTGTCCTTCTGTAAACAGGCAAAGAGGATTCTCTTCAGGCAATCTTTCCCTTAGGGACCGGCTATTTGACTACTTATAGTTTTTAGCTAGTAAACATTGTCTTTTTTAAATAAATATTTTTATTCACCATTTTCACAGCATTAAAAAAAAGAGATAGAAATGATTTCTGCTTCTCATTTGCGGCTTAATGGTAAATCACATACAGTGGACCCTCGTATAACAAACAGTTTGTATAACATAAAATTTGTAAAACATAAAATATTCCGGAGATAGGAGAAATCTGCTTAACAGAATCGGGGCCAAATCCATACAACATAAAAATGGGATTACTCCGTTTTCAATGCATTCCTGTGGTAAATTTGTATAAAGGAAAATTTGCTTAATATAATTTCATTTGGAACGAATTAATTCTTTTATACAAGGTACCACTGCATTTACATATTCTACAATTTCCCATTAGTTACATTGCTCATAATACAATTCTTCCCTTCATTTACTGTCTTATTAACGAAATAAGCCACCTTGGATCCTTTTTAAGGACAAAGGTGGGATAAACATATTTTAAATAAAACAATAATCAAAGCGTGCTGCTTATATACTATCCCGTAGCACTTAAAGCACTCTCTAGGCGGTTTCCAATTAATGATGCAGACTACACATTGCCCATCCCACTCCTCCACAACCTAGGTAACTCGTTTTACTGACTTCAGAAGGATGGAAGGCTGAGTGAACCTTGAGCCGGCTACCTGGGACTGAACCCCCAGGTTGTGAGCTTCAGTACAGCTGTTTAACCACTGCACCATGAGGCTCTTCAAACAGACTCCTTCGCATCCTTTTAAGGAGAAAGGCAGGGTAAACATACTTCAAGTGAACAAACAGGCAGGCAGGCAAGCAAGCCACTTTGGGTCCTTTTTACAGAAAAAAAAGGTGGGGGTAAAGATATTTTAAACAACACAAAACAAAAAAGCCACACCGGGTCCTTTTAAAGGAAAAAAGGTGGGCTAGACATATTTTGAATAAATAAAATAAATACATCTCTGGCCCCTCTCTCACCCCCCCTTTGACTGTTGGACAGCTGGGAATTATCCCACTGTTTTCCCTTTGGGATACCACGCCACCAGTCCCAGGATATCTTAGGGCGTTTATACACGACCCCTAAGCTCCATGGCAAAGGGCTGCAACCTCCAGACCTTAAAAATGTTTCCCCACCAGGTCCGGAGTTTGCAGACAATTAAGTGCAACCCCGCCCACCTAAGCACGACCCAGCGCACCTTTCAAGTACCTGCTTTTGGGAGGTGAAAAATATTTGATGCGGAGAGTGCCTGAGCTCTCCTCGCTTCTTTTTGTTGTTTTTCTTTTGCCTCCGCCCCTTTAAGATCAACCAGGAAGTAAGACCGGGGCTCGGAGCAAGCTTCCACGCACCGGAGGTAAGGCATTATTCTTTTGTCCCTGTTTAAGGCTTTTTTTTCCCTTCCTCCCCTCACGCAGACAGAACAAGGAAGTGCGGAGTGGGTGGGGAGGAAGGAAGAGCGACAAACCCTCAAGATCTCTGGTCCGAATTTAAGGGACCAGCGGATCTGAGGGGTCATGTAAAAAGGCCCTTAAATGGACTGTGGCGAACTATTTATTTATTTATTTATTTATTTATTTATTTATTTATTTATTTATTTATTTATTTATTTTCTCTAATTCTACAGGTTTTTTTTACAAACTGACCTGTTTCACAAAAGCTTGTTCTCCCCGAAAGTGCTTTTGTACAAACAGTTGGACAAGGAAGCCCTTTCAAAATAATAATAATAATAATAATAATAATAATAATAATAATAATAATAATAATAATAATAATAATAATAATAATAATAATAATAATAATAGTATTTTTTTTAAAAAAGACCTGTTTACTCTTGTAAGCAAGCAAGCAAAGCAAAGCAAAGCAAGTCAGGTGGCTTGCTGGCTCTGCATCCCCAGCTGTTGCGTGCTTGAAGCAAATGCACAGAACATGCTGAGTCAACTCTTGCAAACGTGCAGTGGGAAAAGGCACAGCCCACAAGGCCACCTCGACTGGAACATTGAAAAGAATAGCAACACAGTGTTTGCCATGGTGCTTATAGACAAACAGGGCTGGCCCTAGTTTTTTTTGCACCCTAGGCGAGGGGCAGGGGGGTGGGCGGGGATAGGCACGGGGGGCGGCAGGGGGGCAGCAGGCTGGCCACGCCCTCTCCATTTTGGAGCCTTAGGCAACTGCCTAGTTCACCTTAATGGACGTGCCGGCCCTGTAGACGAAACTGCCTCTGCTGTGCGAAATTCTACATGACCCAGCAAAGGCACAATATCCAAACTGGGCCGACACTCAGCACTTTGCAAAGGATGGGAAGGAAGAGGCTTTGTGTTCTAGACCCAGATTAAAGTCAGATGTCACTTCCTCTGTCTCGATCCACCAGGGAGATGAATTTCCCCGAATGCCTCTATTTTTAGGGAATACTGTTGTAAATCAGATGATCAGTTAATGTGATCCGTTCCAGGTGCCCGGGTGTTAGAAAGATTTCTGGGATATGAGGAAAGGGGAGGGGGGAGGGGGTTTCAACAGACATGTGGTTCAGACCCCTGGGAGGTGGGGGGCACATCAGAAAAACATCCTTATCCGGTGACAGTCCATCACAGAAGCAGGAAACTTTTTTTAGAGGAGAACATCTTTCAGAGATAGAATTAAAGGAGCATGTTTAGCCAGACAAAGAGAAGACTGAAGGGCGACGTGATAGCCGTCTTCCAATACCTGAAGGGTTGCCACTAGAGATGGGGACGAAATGAGCGATTTTTTGTTTTCGTTTTCATTTTCATTTTTTTACGTAACAAAACGAGAAACGAATTTTGACTCCAAAATGAAACGAAACGACCCGAAACACGAAAAATTTTGTGGACCGCTTTGTTTTCGTTACGGCAAATACATTGAATTGTGCTAAATGGCAACGAAACAGCAATTTTTCGTTTTCGTTTTCGTTTTTCGGTTCGTTACGTAACGAAACGAAAACGATTTTTTTTTTTGCAAAAAAAACTCCCGAAAACGGAAACGAACCGAAACGGACCCCTAAACGACCAAACGACAAACGAAACACCATTTTTTTGAGTCATGCCCATCTCTAGTTGCCACAGGGAAAAGGGCATCGATTTATTCTCAACTGCTCCTGAGGGTGTGATAAGAACCAATGGGTGGAAAACTCATCAGAGGGAGAGCCCACCTGGGAATAAGGAGACATTTCCTGACAGTGAGAGCCATTCAACAGTGGAACAACTCGCCTTCCAATGTTGTGGGTGACCCATCGCTGGAGGTTTTAAAAAAAAAGATTAGACAGCCATCTGTCCGGGATGGTATGAATTCTCCTGCGCTGGGCCTCTTAGGTCCCTTCCAACCCTACGATAATTCTATGATGATTCTTGCACCACAGAAAATATTGGCCCACTCATCAGTTCCAAGGGAGACTGCAGCCAAGAAATCAGCAGGAGGTTGACAGAGGTGGAAGGGCAGCGATGAAGGCACGGAGCATCAAGAGTCAGGATGGGGTCCCTGGAAACCAAAGCCTAGATCCAATCTCTCTATATTATATTACATATCTTGACTGCCTCTAGAATAGTTTGGGCCCAAATGTGGGGAAAAAATGAAAACATTACTAAGGAGGAAGTAATTACAGCGGACCCTCGTATAACAAATGGTTTGTATAACATAAAATCTGTACAACATAAATTCCAGAGATAGGGGAAATTTGCTTAACAGAACCGCCTATGGGGTGAATCCGTACAACATAAAAATGGTCGTGATTAGGGATTACTCTGTTTTCAATGCATTCCTATGGGAAAATTGTATAAAGGAAAAATTGTTTAACACAATTTCATTTAGAACAAATTAATTCCTTTATACAAGGTACCACTGTATTAAAAAAAAAACTTATATCGTGCTGAGATGGACAGAATGATGTTGAAAATTAAAGAATAAGAGGATTTTAAGTGCTATTTGACATGGAATGGATGTTTATGATTGGTTTGAGCGCAGGAATAATGCATTAGGTGGCATTGAGACATGTTGTAAGCCGCCCCAGTTCAGCTCAATTCAGCTCGTACAAATTTTTGTTTTAAAAATTCGTACGAACTGAACCGACGGTGGGCCCAAATAAGAACAAACTGAACTACATCAGTTTTCTGTTGTGCCCACCTCTACTCCAATACAGTACATACATAGCATGGTCTCTGCCCCCCCCCTCTTGTGGCCTGTTCTGGTAATGCCATCTTTAGAAATAAGGGTCCCACGGTATTTCTAGAATTTTTCTTTTAACAGTTTATTATTTTCAGGCTGTGGATAAGAGAATGGATTAGTGCAGGCATGTCCAAACTTTGGCCCTCCTGATGTTTTGGACCACATCTCCCAGAATTCTAAACTTAGATTCCCAATGGGAAAGGGCTGTGGGAGTTGTGGTCCAAAACATCTGAAGGGCCAAAGTTTGGACATGCTTGGATTAGTGCATCAACAGATACCGATGCTGCAAATATGGTGCAGCAGGAGGAGTTGGGGATGCTCCACAATTGTAAACTGACTCATGTGCAGCTGGGGAAACAGGAAAAAAAATTAGACAGGCCATGTATAACTTTTTATTAAGAATTTGCACAACAGGCAGTGCCATGTAACACAATTCCAACATGCACAATGTTGTGCCCAAGTGTGTGCTTGTAAAAAGGCCTGTTTCCCCACCCCTACCCCCATCTTGGCTATCTTGGTGTTTTCCTGACAAAGCAGAGCTTTGGACTTGGTTCCAAAGATCGTATCGTTTGAAAACGCAACTTGTAGTTCTCGATCAGAACCAGTACCCTAATGATAGCTCATTAGTCCTTCCATTTTAAAAAGGGGGAGTCTTGTGGTCCATGCAAAATAAAATACCAATACAAGGATAGGCAGTGCCTTTACCAGTCTGCCAAGGTATTGCTTATTCTTGCATGCATTTTTTTATTTATTTTACTAGGTAGTTATTATTGTTAAGGTTTGGTGAGTACCCAAACGGCTTCAATAATTCATTGCCAGAAGCAACCAAGAGTGGAGTATGTCTCGACCTGTTTTTCACCACCCATAAATCTGGAATGTAGCAGATCAAACAGCCAAGGAGACTACATATCTTGGAAGGACCACAGTATCCAAATCGACCGGATTTCAAGTGACGAGTCCAGTTTTAGAAGGAGGGTGCAAATAAACGTCCCCAAACCCCATCCCCGGCGTAAACCACAGTTCATCCAGAAACTTTGGTCTTGTTGAATCCAGTAGAATATGATTCTCCCTGGGGGATAAAAACCAAGCTTCATTAAGGCTTCCAAGCTTCGTCTTCATCTTCTTTTTTAAGCCCGTGGATTAGCACAGGAAATGGGGAAAATATGAACCATCTATGAATGAACACAGCTCTGACCCCTGCTTTCTTGGGGGTGGAGACGGAAAGATGAAGTAGAACAAGCTGTCCTCTACTTTAACAGCAGATTTTAAAAAGGGATGGTGAACAAA
>JAHTLZ010000017.1:2995651-3006558 GCA_023846285.1 Phrynocephalus versicolor
CACTTTATAAAGAGCACTTTATAAAGAGTGCACTTTAAAGGCATGCATGACAGAATAAAATATTTTTCCTGACTTACCGGAATGGATTAATTGGTTTTTTAGTGCATTCCTGACAGCCAGATGGGCAGGGTATAAATATAATAAATGAAATGAAATGAAATGAAACCATGCTTCAGTTTACAAATTTTTCAGAACGCAAAATGTCCTAGAGAATGCATTAAATGATTAAAGCAAAGCAACGTGTTCTGCTTATATACCGCCCCATACCACTTCAAGTAGACTCTGGGTGGTTTACAGTTTAATTACAGTATGCAGGTTACACATCCCCCCCCCAGCAAGTTGGGTACTCATTTTACCGACCTTGGAAGGATGGAAGGCTGAGTCAACCGTGAGCCTTACTTAAACCAAGTTACCACTGTACCTTGATTTAAGATTAACTTGGTTTAAGACAAGAAAACATTTTGCAAGACAAGAAAATATTTCTTCTAAATTTTGCCTTGATCAATGAGCAATGTCTGGCAATACAAGCACTGGAGCAGGTCACGTGATCACAAGTGAGCCACTTGTGTGGGGCTCTCTCTCTCTCGCCCTGCTGGATTGTGGGTGAATTCTGAAATGTTCCTTCTCTGGCAAGCCTCAAAGGAAGAGGGAAGAGAGAAGGCAGGTCCCCCTCGCACCAGCCACAAAGGTTTTCAAAGGACAGTAATATTTATATTTTTCTTTAATTTGTTTTCAACATTCTTTCTTATTTTTCAAACCATTTCTAGTCATGGGGCAGCTAGTCAAGTGTGCATAGGGCTACAACTTGCACTTTATTGTTGTTGTTGTTGTTGTTAAGTCGTTCAGTGGTGTTCGACTCTACATAAGAACATAAGAAGAGCCATGCTGGATCAGGCCAAAGGCCCATTTAGTCCAGCTTCCTGTATCTCACAGTGGCCCCACCAGATGCGTTTGGGAGCGCATGAGACTAGATATCTGTCTCCTGATACCACTCCCCTGCATCTGGCCCTTGAAGTACCCGGGTTTTAAGCCTGGAGATTACACATCTCCATCATGGTTTGTAACCTGTGATGGAGTTTTCCTCCAGGAATCTGTCCAATCCTCTTTTGAAGGCATCCAAACCAGATGCCATGACCACATCCTGTGGCAGGGAGTTCCATAGACTAACAACACGCTGGGTGAAAAAATATTTTCTTTTGTCTGTTCTTACTCTCCCAGCCCTCAATTTGAGTGTATGTCCCCTAGTTCTGGTATTTTGTGACCCCATGGACCAGAGCTCGCTAGGCCTTCCTGTCTTCCACTGCCTCCCGGAGTTTGGTCAAATCCATGTTGGCTGCATCGATGACACTGTCCAACCATCTCATTCTCTGCCGTCCTCTTCTCCTTTTGCCTTCAATCTTTCCCAACATCAGGGACTTTTCCAAGGACTCATCTCTCCTCATGAGGTGGCCAAAGTACTGCAGCCTCAGCTTCAAAATCTGTCCTTCCAGTGAACATTCGGGGTTGATTTCTTTCAGGATGGATAGGTTTGATCTCCTTGCAGTCCAGGGGACTCTCAAGACTTTCCTCCAGCACCGCAGCTCAAAAGCATCAATTCTACGGTGATCAGCCTTCTTTATAGTCCAGCTCTCACTTCTATACATCACTACTGGAAAAACCATAGCTTTGACTATCCTGACCTTAGTTGGCAAAGTGATGTCTCTGCTCTTTAGGACGCTATCTAGGTTTGCCATTGCTTTCCTCCCAAGAAGCAGGCATCTTTTTATTTCGTTGCTGCAGTCGCCATCTGCAGTGATCAAGGAGCCCAAGAAAATAAACTCTGTCATTGCCTCCATTTCTTCCCCTTCTATTTGCCAGGAGGTGATGGGACCAGTGGCCATAATCTTAGTTTTTTTTGATGTTGAGCTTCAGCCCATTTTTTCACTCTCTTCTTTCACCCTCATTAAGAGGTTCTTTAATTCCTCCTCACTTTCTGCTATCAGAGTAGTATCATCTGCGTACCTGAGGTTGTTGATATTCTTAATTGTAGCTTGTGATTCATCCAGACCTGCCTTTCGCATGATGTACTCTGCATATAAGTTAAATAGGCAAGGTGACAGTATACAGCCTTGTCATACTCCTTTCCCAATTTTTAACCAGTCACTTGTTCCATATCCAGTTCTGACGGTTGCTGCTTGTCCCACATATAGATTTCTTAGGAGACAGATAAGGTGGTCAGGCACTCCCATTCCTTTAAGGACTTGCCATAGTTTGTTGTGGTCCACACAGTCAAAGGCTTTGGCATAGTCGATGAAGCAGAAGTAGATGTTTTTCTGGAACTCTCTGGCTTTATCCATAATCCAGCACATCTTGGTGATTTGATCTCTAGTTCCTCTGCCCCTTCGAAATCCAGCTTGTACTTCTGGAAGTTCTCTTTCCACATACTGCTGAAGCCTGCCTTGTAGAATTTTGAGCATAACCTTGCTTGCACTTTATTATTGTCACATTGAAAACGCAGAGTAAAATCCAGTTGTTAATCCCAAGCAGAGCAGATTCTGCAGCCAGGTACCTAAATCATGGTGTGGACGTGGACTTCTCGCCAAATTCTTTTGTGAATTTTGGCATTTTGTGTGCGCAATATGTGGTCTATGGGGCCCCAGAATGAATCATCTGATTTTCCATGATTTCTCATGGGGAAATTTGCTTTGATATAAGAATGTTTTGGTTTACATGCATGTTTCCAGAACGGATTATGGTCGTAAACCAAGGTGTTACTTTAGCTAAAAAATATGTTCATTTCCTCCTACTGTGCATTGAAGATGGCTTGTATGATTTCATTTTGTAGCAGTTTGCTCTGTGTTGTGAATCGCCCAGAGTGGCCTTTGGTTGGATGGGTGATATATATAAATCAAATAAATAAATAATTCTCCAAAGTCAGCAGGGAGGCTTTTGTATAACCGCAATCACAATTTATCTTCCAACACTGGAACTTGGAAAAGGTTACTTTTTGTGGACTACAGCACCCAGAGTCCCCTGTGGGGGGGGATTCTGGGACCTTTAGTCCCATATGAACAACTTGTTTTCCGAGCTCTTGGAAGGAACTGTGCTTCTGGAAGCAGTGGGGGCAAAGAGATAGCTCTGGACGCTGTCCTTGAGTGGGATTAGGGCATCCAGCCAGAGTCCGGCCAGGGTCCAGGAAACAAGCTCAGAGGATCCAAGCCGTTTTTGCCAAAAAGTAGTGAAGCTTCTTCCAGCTTCGTTTGCTTCTTGCTCTCCCCCCCCCCGCGTGTGTGTGTGTGTGTGTGCGTGAGAGAGAGAGAGAAAGAGAGAGAGAGAGACTTTTTGTTACAGTTTATTACAATTGTGCCTTGTGACACATTGGTGAAACTGCTCACGATCTGGGATTCAATCCCAGGTAGCAGGCTCAAGGTCCACTCAGCCTTCCATCCTTCCCAGGTTGGTAAAATGAGTACCCAGCTTCCTGGGGGGGGGGCAATGTGTAGCCTGCGTATTGTAATTATACTGTCAACCACCCAGAGACTACTTGAAGGGGTATGGGGTGGTATATAAGCAGAACACTTTCCCCAAAGCATGCAACATTCTTTGGCCAAATAAAACCAGTGAGATAGATAGGAGAGAGTGGAAACCCCTTTTAAAAATATTGCCATGTGTGCATGTACGTGTTTGCATTACAGGCAAAAACACTCCATAAATATGTCAGACACCTTGACAGCTGTGTTATGGCAGCTCTCTCAAGAGAAATCTTGGGGAGAGGCTCTCTATACATGCACAAAGGCACTCTCCTCTTTTATCTTCTTCTTCCTGACCATCCCAGACTGTAGCCTTGTGCGCTGCAGGCATGCTGAACTTTTTCGGCTGCCGAGCCACCATATATGTTAAAGCATCTCCCTCCCTCCCTCCCTCCCTCCCACCACGCACCTCACCAGGCTGCCTGCTTGTTTTTTCAAGACCCAAATCCAAAGCAAACAGGTCCCATTAAGTGATTCCAGCTGGATTTATGAAAAACAGCCCTGTCTTTGGGAAGAGCAACATCGCAGCGCAGGGGTCACCAGGACGTGGGGATCTGAGAAAGCCAAGCCCTCCTTGCGTTTAGAGAAGGCAGACTTTGTTTGGCGGATTCCCCCGTGGCCCCTGTGGATGGCGTGGTCAAGCCCCTCTTTAAAAACTGACGGAAACGGGGGGGAATGAGTGCGATTCCCACTGCACAGGGTATCTCTTCACTGATTTGACTTCTGTCCAACCGTCCTAGGAATCAACGTTCGGTTGCAGAATTCCCTCTGATCAGGATTGCAGCTTCTCCCGGGGCTGAACCGGGCGGTATAGATTTCATGACAGAGCAATCATCAGAGGTTAAAGTTTTGCAAATTCCCTTGTGTTTTGTAAAAGGCCATCGGGAGATCAACATTTCTCAGACACAGATCTCTGAAGGATTTTTATGCCCAGAACAGGAAATAGGCACTTTTCTTAACGGAGTGGCACAGCATGGGTTTCTAGCACTGGGGGGGGGGGGCTGCTGGAGCAAGGCAAGTATTGCTGGGCATGCAGCATATGCCCCCACATCACATCTGGGTTGGGTGGGCCACTGCAGGAGATGCCCCCACAGTGGTGCCATGAAACCGCCCTGGATCCACTTGGGTTAAGTGCTGGCAACGGTGGATCAGACTTGGCGCACGCTGGGTGGGGTGCCCTGTGCGCCCCGGGGCAAGCACTCCTCTGCCTCCCCATACCCTCCCATGCCACGCCATTGCTTTAATGCTGACCCTCCCAGAATATCATCAGGAATGGCCCAAACCCTGCAGATATTCACTTACAGCCTGTGTAACCTGCCGCAGCTAATCGCAGTTCATTGACAAGGACAGTGGTGGCAACCCTGCGGCACTCCAGCTGTTTAGACCACAACTCCCAGAAGTCCAAGCCTGCATTGCCAGTGACAAGGGACTGTGGGAGTTATGGTCTAAAACATCTGGAGTGCCGAAGGTTCGCCACCACTGGACAAGGAGATGGTGCCCCTCACAGATGGGTAAACAACTGGGCACATGATCAAGACATGCTCTGACACAATCCTTCGGTCAGCCAGAAGAATTTGTGCAAACCTCAAGCAGACACCAAGAAACTTCTCACCACTGAGGTTTTTTTTTTTTTCCACCTGGCAAACAGAATAGTCCTAAACCCTCATCAGCCCTAGTCAATGGTAAAACATGCTGGGCTTTGTAGCCTAACACCATCTGGAGAGATGCAATTGGAGGCATCCTTTTGGAAGCAGTAAGTGGATGAGTCTTAACTAGAGATGGGCACGGAACAAACTTTTTTCATTTCCGTTATTCGTTATTCATTCCATTACGTAACAAAACGACTAATGAAAATTGTGATGAAAACGAAACGAAACGAACAGAACCACGAAAATTGGGTTCAATACGTTTCGTTTTTGTTAATGAAATGAAATGAGCTGTTTAAAATGTTTAAAAACGCCCTGGACATCCATAAAAACACAGCGATAATTAATTATACTGTCTGATAATACCTACCAGCGGGGTTGAGGTCCTTAAAATGTGCATTTATGTCTTTTTTCAGATCGCTGTATTTTTTTCCTTTAAGGGGAGTTAGGGGACATCGACCCAAAATGGCTCCCAGATGCCTAATATTGATTTCTTGGGTATTAAAACGCCCTGGACATCCGTAAAAACGCAGTGATAATGCGACAATTATTTGAAATTATTACCTACCAGGGGGCTGGGGTCCTTAAAACGTTTGTTTTTTTCTTCTCCCATCGCAATGTATTTTTCTTTTCCCTTTAAGGATGACAAAATGGATGTTGCCAGCCACAAAATGGAGGCAAGCCATGTGATGGGATCATGTTCAACCAACAGCATGCCCAGGTTGCAGACTGGGCAGGTCTGGCAGCCACAGAGGGCATAAAAAGCTCTGGCAGCCTCCGTCCTCCTTGCAGTCTCCGGTGGGAGTTAGGGTGGGATTGCTGTCTCTGCGACTCTAGCTTCAGTCCTGCAGCCTCCCTGTGTGCGTGCGTGCGTATCTCTCGGTGAGTACCCTCCCCTGCCCCACAGTGCAGTCACTCTGTGGCTGTCTTGCACCCTGGTCAATGCCCGCCGCTGCCTTTGCAGCCTCCCTACATATCTAGTCTATACTGTGTCTCTGCCAGCATCAATTTTTTTTAGTGTTTTCCCTCTGGTCTGGGGCGTTGGGGGACGCCCGCACACGGAAATGCTTTAAAAAATTGCGCAAAAAGTGGGTAGAAATGAAAAACAAAACAAAACAAAAAAATTTCCAAAAATTCACGAAAAATGGAAATGAATCGAAATGGACCTCTCAACGAAAAATGAAAAACCGAAACACCATTTTTTGGATTCGTGCCCATCTCTAGTCCTAACACTAAAATTGATAGGATTGCAGGGTAAATCAATGTGGGATATCCTGAAATTGGTGAACACTTGCAAATTAGACGTGGACAATCTAACCCTTTTAATCTCTACCCAGAGGAAGGAAAACGGACTTTTTCGTTGAGGCTTTGAATTATAGAGCTGGAAATGACCCCAAGGGCCACCTCATCTGAATAATCTGACATCTGCAACATTCTGAAAAATGTGTAAAATTCCTTTTTATCGATCTGTTGTTTGGGGAGGGAAAGATGTTTGCCATTTCTAAGTACAATGAGAGATCTGAGTCTGGTGAGTACAGAATCGTGAAGATTCATGGGAGTTGGGGGGGGGAGAAAACCCACACAAACCATCTTGTTTTCCTTCAATTCGCACAAATGCAACGCCTTCGCATGAGGCTCCCTGCCATCAACCAGGAGACATGGCTGATTTGGATAAAGAGCCGGAGCCTAGATTTTGCAGGAGTCAGATTCATTCGGAAAAGCAAGAGGTCTCAGCCTTTTTTTAACAATCTCATTCCACCACTAGCGCAGATTACATTTCACCTGGCCGCGTTTCTGCTGCCTCAACACGAAGGCTTCCCAGTAGCAAGTGGGGGATGCAGCTGTGTGTACACAGCAAAGGAGCAAGAGGCTTCTCCACTAAAGTACACAAGGAGTTCCTAACTGGAACCCAGCCGCTGCCGTTCCCTGAGCTCCTTGCCCTCTGAAGATGCCGGCCACAGCATCTGGTGAAATGTCAGGAAGAAAAACTTCCAGAACACGACCAAAGAGCCCGAAAAACTCACAACAACTAATAAGCGCAGGACTTCCGAAGCGGGTTCCAGCTCACTCTGGGCCAAAACAGAAGCCGCATTAACAGCAGGAAGATCAGGCACTGTGCAAGAGGTGAGGGAATAGGGGTTAAACTCAAAGGATGAGAATTCTAGCCAACATAACATATAAACATAAGAACAAAAGAACATAAGAAGAGCTGATGCCAAAGGCCCATCTAGTCCAGCTTCCTGTATCTCACAGTGACCCCACTAAATGCCTCTGGGAGCACACAAGACTAGATATCTGTCTCCTGATACCACTCCCCTGCATCTGCCCCTTGAAGTACCCCAGTTTTAAACCGGATGTCACATCTCCATCATGGTTTGTAACCTCTGATGGACTTCTCCTCCAGGAATCTGTCCAATCCCCTTTTGAAGGCATCCATGCCATCACCACATCTTGTGGCAGGAGATTCCACAGACTAACAACGCACTGGGTAAAAAAATATTTTCTTTTGTCTGTTCTCACTCTCCCAATCCTCAGTTTGAGTGGATGTCCCCTAGCCCAGTAAAAGCAGTTCGAGCCCCAGCTGGGAAGTTTTAACTGAAGCCTGATCTTTCATTTGCCCACCAAAAGATCTCAGCAGACTGCAAGGATGGGGGAAGAGGGAAGGGTGTTCCCCCACCCCCTCATCTCTCCCCAGCATCCTTTGTTCTCATGACATCTCACGGCATCTCTGGAGACATGCATAGAAGCAGGTCATTTTTTTCATCACTCTGCATGCTCTAGAGCTGCTGCTGCTATTTGATTTGATTGTTCATTGGTTGGTTGGTTGGTTGCATTGCATTGCATTGTACTGCATTTATATAAGAACATAACATAAGAAGAGCTGTGTTGGATCAGGCCTAAGGCCCATCTAGTCCAGCTTCCTGGATCTCACAGTAGCCCTGCCAGATGCGCCCAGGAGCGCACAAGACTAGATATCTATCTCCTGATGCCACTCCCCTGCATCTGGCCCTTGAAGTACCCCTGTTTTAAGCCTGGAGATGACCAACCTCCATCATGGTTTTTAACCTGTGATGGACTTCATCTCCAGGAATCTGTCCAATCCCCTTTTGGAGGGGTGCAATGCATTCTTCTGGGCAGTTCACAACAACACAATGGATAAAGAAAATCAACTTGTGGAACATATCTGCTGCTGCGGCCGCTACAATTCACAAGCTTGCCTTTGTATTCATGGCAAAATCTCCACCTTCATTCTTTCTCTCGCCCACCATTTTACAGTTGTTTGCTGAAGGTTCCCTCCGAGGGCTGCCCACCCCATTATCTCAGGGAAGGAATACCGCTGAGTTACCCTTATGAAAACATCTCTGTTGAGGGGATGCTGACATGACAGGCAGTCTGTGAGGGTTGCTCTCCCTCCTTCTTCTCAAGTTCCTGTGATTCTCGGGCTGCTTTGGGACTGTCTCCGGCTTTGGTGCTCAGAGGCCAAGTTATTTGTGGGTCTGACGCAGGCAGCCCTCATTTGGATGATGGGGAGGTCGGAAGAGACTTAGGCCGTTACTTCACGAGGTGCCTCGCTTCGAATCGACCTTGCCTTCGATTTGAATTCGGAGGCGGTCACGTGGTGGTCACGTGGTCTCCCTTCGCTCCCACCCCCGTTTCTCTGTACTCACGCGGGGCATTTTTGGGACTGAATCGATTACTACCTCACGTGCTCCCTTCGCATTAGAAAGCTGATTTGCAACGTCCGGTTCCACTCTCCTTTTATTTTTTTTAAAAAAATTACTCGGCGTATCGATGCATCAATGCTTGGCTGTCATTCACGACAGAGCGTGGTTACTGTACGATCCTGTGTTTTCTGCTCCTAATCTATATTGTTTTGTCCATTGTTTCCTGGCATCATTGGCAGCCCCCCCCCCGCCGCCGCCGCCGCTACTCGGAGGGAGCCCTGCATGGCACAGCCACCCGCCCTCCGCCGCTTGCACGCTGCCTGCCCCGGGTGCCCTGCTCTGGCCGGGCGAGGCGGCAGCGGCTCCTCCTGCTCCCGCTGCCGCCGCTGCCGCCGCTACTCACACAATGAAGTAACAGCACAAAGCGATGAAACGATATAGCGATGCATCGATATCCCTGTTTGAATATTTTTTAAAAAAACTTGAAATAAAAGCCAAAAACCGAGACCACACGTGACGTTGGGAGCGAAGCGAGATGCGAAGCGAAAAGATTCCCGGCCCATGGCAGGGGAATCACTCACCCCGGTTGGAGCACGGTAAAGGGGGCGTGGTCGGGGTGACGTTGCAGCCAAAAAGGAGGAGCGTGCGGACTGAAGCGATCGGTTCGCACAGAAATGACGGCTTGCCGCAAAGCGAGCGGCTCGTGAAGTAACGGCCTTAGGAGATGGGGGAGAGAGGGCCTTTATTTATCCTTTGGTCATCTCCCGATTAAGAACATACGGATATAGGAAGAGCCAATGCTGGATCAGGCCAAAGGCCCATCTAGTCCAGCTTCCTGTATCTCACAGTGGCCCCACCAAATGCCTCTGGGAGCGCACGAGATGAGATATCTGTCACCTAAGACCACTCCCCTGCATCTGGTCCTTAAGTACCCCGGTTTTAATTCAAATGCACAGGTCTGACAAAGAGAGGGAGATTGAGCGGGACCCCTCACAGATATCCCAAACGATGGACTGGTTGATAGATTGACTGATCAGTCCATCCAATTATCCATCTATCCATAAATTTTTTACCCTCTTTTCTCCCCCCCCCCCCACCCACAGGAACTCAAGCTGGGTTTTCATTTGTGTCTGTGTGTTTTGTTACACACACACACACACACACACACACACACACACACACACACACACACACACAGGGTATTTTAGATATGAATCTAAAATATGAAAAACTAGATATGAAAAACTCGAGATGCAAAGGGAAGTCCATGCAGAGCTCAATGCATCCTGGGAATGGAAGTCTTCCAAAAAAAAATTCCGCAAAAACACGACATACAAAAATTCCCTATGGGAAAACCCGAGATACGAATTTTTTGCAGAAGACCTCCATTCCCAGGTTGCATTGCACCCCATTCAGATCCATGATACAAACATTTTCACAACATGAAGCGTCTTAAGGAACAAATTAATTTCATATCTAGAGGTACCACTGCATACGCAGAAGGGAAAAGATGGAGTATGTCTGTGAAGATTCTCAGTCATCTAGGTGAGTTTATCTGGCTGTGATTTCAACAATACCTAGACAAATCAAAAATACTTCATACCTTCATCACCAAGGCCATAGCTAACAACCCATAATTTATGGGTTTCAGCACTTTAGGCCATTGTTCACCTTAAGGCTATTGAGACTGTTGTCTACCTAATGAGCCTATTCAGGCCAGTGTTCATCTCATGAGCCTCTGTCAGACCAGGGTGACAAGAGGTCAAAGTGAACTATAAAATGAAGGACTTGTAACTAGCTTTCTTCAGACTGATGAAGCTGTTTGGATGAGCAGCAAAACATATCAGTCTCTCAAGAAAAAGAAGTCCAGTTGCCATGACTCAACTTCCAGAGAAAAGATGGAAGATGGGGTACAAAACGTAAGCCCACTTGCCATGAGTCAACTTCCAGTGAAGTCATCCTTTCTGGTGGAATCTGGCATGCACATGTGCTGATCACCCCCTAATTCAAATTATCTCAGTTCTTCTTCTTCTTCTTCTTCTTCTTCTTCTTCTTCTTCTTCTTCTTCTTCTTCTTCTTCTTCTTCT
>JAHTLZ010000017.1:3006568-3016957 GCA_023846285.1 Phrynocephalus versicolor
CTTCTTCTTCTTCTTCTTCTTCTTCTTCTTCTTCTTCTTCTTCTTCTCCTCCTCCTCCTCCTCCTCCTCCTCCTCCTCCTCCTCCTCCTCTTTTTCTTCTTCTACTCCAAGAAAAGTCTCTTATTTTCCTCTTCATAGCAAGGTGGGCAATGCACAGTACATGAGCTGGATGAACTTTCCTGTCCTTCTCTCTGCTTCCCTTATCTCACTCCCTTCCCTGACTGGACTTGGCCAAAAGAACACTGCACAAGCTTGCCACTGCTAGAAAGAAAGGAAAAAAGCACCTTTGTCACCTCAACTTTCCTTTCAGAAGGGAAGAAGACACTCTGTCCTGCCAATCGGGTGCAGCTCTATGATTCAGGAGAGCCCCTGGTTGCCCTCCTGTGCCAGAGAAAACCTTTGCAGCTTATGCTGTGCCACACTCAGGGGTGGGTGGTTCCTCTTGGTGATGTAGGCCTCCAATAGTAGTGGGGAATTTGGGTGGGGGGCTCCAGAGCAGCCCTCAGCACCATCTTAGAGAAACCGCGGTATCTCAACTTATGAATTTAATCCATTCCAAATGCATGTCTTAAGTCAAACTACTCTTAAGTTGGGGTACCTATATAAAAATTGAAAAAAATACAGTGCTACCTTGTATAAAGGAATTAATTTGTTCCAAATGAAATTCTGTTAAGCAAATTTTCCTTTATACAAATTTCCCATAGGAATGCATTGAAAACAGAGTAATCCCTAATCACGACCATTTTTATGTTGTATGGATTTGCCCCGTAGACGATTCTGTTAAGCAAATTCCCCCTATCTCTGGAATTTTTAATGTTCTACAGATGTTATGTTATACAAACCGTTTGTTATACGAAGGTCCACTGTAAGTTGAAAATAATGAAAAAAAAATGTAAGTTGAGCAGACCATATTTAAAATTTGTAAGGCAGCAGTTAAAACTCCAAACGTTTTCTGCTCTTAAGTCGAATCACTCTTAAGTGGACTGCTCTTAAGTTGGGGTACCACTGTATAAGGGAAATATGCCAGGCAACCTCCGGCTGACAAGTCAACTTGAAGACACCATTTCCCAGAGTATCCCATGACTTTCGGATAACCTCACCTGGGTGACTGAGAAACTTCAAAGGACACATTTCCCTGAGGTGTTATCAGTGAATGCAAAGGACTGGGATGAGAGACCAGAACTTCATCTTAGTTTTTTTTTAAGTGGAAATTATTTTTTTTAAAAACATTTAAAGCTATTAGATAATTCATTTGAGTGTCCACTCTTTGGCATTCCCTTGCTTTGCTTGCATAGCCCACCAATATCAATAATGCACTGGAGCTGCTCCTTCACCCATAAACCTTGGATCCTTTCTGAGGAGAAAGGCGGGGCGAAAATATTCTAAGTAAGTAAGTAAGTAAGGGTATTTGTACACGACCCCTAAACTCCGCTGCAAATGGCTCCCAGCTCCGGAGGTTAAAATTGTTTCCCCACCAGCTCCGGAGTTTACAGATAATTAAGTGCGACCACGCCCACCTAAGCGTGTCCCAGCTCACTTTTCAAGTACCTGCTCTCCGGAGGTGAAAATTCCTGATGCAGATATAACGTAGTGACTGCCGGGCTCTCCTTGCTTCGGTATGTTCTTTTTTTGCTCCCCGCCCCTTTAAGAGATCTGAATGCAGTGCTGGGAGGGCAGAACGGAGGTGAGCGGCATTCTTTTCTTCCTTTTTTCCTCCCTTCCCTCATGCAGCCAGCAGCCAGGAGTGCGGAGGGGGTGGGAACGCAGGAACAGCGACAAACCCCTAAGATCTCTGGTCCAAATTTAAGTGGCCAGCGGATTTTAGGGGTTGTGTGAAAAGGCAATAAGTGAGTGAGTGAGTGGGTGAGTGAGTGAGTAAGTAAGTAAGCAAGCAAGCAAGCAAGCAAGCAAGCAAGTAAAAAGTTCACATATGTTTTTGGCTCTCAGCCTCAAAAAAATCCTCTGTGGATCTAAATTTACTGGAGCCCCGGAAGCAAGAAACGGTAGGAAAACAAAGCCAACTTTTGAGAACAGTCTGAGAAACCACATCCTCTGACCTCCAACCAAATCTGTATCCCAAATGCTAGTCTGATGGCAGCCACAAGGGAGAATGGTCCTGGCATTTGTATCTGCTGAGAGAAGAAACCTGTCCTTAAAGCTTGGGGAACCTTTGTCTTTTTGGGACTACAGCTCCCATAATCCCCCCCCCAGCCAACAAGGCAATTCCAAACAACGCAGGCACTCTCTGGGTACCAATACAGCCTCCCTATAGCACAGTGTTCTTGACCGACTTCAGAAGCTAAGCAGGGTCAGGTTTGGTTAGGACATGGATGGGGGACCCTCAGGTGCTGTTCATCTTCTCCAAGAACACCAGGGGTAGAACCATGCTTGAAACCTTGAAGGCAAGCTATGGGGGCCAGTCCGACCTGACACAACCCCAGCCTAGATGGAGGAAAAGGTCGCCATGTAAATGACCCTCTCACGTTTCTACGGCTGGCTTTACAGGACTTCAAACAATAGCCACAGAACAATAGATGAGGCTCATTTTCATCTCCAAGTAATCTGTAAAGGATGATTCAATGTGAGGGAAAGGCATTCTTTTTTTAAAATAATAATAATTTTATTAATATTCCATCATCTTAACATTTCATATTTCTAAGTTGATTTCTACAAACTGTTCCATTTGTCATTTGTCATCATATTGTCTGGGTGCGTTTAACATTAATTACATCACGTCTTAGTACAGTGGTACCTTGTATAAAGGAATTGCCCGTATATACTCGAGTATAAGTCTACCCGAGTATAAGCTGGGCCCCTAATTTAAACTCCCAAAAGTGGGAAAATTTATTGACTCAAGTATAAGCCTAGGGTGGGAAATGCAGCAGGGCCTGGCAACTCCTCCTTTGTGAACTAGGTGTGTGTGTGATGTTTAAAATGACTTTTAGCCACCAAGGCAAGTGCTTGAGTTGGTGGCTAAAAGTCATTTTAAACATTGTTTTAAAATGAGCTTTTAAAAAGTCATTTTAAACATGGGGGGGGGGTCAGGAGAAGTGGCGCACAATGTTTAAAATGACTTTTAGCCACTGACCCAAACTTGCCTCAGTGGCTAAAAGTATTGACCCGCATATAAACCAAGGACCCCTTTTTTCAGCCCAAAATTAGGGCTGAAAAACTAGGCTTATACTCGAGTATATACAGTAATTTGCCCCAAATGAAATTCTGTTAAGCAAATAGGAATGCGTTGAAAACAGAGTCATCCCTAATCACAACCATTTTATGTTGTACGGATTTGCCCCATAGACGATTCTGTTAAGCAAATTTCCCCCATCTCTGGAATTTTTTATGTTGTACAGATTTTATACAAGCCGCTTGTTATACAAGGGTCCACTGTACCAAATGCATTGTTTCTTCCCTCCAACCAATCATAAAATCTATTCCACATTGAATAATACACAGAGTCCTCTTTTTCTTTGATTCTTAATGTCATTCTGTCCATCTGAGCACAGTCTAAGATATTTTTTGTGTGTAATTGTTTCCTCCTTAGGTATTTTTTTCATTTTTCCACATTTGGGCCCAAGCAATTCTAGCAGCAGTCAAGATATAATATACCTATCCTGTATATTAACATTTTCCGGCATAATGTACACGTGACGTGGCATTCTGTACATGCTCAGCAGCATGGTTCCAATGCCCAGATCAAATTTATTTCTACGTTTCATCTCTGTATGAGGCAAAGCCACAGACAGTTCAGGAGACGCCACCTTCAAGAACCGGCTTGGGTCAAAAGTAGCAGCAGAAATCCAAGGAAGAGCCACAGGTGGACTTGCCACTACCTCTGGAGTGGCAACATGCCCTTTAGAAACAGTTCCCAACCTTGGGTAAGCCAAGTGTCCTTGGACTGCAACTCCCAGAAGCCTTCATCGCTAGCTGTGGCTGGCCAGGGTTTCTGGAAGATGCAGTCCAAAAACACCTGGATAACCCAGAGGGGGAGCTGCTGCCTTACACTATAGAGGACCACCCCTAATTTGAAAGCCTCACGTACTTGAATGGTTGCCTAGATCAAGATGAGGATGCTCCAATGTTTCTCAGATCTTGAGACCCTTGGTTGGGTCTCAGATTTCAAGCTCATCCCTTTCTGTGGACAAAAGCCCCCTTTCCAGTACCTGAAAAAGTCCCCCCCTTTTTTTGCAACCTATTCTCCAAATCGGTCAAGCAAGATTATCCAGAAAGCGTTTCTAGCAGCAATGCCCACAACGACATATCCAGACCCTATTTCTCCCTTACCTTCAGCAGCCACTGGGTGTTGTTCTCCAAAACTCTTTCGAGTTCCCGGACACGCTGGACGGAAAGGTCCTCGTCGACCCCGAGCGAAGGGCCGGCCGGGGAGTCCCGCTGAAGAGTGTTGATGTTGAAGGTGTCCCCGGGGTGCTGGCAGGGTGGCGGGTCAGCCTCGGGCAGGACGAAGGTGTAGCTGCAGCGCCCCTGCTGCACTCGGTGGGACCGTCGGCGGAGACCTCCCTCGCTGGCCTTCCGTTGGTTTCCCTCTGCCCAGAAGGTGGCCAGCAAGGAACACAAGGCCAGAACCTGGAGGTGGATAACTTTTTGCATGGTGAGATGATGGGGCAATGCCTCCTACACCCTGGCCTGGTGGCCCGTCCCTGGGAAGAAGCTTGGGGGAATGGAGAAGCCACTTGGAAGTCCACCGAGCTCTTCTCGGTGCTTCAGAACATGCTGAATTCTTGTCCACGCAGGGCTTCCGTTCACTTTACTCTTCTCCTGCCTTTCTCGCCGCCCACCCCCCAAGCAGCTTCTCCGCAGATTCTTCTATCATACTGCTGGCTCCAGCCACGATATGGGCCTGGCTCAGCCAAAAAAGAGGGGGTGGGGGAAATCAGAAGGGAAAAGAATCCGGACATTTCATGCCTCCCTCCCTCCCCTCTTTGGAAGAGCTCAAGTTTCACATGGGATGTTTTATGTACACAGACACAGATTGAGGGAGCTGGCGAAGCCGATGGGCAGATCCCATTCTCAACAACACCACTTTTAGAGATCTGATGTAGAATGAGGGAGAGTTACTTTTGTTTGGAGGAGGAGACCAGAATCCACTAGCCAGCATGGGTTGGGTGAGGGGACCTGGGAGTTGTAGTTCATTATCCCCTGACATCTGCCTCTGTTGCAGAGTTGATAGAATTATAGACTCTCTGAGTTGGAAGGGGCCTCAAAGGGCACCGAGTTCAATCCCTGCTCAAGACAGGTGTCCACAGCAAAGCATATCTCACGTGTGTCCAATTTTCCCTTGAATGTGTCCAGCGTTGGAGCGCTCACCATCTCCTTGGGTCATTGGTCCCATTGTCAGGGATAGAGATGGGCATGAAATGAACTTTTAGTTTGAACTTTTAATTTTTTTCCCTTTATTTCTTTAGTTTTCGTTTAAACTTTTAGTTCGTTTTGTTATTCATTATTCATTTAGTTACGTAACGAAACGAATAACGAACCCCAGAGTGATTTTAGAATGAACCGAACCGGGGGGAAAATGTTTTTTTCATTTCATTTCGTTAATGGTGGTGATGTCTCCTATCTGATGCTGGATGTCTTCGGTCTTCCTGGCTATAGGCAGTAAAAGCCGACTGTGGCCCCAGGGATAGCCTGACTGGCACCCTAAAATCGGTGGTGGGGGGGGAACCAGTGTCAATTTTTTTTTTTTAAAAAAAGCTGGCACACGTGGTTGGAAGTAAAGAAATAAAAATAAAAATAAAAATAAAAATAAAAAGCAGTGCCAAACGAGCTCTGGGTTTGCACCCTAAAATAAAAAATAAAAAATAAAAAAAAATAAAAAACCAAAAAAACCCACACAACTCCCCCCCCCCCCAAAAACCCAGCTCCAACCAGACCCCAGGGGCCATGCAGTTGGTGCTTGGGGGGAGGGGGGCACCAGCCCATGCTACAGCTGTAGCACGGCCGGAACCCGGAAGTAAAAAATAAAATAAAATAAAAATAAAAATAAAAATAAATAAAGCACAGTGGACCCTTGTATAACAAACAGCTTGTATAACATAAAATTTGTACAACATAAATAATTCCAGAGATAGGGGAAATTTGCTTAACATAATCGCCTATGGGGAAAATCCGTACAACATAAAAATGGGATTACTCCATTTTCAATGCATTCCTATGGGAATTTGTATAAAGGAAAATTTGCTTAACATAATTTCATTTGGAATGAATTAATTCCTTTATACAAGGTACCACTGTAAAATAAAATAAAGGAGCGCTGACCCGCCCCCAGAGGTAGCTGGATCGGTGCTCTAAAATAAAGGGGAGAAAAATTAAAAAAAATAAAAGAAGTTCCCACCTGGCCACAGGGGCGGCGCAGTGGGTGCTTGGAAAAAAAAGAGGTGCTGGCCCCAAGCCAGTGCCTCAAAAAGCCACTGCTGCAGGGGCGAGTAGCCGCCACTGCCACTGCCACTGCCGCCGCCATTGAGCTTCCACCACTGGCGCCACCGGCACTGCCGGTAAGAACCCAAACCGGTTCGGGTTCGTACGATTTTTTTAAAAACATTCATACGAACCCGAACCCGAACCAAACCAAGGGCGGGGCCGAACCAGACGAACCCGAACCATGGGTTTTTCTGGTTCATGCCCACCTCTAGTCAGGAAGGTTTTTCTTTCTGATATTCTTTCTGAGTCCCCTTTGTGGGAATAGGCGCGGTATATAAATGTGAAAATAAATAAATAAATAAATAAATAAATAAATAAATAAATAAATAAATAAATATTCAGCCTAAATCTATCTTCCCGTAGCTGGAGGCCATGCTTAAATGCCCTCCACTCTGGGGTGAAAAAGAACAGATCCAGACTCATGGTACGATCAATCCAAGCCAACATTCAGATCTCTTCAGTTGGTAAAAGAAAATTTAAGCATCTGTTTCAAGTCTCTTCATAGGACTTGTAGGTTCTAAGACACTCTTCTGCTACTTTCAGCTGCTGAAAAAGGGAAGGTGGAAATTTATATTTAATTTTAATTTTAATTTTAATTCTATTTATTGCACATTTTCATATTCAGGGTAGAAAGAATTTCGAATTTAAAAAATGGAATGTGGGAGAAATCTGAACTTGGAGTAACTAGTTACAAGCAATGCAGTTTCCTTTAACCAGTTACTTCAAATAAATCAGTAATGTAACTCCTAATTACTTTTAGGGTGTGCTCAGTTATATCGAAGTTACTTAAGTGCAGCAAAAAAGAAAAAGGATAAAAAGCAGTGTGGTCCTTCTACAAAATACAAAGGTGATTAGACTGCTAAAAATATAATACACAGAAGCTAGCTTTCATCCCGATCAGGTTTTCTTCAGGCTGGGCACCAGAGGCCTGTGTTTATGGTGCAGAAAGAAAAAACAAGCCTCCTTTGTACACGACCCCTAAACTCCGCAGCAAATGGCTGCAAGCTCCGGAGCTTACCATTGTTTCCCCACCAGCTCCGGAGTTTGCAGGAAATTAAGTGCGACCACACCCACCTAAGCGCGTCCCAGCGCACTTTTCTTGTACCTGCTCTAGGAGGGTGAAAATCCCCAGGTCCGGATTTAATCTGGTGAGTGCGGGGCTCTCCTCACTTCTGTTTTTTTTTTTAAAGGGCGGGAGGCAAAAAAAAAAAAAACAGAAGAGAAGGAATTAGGACAACGACGGGGCTCCGGCAGCTTCGGAGGTGAGCCTGCATTTTTTCCTCTCTTTCTTCCTCCCTCCCCTCACGCAGACAGGAGCAAGGAAGTGCAGAGGGGTGGGGACGAAGGAAGAGCAACGAACCCCCAAGATCTCTGGTCCGAATTTAAGTGGCCAGCGGATCTTAGGGGTCGTGTGAAAAGGTCCATAGACATTCAAAAACTCACAGCCACAGACGCAGGCCAGCCTTCTCTGCTTAAAAGACATTTCAAAATGCAATAGCAAAAAGCACAGCATGCTGGTGATATATTACCCCATAGTGCTTAAAGTACTTTCTGGGCAGTTTACAACTAAGTTATGCAGGCTATACATAACCCTCTTGTGAGGTGGGTACTCAGTTTATGACCTTGGAAGGTTGAGTCAGCCTCAAGGCAGCTACTTGCACCCAGGATTGAACTCAGGCTATGAGCAGAGTCTTCCTTGCTGTAGTGCAGTTTAATCACTGTGGTTCAGACCCTTGATCTATTTATCTCAGTACTGTCCACATGGGAAGGCAGCAAAACCTCACCAGAGCTTCAACCAAGGCCCTTGTTTTGCCCAGATTGGAGATCTATCAATATATCTTCTCTCTTGGCCTGCCAATTCTTTTCCAGGTAGTAGGTGCTAGGTGGCCATCTTCTCCTTGGTTTGAAGAAGAACTCTCTCTCTCTTTCTAGGAAGGCTAGGGTAAGGCCTCGTGAAGAAACAGGGCTGCCGGTCAGACCTGTCGATATAGGTCCTGATGGAGTCAAGTTCTCAGTGAGTTGATGTAGATGTCCCACCTTTTTATGCTCCATCACTGGTGGCCTCAATGGACCGCGATCCAGCTTAGACTTGTCTTTCATAGAACAGACTCAGTTCCTGCCTTCATCCACAGATTCTGATTCAGTGTGTGCTTCTTTTAATGTATAGCCCAGCACCACCATCTCTACATCATCAGGTCAACAGCATCTCATTCCCTGAAATCCAAGGCCAACACCTGACACCATTTTGTGTGGCCAGAAGAGGAGGCAGGCTTAACAGATCAAAAACACCTGGCGAAACCTGAGCTAACCATGTAAAACAGTGTCCGGCAGGGATGTTGACAAATCTTTGGATCCAAGTCCTGAGACTTCAGCACCAAGTCCCAATTTTCAGTTCTAAGTCTTTGGTACCAAGTCCCACCAAGATTTCCCCCAGAAAAAGGGGTAGCGGTGGATGGATTCTGAGTTGCAAGTTGAGTCACTGGTAGGACTTGGGTCCTTGTTAGCAAGTTCTGCGACTTGAGTCTCCATCCCTGGTTCCTGGCTGCTTTACAGTAGAATCATACAATCATAGAGTTTGAAGAGACCTCAAGGACCATCTATGTAGTTCAACCCCCTGCCATGCAGGAACCCCCACCACAGTACTCCCGACACATGGCCATCTAGCCTCTGCTTAAAAACCTTCAAAGAAGGAGACTCCACCACCCTCCTTTGTGGCAGCATATTATTCCACTGCCTTACAACTGTCATGAAGTTCTTCCTAATGTTTAAATAGAATCTCTTTTCCTGTATTTTGAGACCATTGCCCCGCGTCCTAGTCTCAGACCCTTTCAGGGCCTTCAGAGCAGCTTTTTTAAATCCCCTGGTGTTGCATGTATACAAACACCCCTGCTGGCCTTATGAGGGCTGGAGCCAGCTCAGAACTCAGCATGAACCTTAGTTTTTTGGGAGGCGGGGTGGTGGTGAATGGGGAACTGTAGTTCCCACAATCTCCTGGCTGAGGATTCTGGCCACTGTTGTCCCAAAAGCAATGCTTACAGCCTCCACATCAATGAGGACTGGGTGGGGGTGGGTTTCCATGATGGTCTACCGTGCATGATTACATGGATTTTTTTTACTCTCCCTTGTAGCTTTAATGTTGCCTTTTAATGCTGGAAGATGTCCCTCAATTCCCTGTTCTCAAACTTGAATATGTCCTAATTGTGCTGGACTATATATTTTCTCTCCTCACTATATTTTTTTTTTTTTTGCAAATCAACTTTTTTATTTTTTTTAACATTTCAAAAACAATTGAACAACCATATTGTAACATAATATTGTACATTATTTGCCGTATACATTAGACTAGCACAATTTATAACAACCCACTGTGTAAGCCATTTTCCATCTTGTTTAATCTATCGTCAGATTAAATATTTGAGTTTAACAGTCAATACCATATTTTCCATAAAAAAAAAGGTCTTGTTTAATTTCCTCTCTGTATAGTCTAACTGGAGAAGTCATTGTTTCCATTAATAACACTGCCCGTACTGTACTTTATTCCTATATTTTTCCACATTTAGGTCTTGTGCAGATTTCCAGCACCAGGCTATTTCACTTCCTTGTGCCCCGATGAGGGTTGCCCCCAATTCTTTATTTAATAGGTTTTCATTCCCTCCAGTAAAAAAGTGAAAACAATAATAACATTTCATTTGGGATTATTTCCTGTTATTTTCCCCCCCCAACCAACTGATCACTTCAAACCAGAATTTTTGGACTTTGGGGCAAGTTAGCACACCTATGTTCTAATTGGAAAGAAAGAAAGAAAGAAAGAAAGAAAGAAAGAAAGAAAGAAAGAAAGAAAGAAAGAAAGCCATCCCATCCCATCTCTCTCTCTCTCTCTCTCTCTCTCTCTCTCTCTCTCTCTCACACACACACACACACACACACACACACACACACACACACACACAC
>JAHTLZ010000017.1:3016967-3041504 GCA_023846285.1 Phrynocephalus versicolor
CACACACACACACACACACACACACACACACACACACACACACACACACACACACACACACACACACACACACACACACTCACACACACACACACACACACACACACACACACACATATGTCAGGAGCTCCCTCCCTGGCAGGCTGATGCAAATCCCTTTTCTGATCAGGACCAGCTGTGACCTCTTTGGATTCAGCCTTTGGGTTAGATGCAAGCACTTCTCTTTCTCTTTTGGTCTATTTATATACTTTCCTAGGGAACTGAGTCAGGCCCCGTCTGCAATCATTTTCTCACATCGAGGGCAGTTCTCTCTCAAGTGAAAGAGAATATGGAGCACTATCCCGTCCCCTTAAAAGGACTTCTTTGGCCAAAGGTTGCTCGTCGTCCTGCGAGCTTTGTATAAATGCAATTAATAAATATTGGTTACAGCCCAATGGAATAGATCTTCGCCAGCATACTTGCCATGGCATAACACTGAGCAGCAAAGAGCTGCTAAAAAATGGACCCCTGGTGGAATTCCGAGTTGTGCGCCAGTTGTGTGACTCAGCACCTGACGAGGAATTCAAGCAGGGACTTATTAATGCACTGCTGTTTTGCTGCTCAGAGTTATGGCGTTCCACTCACGCCAACACTGAACCCTGGCCACGAACAAATTAATCATCAATTCCCTGGCCTTCCAGAACAGGTTTGTGAAGTGTTTTGGATAATGGAGTGCAAATACAACCACCACCCCACACACACTAGATTCTGGATACAGCCCACCAGGATTCCATGTGTTTTCTTTTTTCTAATTAGCACAGCTGGTATACACAAGGTGGTTTTTTTTTTTTTTTAAAAAAGGCAAGTAAGAGTGAGGATCAACATTCATCAGCAGTTCTCTCCCGCTCCCAGCTGTGGCATCGCAGGCCTTACAAACTACATGGAATCGTGAAAAATAGAGAGAAAATATGGAGGACAAGCTTGGGGCCTCCATCTTTTCCCTAGACCAGTGGTGGCGAACCTTTTAGAGACCGAGTGCCCAAACTGCAATTCAAAACCCACGTATTTTTTTGCAAAGTACCCATGCAGCAATTTAAGCCCAGTACAGTAGTACCCCAGGTTACGACTTCAGGTGCTACCCTTCAGGAAAGCAAAGATGGAAGAGCAGGCTTTTGAATTTCCCGTGGCCACAGCACCCTTGCTCTGGGCATCCCAAAAGCAACGTGGCTGGAGAGTAAACTAGGGCTACGAAGGAGCCCACAAACCGCTGCTCCCCCTTTGCCTGGCTCTCTGCATGGAGAACAGGGGTATGCTCTGAGTGGATGGGGAAGTGCTGTGGCTGTGAGTGGGTGATGTCGTGTGCTCACAGAAAGGGCTCCCTGTGCCACCTTTGGACTCCCGTGCCATAGATTCACTGACACTGCCCTAGACAATATCATAGATCAGGGCTAACCCTAACCCCTAACCTGTCACTTGCTGGTACAATGTTAGCTGTGCATTTAGAGACCCTCCTAACCAATAGACAGCCCTAGATGCATTGTCAAGAACCAGGTACATGATTATGGAATAAGGCTTGTTTTCCTCCTGAATTCATGGTCTGGTAATTTTGCTTAAAAAACAAACACTGTGATTTTGCAGCTGTACCCAAGAACTTTGAGGTCTCTTCCAACTCTATGATTCTATAATTCTATGAATTTGTGTTTTCCATCCTTTGGTCTCTTTTTGGGTGATCCTGCTCCCCTATTTATTTATTTGTTTGTTTGTTTGTTTGTTTGTTTGTTTGTTTGGTTTATGTCCCACCCATCTGGCCATCTGCTATTAAGGTATTACTCTACCTGCCCTAAATGCAAACTCTCTCTGGGGCTGCAGAACAAGGCTGGTTGTCATGACAAATAGCTATGTATTTGAACGCCCTGCTCTGCCCAGCAGGAGGGTCTGCCGGGATGCCAAACTGGAGCTTCTGAGAGATGGGACCACCTAAAGCTTCTGAGCTGGGCCAACATGGCACTGGAGAGCCAAACATCTGCAAACCATTTGCGTATCTGGGCTGGAGAATGCTGCCACTCTTAGGAAGACGAGCCTGTACACTTTGCCTACGTCCAAAGTGCAGCGGCTGTTCAGGGATTTAAAAACGAATCCAATGGAGAGAAAAAAGACACAAATGCACATTACTCCAAAAAAAAAATTAGCAATCTGATTCAAACATCTCTATTTTATTTTATTTTTTTTAATTACTGCAATTTGAACTGAACTTAAATACAGTGGATCCTTGTATAACAACAAATGGATTGTATAACATAAAATTTGTACAACCTAAAAAATTCTGGAGATAGGGGAAATTTGCTTAAGAGAATCCCCTCTGGGGCAAATCTGTACAACATAAAAATGGGATCGTTCTGTTTTCAATGCATTCCTATGGAAAAATTGTATAAAGGAATATTTTCTTAACATAATTTCATTTGGAACAAACTAATTCCTTTATACAAGGTACCACTGTACATCTCACCTGAAACAGGGAGTCATACATACAAGAGCATATCCAAGTTGAATTAAGTTTGCTGGGCCGAACAAGGAAGGGGATGAGATAGAAAAGGACAGGGTGGAGGCAGTTACGGCCATTTTTTAAAAAACTACTGAAATCTGAAATGATCTTAAATCCATGTCACAGAAGGAAGCAAGGAGGTGCCTGGTCTTCCTGCTACTCGGGGTCAAACTGAGAACGCTTAGCATGTTTTCAGAAACAGTATTCCTTCAAGGAGTGAAAGATGTCTGCTTGTCACGACATGCTTTCCCTCCTCCCTCAACCTCTTCGTCTTGCAGTTAGCATGTGTCACCTTGTGACTAATCATCATTAGAAGGCAAAAGTGGTCTTGCCATGTGTTGTTTGGGTTAGGGTTAGGGTTAGGGGACAGGCATCTTCTGATGATGCCTTGGAGACATCTTCTGATGACGGCGATGGGCAGGGGGGCGGACATCGACGGGCACGGGGGGCGGGCGGATGGCAGCAAGTGGTCAGTGGGGGGGGTGGCAGGGGGTCAGTAGGCTGTCCAGCACCCTCTGTCCATTTTGGCACCCTAGGCAACTGCCTAGTTCACCTTAATGGACACGCCGGCCCTGCCTGCAGTCTAACATCGCTCCAAAGAGGGGATATCAGGAAAATGAGGACCGTGTCCTGCTGTATACAGTGGACTTCAAGAAGGATGGTGACACATTTGGGCAAGTTCAAAGGAGGGCAACAAGGATGATCAGCGGGCTGGGAACCAATCCCCAGGAGGAGCGACTGAAAGAATTAGGCATGTTTAGCCTGGGGAGAAGAAGGCTGAGGGGAGATAAGAGAGCACTCCTCAAATATTTGAGGGGCTGTCATCCAGGATCTGCTCTCGATCATCCCAGAGTGCAGGGCACACAATAATGAGCTCAAGTTAAGAGAACCAGGTTTTCATCTGGATATCAGGAAAAACTTCCTAACTGTTAAAGCAGTACGACACCAGTAGCAATTACCGCAAGAGGTGGTGGGTGCTCCAACCCTGGAGGCATTCAAGGAGAAGTTGGTGACACATCTGCCAGATGTACTTTGCTTTGTATTCCAGCCTTGAGCCGGCGGTTGGACCCAGAGGCCTTCAAGGCCCTTTCCAACCCCATTATCCTGTGATTCTATGAAACGCTGCACCAGAGGCAGATGTCAGGGGATAATGTACAATAACTCCCATGTTCCCCCAACCCATCTGACGTTCCTAACCCTGCCCTTGAAGAAATGCTGCCAGGAAAAGAACCATGCTAGAGGTGGGCACGAAACAATTTTTTTGCTTGTTGCAAATTTCATTTTTCATTTTGTTCCCAAAATGAAACGAAAAACGAACTGCTCCTTCAAAGAAAAACGAAACGAAACTAAATGAAATTTTTTGGTTCATTCCATTTTGTTTTTCGTTTTCCCATAGGAATGCATCGCAATGCATTCCTACGGGAAACAGCTTTAAACCCCCTGCATCATTCTTCCCAATGTGCCCGATCGGGGGTGGGGGGTGGCACGGAGTTTTTAAACTTTTGTTTTTGCTGCTGACAGCCCGCGTGCCAGCTGATGGGTGCTTGATTTGGCGGGGGGGGGGGAGTTTTAAAAGGCTGCACCGTTCCCTCCAGTGCACCCGACTGGTTTGGGGAAAGCACAGGTTTTTAAAACTTCTCTTTTAGTCCCCAAAGCAAGCCCCACATCCCAGCTGATTGGCGCTTGCTTTGGGGACTAACAAAAACTTTTTAAAGTCTGCACTCTCCCCCCCGAAACACATACAACAAAGGTTGAAAAACATAAAAAAACACATAAACACACACACACACAGTAGTTACATAAAACACGCGCATAAAACAAACGAAAATGAAAAATGAAACAAAACAAAAAATGAAACAAATTTTTACAAAAAAAATTGTTTCAAACGAAACAAAATGAAATGAAGATAAATGAAAGAAAAAAAATGAAACGAAATGCCATTTTGGCATTTGTGCCCATCTCTAAACCATTCCACCTCTCTTGAACTGGATTCAACGGTTCCCTTGGCTCTCTCTTGCCATGGCATGTTGTATTATGGTTGGCAATTCCTTCTTGGAATGAGGCCTCTTCAACCTCCCCCAGGGATGCCCTCAAGAGCAAGCTGGCATGCTTAATGCTGAGGGGTCATTAATCATCTGTTGACTCAGTTTGCTTGCCAGGCTTGGGTTCTGGAAGGAGCACAAATAGCGCTGGATGCCACGGCAGAGGGAGAGGATCTGAACCGTCCCATCGGCCTTCGTGGAAAAGGATAACAGAATGAAGGTAGCTGATGCATAAAGCAGGCCTCCTTTTGAAGGGCTATGGAGGCCAAATTAACTTTAAAGATTAAGACAATTAAGGACGAAGAATTAAGAATGAATTAAGAATGAATAAACTTCTTTTATTTTTATTCAGTTTAAAAACAGTCTGAAGGCTTTAATTTACTGGTGAAGCTAGTTGGTGGCAGCAAAAGAGCAAAATCAGAAGCGGTGTTTGTCAATAACCCGTGAAAGGGCCGGAGGCAAGCACATTAAAACTACAGACAGTCCCAGGACACCCCCAGAAGAAGGAAAAGGACATCACTTCTGAATATTCTTAAATTGGAAAGCACTGTAAAAATCAGAATTAGCTTGACAACATATGTTTATTGTCATTTTATGGAGCCACCTTAGATTGGGACCGCTACCGCACTTTAGATTTGAAATGCCTTTTCCTTAAAGACAAATTGCCTTAAAAATTGCTGTCCACTATTCAAATAGCTTTTTCTGAAGAGCCCCCTTGGCCACGCCCATTTTTGACCACTGTGTCGGTTTTTCTTGCGACGACCACTGGGGGTGGTGGTTTTTTTAAATCGGTTCCTGCACCCCCTTTTAAAGCGATTTGGTTGTATTTGCAGACATACTACGCCACTTTTTTTTTTTAGTCCCCCCCCCCCGGTTTCTGCTGTTTCCCTGTCGTAGTTTAAAGTGGTTCAGCCAAGTGCGAATGGGAAGCCACAGTAGCAACACTGAGGATGATATGAGAAGGAGGAGAACCATGCGTGCTACCTTATGGGGAAAAGGCTACCATAGAAATGAGACAAATCAACAATGAATTTATGTTCTCGTGTTACAAAGGATCCACCAGGACAGAACGACCAACAGCTGGGACACTCCATCTCGATGACTGAAGGGTTTGGGGTATCCTAGTCCAAAAAGGTAATATTTTTATAGCTCTGCATCCACCATCCGAGTTTCCACAGAACAGCCCCGCCTCTCCTGAGGCAGTTCCTCCCGCTGTGAAATAGCTCATACTGCTGTAAGCATGGTCTTCCTAAAGCTTAATTGTATTTATTTATTTGAAATATATTTACTTGCCTTTCTCCTTAGACAGGACCCAGTGTTTTCCCTTTGGACTCATCCATTCAGGCCATACCTTCCTGAAACAGCAGGGTGGGAAAAGTTCTGTAATCTTGTATGTAGAGGACTCTTCAAAGAGCTGAAGACGGGTGGTACCTCTTCATCATCTCTTCCCCATGTTGAGCATCCCTACCTCCTTTGAACTCTTTCCTCAGGACTAGAGTTTCCAGAATATCCCCAAAACTATGGCCACTGCCCCACCATGCAAGTGTAGGGGCTTTTGCTAACTCAGTAGTTCCCTTTGGCTTGATTGACTGGGAGGGACTTGTCTGTCATTCTATCCAGGACTCACCATTTGTTCCCTCCGGAGTCCTACCGCACTTAGGTTTTGAACCGCCTTTTGCTTAAAGTCAAATCGTCTTAAAATTCACTTACCGCATTTCCAATCGCTTTTTCCGTGGAGCCCCCTTGGCCACGCCCCTTTTGGGCCGCTGTGTCGGTTTTTCTTGTGACGGCCACCAGGGGTGGTGTTTTTTTAAAGCCGATTTCTAGACCGCTTTTTGAAGCAATTTGGCTTATACTGCGGACACCATGCACCTTTTTTTTCCTGGGTTTCCCCCCTGTATGCCTTATCCTGCTGTCGGAAAAGCCAAAAAAGAAATCCTCCTGCAGTGTAATCATTTCTGCCGACTTCTCCGGTCCTTCTGCTTCCTCTTTTGGGTACAATTTAAAATTAGCTACATTACTTTGAATGGAAGAACAACGGCATGACATTATTCTAAAATATAATTTCTGAAATAGAAGCAAATAATGGGAAAATGTTGGACAAAATCAAAAAGCAGTTTCGCAAAGTGCGGATGGGGAAACCGGTTCTTGAGAAAAAGCCCAAGTGCGGAATGCTGAATCACTTCAGCGACCACGTCACCGGGGGGAGGGCAAAAGGCAATTCAAAACAAAAAGTGGTTACTGTAGGACGTGCGGTAGCAGTCATCGACAGCCTGCCTCTCCGCGGAGTGTTCCTTTCCCTCGCTTGAGTTTCTTGAAGGCCAGTTGTTGATTTGCCGTTGATCTGTTCACACAATTGGAAGTAATGAATTTTTTTTATTCTTTCTCCTACAAATGTCTCGGAGTGATTTATTGCTATCTGAAGTGCCAGTTAATGAGAAACGTCTGGAGTATTTGAGAGCTCGTAGCCGGTTCTACACCACCAATCTCTGCGCTGCCAGTGCACAGCAAAGGAATTTTACAAGAAATGTAAAACTTTACAACAGCCTGAGTCTGAAAACAGTAGTAACTTCTCTTGTCTCTGCTTTGGTTTAATCCTCAAGGGTTCTTCTTATGCTTTTTTAAAAAAAGGAAGAAGGGAGAAGCTTAAGGTGCAGTTAGGAAGGGGAAAAATGCTTAGGAGGAGCAGAGAAGGAAGCTTTTAACAGAGGAACTCATTGCTGTGCCTGGATCTGAGAGAGAAAGGGAGGAAGAATCAAAGTCAATGCTAAGAACATCGGTTGACATCCAAGAGAGATCAGGATAGGGCAAGCAAGCAGAGGGGCGCCCTATCTATCTACCTACTGCTGCTGCCCCGTGTAGCCATACGGTCCAAAATGAAAAAACATGGATGCACTTCCAGCTTTATTTGATGGATGTGGGGTGCAAGGGATAAAGATGCTCCATCCCTGACCTGATATTTTGTTGGGGTGTGTGTGTGTGTGTGTGTGTGTGTGCGTGCGTAAATTGTCTCTTCCCACATATGTTAACCTAAGCTCTGGCTTAAGCCTGTTTCATTTTGGTCTGCCTAAACTCTCCCCTGGAACTCAGCACAAGGGCTCATGACCGGCCCCAGAAAGCCCAGGGCGGGCTGGGCCTGCTCCGGTCTCAACAGTGGACCAAAGGGCGAAGCCTCCAAGGAGCAATAAATCCAAACATGCAAACAGGACCAGAGGGGATGTTTATTTGCCCTGAGGGCCTGGCAGAGTCAGAGAAGGATGCCTCATAAGCTCTCTCGCAAGAGCTTCGAGAAGTACCGCAAATGCTGCACAGAGCTCTGAATATTCTTAAGCAGGGCAAAAACAAACCCCCGTATCCACTGATTCATTAACCATTGATTCAGTTATCCATGGTTGGCAGCCTTCAAATCCTTGTGTGGTTAAAAAAAAACCCTCTTGTCCTTGTGTGCTATCAGGTTGCCTCGGACTTATGGTGGCCCGTGAATGTGTGACCTCTAGAATGTCCTGTTCTCCAGAAGCCTCTTTGAAGAGCTCTGTTTTTAAGAGAACATAAGAACATAAGAACATAAGAAGAGCCATGCTGGATCAGGCCAAAGGCCCATCTAGTCCAGCTTCCTATGTCTCACAGTGGCCCCACCAGATGCGTCTGGGAGCGCATGAGATTAGATACGTATCTGCCTCCTGGTACCACTCCCCTGCATCTGGTCCTTGAAGGACCCTGGTTTTAAGCCTGGAGATTACACATCTCCGCCATGGTTTGTAACCTGTGATGGACTTCTCCTCCAGGAATCTGTCTAATCCCCTTTTGAAGGCATCCAGGCCAGATGCCATCACCACATCCTGTGGCAGGGAGTACCACAGACTAACAACACGCTGGGTGAAAAATATTTTCTTTTGTCTGTTCTTAATCTCCCAGCCCTCAATTTGAGTGTATGTCCCCTAGTTCTGGTATTTTGTCAGAGGGAGAAGAGAGTCCCTCTATCCACTTTACTCATGCCCTGGATTATTTTGTACATCTCAATCATATCCCACCCCCGGCACCTTTTTTCCAGACTAAAGAGCCCCAAATGTTCACAGGCCACCATAAGAGCTTTTGGAAGGTCCAAAGAGAGGGTACCTGACATAAAACCTGCCGTCCTGAGCAGCGGCCTTCCTGGTGGAGGTGTGAATTGCTTCTGATTTGTTTAGGGATCGATGAAAGGGCAGCTAGATAAGTGGTAGACAGATTGTGCCTAGCCCCCCCCCACCTCTGTTGAGAGAGGGGTTTTCAATACACACATGAATGACTTCCCTGACCCCTCTCTCAAACCATCTATATTCTCTGTCTAATGCAGTGGTTCTCTACCTGTCGGTCCCCAGATGTTCCTGGACTGCAACTCCCAGAAATCCTGGCCAGCTCAGCTAGTGATGAAGACTTCTGGGAGTTGCAGTCCAGGAACATCCGGGGACCCACAGGTTGAGAACCACTGGTCTAATGTATCTGTCTCCTGTTTATCACATTGCCCTTTCCATGTCATAAATAGTCTTCCTCTTTTCCTGTTGCCTTGCAAGGAACAGGGTCTGAAAAACAGGGTCACAAGAGAACCTCCTCCTGGGTTATGAGAACCACACATAAAATGGGAGCGTGGGCATCAGGATTAAGCCCTGGGACTCCATGAGGGATCCGTACTAAGAAAATAAAATATCTTGAGGAGATAAAATCTTACACTAGGCTTGGCTAGGCTCAAGCAAGCTCCAAGGGCCCTCAGAAAAGGCTGCGGGGAAATAAAAACAGACCTCGTCTAAAACACCATTTCTGCATAGGCGACCCTCGGGGACAGCTTTTTGTGGTGTTTCTTTCCTCTGAAATTTAGGTCGCCATGACTCAGAAGGTAAACAAACTTATGCCCAAAATAGGCTAGTTTTACAGTCCCAAAACTCTGGTTGGGTTCAAATTAGAGCTGAAACTTCATTCCCAAAATTATCCCTATTTATGCACTTGGTTCGTATCCCACAGAGGCAAAATACCTGTACACAGGGACTGAAAACATGGTGTCTCTGTTTGACTCATGCTCATCTCTGTAACACGTATTTGTCAATTCTTTTCAAGGGAAGTTTAGACAACCACCCGGCAGGTGTGTTTTGATTTGACAGGGGTTGTACTACATGGCCTTAGAGGTCCCTTCATGATTCTGTGATTCTATGGTTCTAATATTTTTTAACTAACATGTGAGCCGCTTAAGAACATAGAACATAAGAAGAGCTATGCTGGATCAGGCCAAAGGCCCATCTAGTCCAGCTTCCTGTATCTCTCAGTGGCCCCACCAAATGCCTCTGAGAGTGCACAAGACTAGATCTCTGTCTCCTGACACCACTCCCCTGCATCTGGCCCTTTGAAGTACCCTGGTTTTAAGACTGGAGATTACACATCTCCATCATGGTTTGTAACCTGTGATGGACTTTCCCTCCACGAATCTTTCCAATCCCCTTTTGAAGGTATCCAGGCCAGATATCATCACCAACTCCTGTGGCAGGGAGTTCCACAGACTAACAACACGCTGGGGGGAAAATATTTTCTTTTGTTTGTTTTCACTCTCCCAACCCTCATTTTGAGTGGATGTCCCCTAGTTCTGGTATTTTGTGAGAGGGAGAAGAGCTTCCCTCTATCCACTTTACTCATGCCCTCCATTATTTTGTATGTTTCAATCATATCCCCCCTCAGGCGCCTCTTTTCCAGACTAAAGGGCCCCAAATGTTTTAGCCTTTCCTCATAAGGGAGGTGCCCCAGCCCAGTAATCATTTTAGTCGCTCTCTTTTGCACCTTTTCCAGTTCCACTATGTCTTTTTTGAGATGCGGTGACCAGAATTGCACACAATACTCCAGGTGCAGCCTTACTATCATCTTGTACAATGGCATTATAATGTTGGCTGTTTTATTTTCAATCCCCTTTTTGATATTCCTTAGCATGGAACTGGCCTTCTTCACCGCTGCCACGCATTGGGGAGACACCTTCATAGAGCTGTCCACCAACACACCAAGATCTCTTTCCTGATCCGTCACGGATAACTCAGAGCCCATGAGTTGATAGATAAAGTTCTGATTTTTTGCCGCTGAAGTCCTGTTGCATAGCATTCCCACTTCAGTAGGAATTTTGTCAGTGGCAGCCAGCCAAGGACTGCTGGCAAGCCTTTGGGCCTGAGTCCCAAGCCAAGGCCAAGTCTTCGAGCCCAAGTCTCGAGTCCAAGTCTCAAGTCTTTCCCCTCACTCTTAAGGCTTGAGACTCGGAACTTGAATTCAAAGGTTCAGCTTGCCCATGCACTGCTAGGTGATAGGCCAGCATATGTAATGCATATTGGGGCAAAAAAATCAAAACTTTATCACAGACGAAAGGCTTCACTTTTTGGTTTCAGGGTGTGTGCCTCTCACATGCAATGAGATGAAGCTGCATGCATAGTGGCCAGATGGCAGTGTTGCTGTTGAAACACTGCTGAAAACCTGGGTTCGATTCCAGGGACCCAGCTTAAGGTTCACACGGCCTTCCATCTTTCTTGGGTTGGTAAACTGAGAACCCAAGTTGCAGGTGTGTGCATCATTAATTTTAAACTGCCCAGATAGTGCTTTGAGTACTTTTAGCGATATGGGGCAATTTATAAACATCAAACTAGAGTTGGACATTTCGTTTCGGAAGGGGACTGGTTCCCAAATGAAACATACCAGCACAGCTAGCGCTCGGAACCCAGTCCCACCCTCCGGAACAAAAACATCCACTGTCTTACCTTACTGTAGCTGGCGCCGGGTGAAATTCCAACAAGGAAGCAGTCTCTGATGAGTCATCTTTTCCTCTCTCTGGTGCTGGCCAATCAGACATGGAGTGGGGATGATGCATGTCCTTGCACAGCTCCTGATTGGCCAGTGCCAGGGAGAAGGGAAGACATAAGACAGTTTTCTTCCTAAACGTCTCTCTGCCTTGAATGGCCGTGCAGGTCAAGCCTAATTTAAAGGCTAGCTCCCTCTGTGAGGATTCTGCAATCGAACCTGACCTTGGGAGATAAAAATGCCCCATCCCGAGGCCTCTGGCTTCCGGCAGCCATCCACCAGCCGGTGCTCTCCCAGTCAGTCGGATCACAACTACCATCACCCCAGGCCAGCCACTGCTGGTTTGGGAGAGATGGGAGTTGTAGTACACAAGAGCAGGAGGGAAGCGGCATGTTGCAGGAGGCTGCCTTGAGGCAAAACTCCCCTGGACAGGTAAGAATTAGAGATGGGGACAAATAAAAAAAAAGTGATTCATTTTGATTCGTGATTCATCGACAACGTATCATAGAAAAGGAATTTGTGGATTTTTTTTCTGCCGAATTGACAAATTTGTACATTTCCCCCTTTAAAAGGTTCCCCAAAGCACTGAGAGTCACCAAATGTACGGAGGCGCCTCCCATTCCTCTCCTCTACATTTCCTCTGAGTTTTTGTGAAGATTGGATTTCAGACATTTGAGTTACACACTCACAAATTCTGCCCCCCTCCCCAGAAAGTGGCCTTTAGAAACTAGCTTGGGGAGACCCAATCTTCACCAGATTTGGGGGTATTGTAAAGAAGAGCCAGGGGAAACATCTCTGAAAATTTGGTATCCCTATGTGACCTTAAGGCCCTTTTATACCTCAGTGAATTGATGAATCAAAAATGGCTAAAAATTCATCAATTTTTGAACAAATTTTACCATACACGTTTAAATTTGTGCTAGGCTCTAGCAATAATCTGTATAATGCACACAACACCACATATATATTTTAAGGACTTTATTGGGTACCAGACAGTTGCACTTTTCTTATTTATTCCTTTGATGAAATACAGACAATAGGCAAATTCATCATAGCTGATGCATTTGTGTGCTTGTACTTGAAAGGAAAGCAAGGGTTAATTGGTATTTTTATTTTAAGGAGCACAATCAAGAATGAGAAAAGAAAACCTTTCCTCTGCTGTATAGTGCCACCTTGTGGTCACTGGGAAAAATTCATGTGGAAAAGAATTTAATTTCATTTGGCCCAAAGGACCTCTTAGGTCAGGGGTGTCCAAACTTTGGCCCTCCAGATGTTTTGGACCACAACTCCAAGAATTCCATGCCTAGATTGCCAATGACAAAGGACTATGGGAGTTGTGGTCCAAAACATCTGGATGTCTGAAGTTTTGACGCCACTGTCTTAGGTGAAAACTAGTAGATCAAGCACGTGCTAGACCAGTGGTTCTCAACCAGTCAGTCCCCAGATGTTCCTGGACTGCAACTCCCAGAATCCCCTTCCTGCACAGTGAGTGGTGGAGGCTTCTGGGAGTTGCAGTTCAAGAACATCTGGGGACCCACAGGTTGAAAACCACTGTGCTAGACATTCACACCCCTCCCTTTTAACTTTGTTTGCATCATCAGCTCAAGTCCTGAAAAGAAATGCAAATAACTATTTACAGGTAGCATCACGGCATAACAAAACAAAACAAATATATATTTTTTGAAAAATTAAGAAATATATATATTTAGATATATGATGAAAAGCATTTTTAAATACAGTGACATTCTAGAAATAAATTCTCTATATTTTATGAATATTTATATATATATTTATTATTTATAGGAACAATTGTATTTTCTTTCATCCAGAATCACAGAAACCTGTCCAAAATCCAAAGGTTCTGGAAGCCATGTCCTTACGTAGATGTACAGTGCACATTTTCTTAAGAGGGAAGTAGTCTTTTGTCCACTAGTCATTGTCTCCTGGGATACACTCTTACCTAACCCTCATTTAAAAGTACAGGGGTACCTTGTATAAAGGAATTAATTCGTTCTAAATGAAATTATGTTAAGCAAATTTTCCTTTATACAAATTTCCCATAGGAATTCATTGGAAACAGAGCTTGCTTCAGTGAATGACAAACCTATATTACGAGAAAGGAGATTTTTTTTTAAAAAAAAACTAAAAATCAGAAGATATGTTCAGATGGAGAGCGCTGCCCATCAGCGGAGCAGACTGCCTCACAAGGTGGTGGATTCTCTTTTGGTATGGGCCTGATGACCCTACAAATCCCTTCTAAAGTTTACAATTATGTTTTTTGCTATGATTCTCCTACAAGGTGCAAATAAGCCTCTAAGGGTCCCAACTCTAGAGGGTCTGTACCCTTGGAACTTCTCATTGCTTAAAGGATGGGCGTCTCTGTAATGCTCTCCATTCTGAGGACCATCTGGACAAATTGAATGAAAACCAGAAACTTGGGGTTTCTCAAGAAGAGGAGAGCCTTGTGAAACCCTTTGGCTTCTCTGCTGTGCAAGATGACTTTTTGGTTTGGATGAAAAGCTGGGGGCAGCCCAGGATGGTGGCCAAGATCAGTTTCCGTGAGACATCAAGTTCTTTCAAGTTCTCCATGAGTTCATGTGAGAGACTTAGAGCATTGTGTCCTTTCATCTGCCAGAGCCTGTATCCAACCTCCAGCACATCTCCGACAACTAGCACAATCAGGGGAGTGGTCCTTCGGTGTTGCTTCACAGGGAAAGGCACACGGTAGGAGGAAGGTAAGAAAGTTGGATGAGAGCTCACAGAATGATTGGACAGGTTGCTCTTTTAGTGTCCGTCGCTGAGTTAGGACATCTTACCTGCCTCTGGATCAAACATGGATCTCTTTCCATCTAGATGCTTTTGGGGCATACCTCTCTTCTCTTGAGTCTGCTATGAATCCTGTGGAACAGGCTGGATGCACATCCACCTCCTCAGAGGACAGTCCTCTATTTCATGGGCTGGCAGGAAGATGCCTGTTTCAGAAGGTGTCCTCTACTTGTAGGACTGGCTGACCCAAGTCTGATTTAATAGTCAAGGATCAAAGGGGAGATGGGGTGATGGACCCCAAAGTTGCCTGTCAACCACAGTGAGACACAGAACCTAGGTAGCAGGTTGAGCGGGTCTGGATCAGCTAATCTTCCTCCCTTGGGCAAATGGGACTAGAACTCTTCTTAGATTGAAAAAGAAAAAAGAAAACACAATTTTCCATCATGCAGCTGTCCATATCAGTTAGCACATGTAATTCTCTACAAATTTGTATCTTTTAAAAAACGTCTTTGGGGGTGACATGTTTGTGGCTTCTGTATTGGAGGGCATCTCTCTGTTTCAATATAGTATGTATCAGCCACAGCGCTACAGTGCTGTACCATCTTTGCATCTTCACGCGGATGCCAGGAAATCTGGGCCAGAGGCCATGGAGATCTCAGGCCTGGGAGATGCTGGATGCTGCAGATTACAAGGGGGGGGGTCTTCTTCTCTCTTGCTTTGGACATGTATGAAAGAAAGGCGGGACATACTGTGCAACAGCTTGAACAGGATGGGGGGGTCGGGGGAAGAGCCAAGAGGAAGAACAGAGTGAGTGCAAAAGGCGCTCAGCCTCATGATGAGTCTTTTCCTCCACTAGGGCTCCCTCTGCTGGAACACTTAGTGCATTGCTCCCCCGCTCCAGGACCTCCCCCTTGCTCGGACGCTGATTAAGTGACCATTTGAGGATCTAACTTTTTCTTCTTCCGTTGTTTCTTTCCCCTTTTCTCTTTCCTTTTGTTCTCTTTCTTCTCTGAAAGACAAAAGCAGAAGCCCATCACGACGGGGAAGGGGTGCCTTTCATGCCACCACAAGACTTCTCTTCCCCCAGCCAGGATGGTCAGGAGACAATAGGAGTTGTAATGCAACACATTACTGGGTTGGGCAAAACTACCCAAAATAAAACAAAACTTTTGGCTTGCAATCACTTAGACCAGGGAGCCACCTGAACCCCTAAAGCTCCAAAGATTGGGTACTTTGTCCATCAATGGAGAAATGTAAATTAGCTTCCAAATTATCATTCTGTCATCCAGGTGAGGTTATCTGGGTGTTGAGTCCTCCTGGCAACTGGACTTCTTTGCTTGCGAGATCGAAATGTTTCACTCCTCATCCAAGCAGCTTCATCAGTCTGAGGAAAGTTAGTGGCGAGGCCTCCAATTTATAGCCCCACCTTGATTTCACATCCCCCTGGTCTGAATAGGCTCGTTAGGTGGACAATAGCCTGAATAATCTAACATTTGGCGACCTTAATTAGTCTTTTTTTTTTAAACTCCAGCCCTGCCCTTACATATCTTTCATTTCTCTTCTTATTACTGTCAGTATATTTTGTTGCTTGTTTGACTATTGTTCGTTTGATGCTGTAAACTGCCCGGAGTTCCTCTGGAAGACGGGCGGTATAAATATATATATATAAATAAATAATAAGTAAATAAACAAGCCTATTCAGACCAGGTGGAAATCAAGGTGGAACTAGAAAATTGGAGGCCTCACGACGAATTTTCCTCAGACTGACAAAGCTGCTTGGATGAGTAGCAAAACATTTCAATCACACGAGCAAAGAAGTCCAGTTGCATCCTGATTGTTTGTTTTGTGTTGTGTTGTGTTGTTTTGTTGGCTGTATAACTAGAAAATTCTCCCACACCCTGCTTCTTAAGTAGAAGAGCAGCAGGGCATGGGTGAACTTTCCAAGCTGGGACACGAATCATTCACTAGCCATCATTCAGTTTTTTCCCGCTTAAAAAGCCAGGTTAGGTGAAGAAAATGATGGACTGATCACACCTGCCAATAGGACCTTAGCTATACCAGGTTGGCCATTGCTGAAGATCATTTCATCATTGCGGCCCCATTTTTTTTATTATTTTTAATTATTATTATTTTTTATTAAGAGGTAGACTGATAAATCGATAGATTGAAGTCTTCGACTTCATGTGTCATAACTCTACCAAACAGTGTAGTGAGCAGTTTAGCTGTACTGGCAGGGGCTCGGACAAGAACATAAGAACCTAAGAAGAGCCGTGCTGGATCAGGCCAAAGGCCCATCTAGTCCAGCTTCCTGTATCTCTCAGTGGCCCCACCAAATGCCTCTGAGAGTGCACAAGACTAGATCTCTGTCTCCTGATACCACTCCCTTGCATCAGGTCCTTGAAGTACCCCGGTTATAAACCTGGAGATGACACATCTCCATCGGGGTTTGTCACCTGTGATGGACTTTTCCTCCAGGAATCTGTCCAATCCCCTTTTGAAGGCATCCAGGCCAGATGCCATCACCACATCCTTTGGCAGGGAGTTCCACAGATTAACAACATGCTGGGTAAAAATATATTTTCTTTTGTCTGTTCTGACTTTCCCAGCCCTCAATTTGAGTGGATGTTCCCCAGTTCTGGTATTTTGTGAGAGGGAGAAGAGCGCCCCTCTATCCACTTTACTGTCACAAACAGCAGCTGTAAAGCAAGCTACTGTTGCAAAACAGCAGCTGTAAAGCAAGTTACTATCACAAAACAGCAGTTTTGGGGACATTTTGGTGTTCTCTCTTATCCACGGTTTTCATTATCCACAGGAAGGCTTGGAACCAATCCCCAGCGGATATTGGGCTCCTACTGTACCAGGGCATTCTTTCTTGTCGGTCCCGCCTCACAAGGCACCCAGTGGAGTCCTCCCTCCCTCTTCTTGTCAAGACTCACCTCCAGGGCAGTGCTTCTTCATACGGCATTTCCTGGACTCGCTGAGGATGGGGCACAGGGCAGGATCCTCTTTGTTGGTCCTGAGGGCCTCTTGGACCCTCACGGTGGAGCCCCACCTGCAGCCACACGTCCGCCCTTGGTTGGTGCAGGGCCCCCAGTTGCTCCAGGGACCCATCTCACACTTTTCTGCCAAGGGCGGTGGGGTGGGAAGAGAAACCTACAGTCAGGCTTTGGAACCAGAGCTGGCTGATCAAACTCATACCCAAGTGAGATGGTTTTCTTCTCACTGTTTTGCAGGGGACGGTAGCTCCCAGAGCTGCCACCATCGCCACCCTGCCACGATAACCACGGATAGCCAAAAGAGTTGCAGAATTCCTCCCCCTCCCCGTCTCAGATCCACCTGGCCCGATATAGTTTAGAACTGGGACAGGCAACACATGCCACATGCCCAGGTGGGGAACCCTGTTTGCTATCCCTTGCATAAGAAGGTTTGGGCTCCATATGGCAAACATGTGAGCCCCAGGGTCCCTGGCCCTCACCAATGTATCAAAAATGGCCTTTTCTAAAATCTCCCATTGTTTGAGGGGGCAGAAAACACCCCTCCCTCTCCCTTTCAGGGTTTTGATCCATGGGGTGGGGGGGCTGTCCATGGTGAGTGTCTCCCCACGTGGCTTACCTTGGCACTCTCGGGGACTCTGCTGGGCCACGGTGTCCGGAGGACACGAGCTGAAGCACTTCCCTTTGTACAGATAAAATTGCTCTTTGCATTTCATGCAGAAGTCTTTGCTGAAACAGCTTTCACAGCTGGGCGACCGGCACTCTGCAGGGGAACATAAGAACATAAGAAGAGCCTTGCTGGATCAGGCCAAAGGCCCATCTAGTCCAGCTTCCTGTATCTCACAGTGGCCCCACTAGATGCATCTGGGAGGGCACGAGACTAGATATCTGTCTCCTGATACCACTCCCCTGCATCTGGTCCTCGAAGTACCCCAGTTTTAAGCCCTGGAGATGATACATCTCCATCATGGTTTGTAACCTGTGATGGCCTTCTCCTCCAAGAATCTGTCCAATCCTCTTTTGAAGGCATCCAGGCCAGAGGCCATCACCACCTCCTGTGGCAGGGAGTTCCACAGCTCAATGAAGGTGTCTATCCAGTGTGTGGCAGTGGTGAAATGGGAGCCAGTGGGGCACAAGGATGGGTGCTGAATGTGCAAGCTTCCTGAGCTCTGTCAGATTTGCTATTTTGGACATTTAAACAAACATAGAAACACATGCAGAGGAAGAAAAGAAACTTGAATGCGAAGGATCTCAGGAAAGACTTGATCACACACAAAACAACAGAGGGAAAATCAGAAGTGAAAAAATACCTCCCCCCCATTTTCAGACTGCAACACTGTGCAGGAAAAGTAATGTTTCCAGGCTACAAGGAGGGAACTCCTTGCCCACAGGTTGTCTCTTCAGGTGTCTCTCACACGAACACACACGGAGAGAATAGTGTGTGACTCCTTGATTGAAATCCTCCTGAGTCACTGTGTGGGCACATATGGAGTCTATGTCGCCAGCCCAATATTTGTTTTATGTATTTATTTTTACGGCTTATATGCCGCCCACTACCCAAAGGTGTCTGGGCGGCTTACAATCAAAAGCATTAAAACAGTTAAAAAACAGTAAAACATCAAAAATGTCAATAAATAAATAAAAGAATATTAAAAACATTGCACTAAAAATTGCCATCAGGACAATATATTATGTCAATTAAAAAAACTTCATCAGTTTAAAAACTTCTGGAACAGAAAGTTTTTTTACCTGGCATTGAAATGTCATCAATGTTGGCGCCAGGCAGGTCTCACTTGGGAGGGCATTCCACAGCCTGGGGGCAGCTGCTGAAAAGGCCCTATGTCTACAAGCCATCCCTCTCACCTCCTTGAGTTCAGGAGGGTACCTGGCTAGATCTTAATTGCTGGGTAGGTTCATATGGAAGGAGGTGGTCCTGCAGGTATCTAGGTCCTAAGCCGTAATTGGGCACGGGCCAATTCAAAACATATGTCAAAACAAGGACTTTAAATTGGGCTCAGTCCATATGTTACACATTAAATTAATTCTACTGAAAGCTTTCTATCCTCACCCCTTCAGGTTCTGAAGATCTCCGGGATCCCCCGCCCTTGACCTGGGGAGGCCTTTGGGAGCTGTGGAATGCCACCAGGACAGGAAGCACCACCGATAATCAGTAAGAATGATATTTACAAGCCCTTTCGATGCATCGCTGGGGTGCTGTGTCTGTTAGCAATGATTTAAAAGAAATGGAAAAACTCTCCTCCTCCCCCCTCCACAGGTGAGCAGCCAGGAAGGTTTCCCTTTCTGAAGACTGTTCAGTGACAAAGGGAGAGGATAGAATGACACCCGAGTGGAGTGCTCCTATCCACACCAACCAAAAGTATCCCCCCCCCCCAGAAAAAGCCCAAAAAAAAAGGGGGGACTCAAAAAAGGCAGGCCAAATTCAGGAGCAAGCAAGGACAAAATGGCACATGCATCATGTGACTACCAGGCGAAAGAATGAACTAGCCCAGTGGTTCTCAACCAGTGGGTCCCCAGATGTTTCTGGACTGCAACTCCCAGGAATCCTGGTCAGCTCAGCTAGTGATGAAGACTTCTGGGAGTTGCAGTGCAGGAACATCTGGGGACCCACAGGTTGAGAACCACTGAACTAGCCCATCCCCAACCTGGTTCCAAGGCATGGGATCCATGCCTGATGAGTTCCACCCTTATTCAAAGGAAGGTCACCCTCATTTTTTGCCCTTTGCCAGCAGGTACCTACTAATGCATCGGTTGACCTCTTGGCCTCGCACTCCAAAGTAGCCCGGTGGGCAGGCGTGGACGCAGGCACCGTATTGACGGATCCCGTCCCTCCAGATGAGGAGGAAGAGCCTTTGCTGGCAGGAGATGCACCCGTTGTCCTCTGAGCACATGACGCAGCCCGTGCAGTTCTCGAATAAGGCAGCGCCCACTGGAAGACAAAGGAGAGACGAGGTGCCACTTAGCCACGGGTAAGAGACAGGTACGGACAGCGACCATTTGGCACCCGGCTCCACGGAATTCGTTAAAATGAAGAAAGCTGCATCAAGGCTCCTTTTCAGCACGAAAGTTCGTCTCCTGGCAAAGGAGCAGCAGACCCAATATGTTCTGCCGCCCGAGGCAAAGGACCAGACTGTATGCACACATCATTCCAAGAACAGGAGCCAAATAGGGATGGGTGCCTTACAAAAAAAAGACATGCTGTTTTATCATTTCATAAGCGTGCAAAATGTTACATAATGAAACAAAAGGGCAAACAGCGTTTTGTTACGAAATGAAGCGAAACCATTCGTTTCCCCTTTGAAAATGAAACATTTTGTTACTCTGTAAAATGGCTCCCCTGCGTCCTAGGGGCACCAAATTTCAGAGGGCTTGAAGGGAAGAGTCCAAGGAAGCTACAGGGAGCCGTTTTATACAGTAATGAATCATTTTATTATAGTTTTGTTTCATTATGAATTTTTAAAAAAAATCATTTAAAAACAAAATAAAACGAAATGTAAGGAGAAACAAATGAAACGAGATGCTATTTTTCCATTTTGTATTCATCTATAGAGCCAAATAACCAGGCAGCCAAACCTTACTTTGGAATTGGCAGCATTTACCAATGGGAATGGGGCAGATGATTTGGGGGGAAATCTCTCTCTCTCTCTCTCTCTCTCTCTCTCTCTCTCTCTCTCTCTCTTGGATGAAAAGTCCCAGTAGCCTTCATCCCTAGCTGTGCTGGCCAAGCTATCTGGGAGTTGCAGCCCAATAACATCTGGGGACCCAAGATCAGAATCCATTGCTTTAAGGCTGGCTTGACTTTCCACCTTCCAGGAAATGCTGCCCGAGGAAGATGCCTCCTGGCAGAGCCCAGTCCATGGTGCACTCTTTGGGACATAACATTGCAGCATGCAATAATGATAAATCTTTAGAGCAAATGTCTCTGGTTAAGTAGAGGTTGAGTCATGGCAACTGGATTTCTTTTCTTGTGAGAGCAAAACGTTTCACTGCTTTTCCAAGTATCTTTGTCAGTCTACCTTGCCATGGCTCAACTTCTGAATAACTCACCTGGATGAGTGAAAATTTCCAAAATAACTCGTTAAGGATGAACTTTCTCTTACAAATGTCTCAGAGTGAGTTATTGAGACTTTGAGTGCCAGTTAATGAGAAAGGGGTGGACTCTGGGGAACTTGAAGCTATGTTCTTCTTTGGGTCTCAGTACTTTTACTTCTAGTGGGGCGTAGTGGCTCAGCTGTCTAGAGCACTGAAACTGTCGGCTGCAAAGTTGGCAGGTTGGTGGTTTGAATCCTGGGTGCCACGCAGTGGAGTGAGCTCCTGCTGATGACCCCAGCTCCTGCCAACCTAGCAGTTCGAAAGCATGTAAATGCAAGTAGATAAATAGGTACCGCCGTAAAAAGTAGGAAGGTAAACAGTGTTCCGTGCGTAGAAATGCATTCAGCCATGCTGACCACTTGCACAACACTGCCTCTTTGGCTTGGAAACGAAGATAAGCACCGCCCCTAGGTTTGGACATGACTAGCACGCATGTGCGGGGGGAAAGCTTTACCTTGCGTCTACTTGTAAAGTGAATTTTACCAGAAATTCCAAACTTTGCAGCTCATCCTGGAGACAGGGGCCAGTACCCTACTCTGCAACTGCTGAAGCTGCTCTGGTCATCTGATGAGGTGCAGATTATGTTCCTATACCTCAGGAACCTGTGTCAAATTGACACGGCAGCTACTGCAGCATCAGCTTCTACAGATTCATGAGCCACAAGGGGCCTGAGGGCACATAACAGCACTGAACTGTTTAAAAAACAGTTTAACTGCTAGAATGATCCTGAACCACTGAAGAAGGTTAAAAAACAGATAGAAATCCTGCTCGTCCCAACAGATTGGGACCATGGTATGGTCCCAGGAACTCAACTCAGAGACCCAGGCCAAGAATTTCTCCTTGAGAGCAAAATGAGGCCAATGCACCAGCATCAGCTGGTTCTTTGCATTTGGACAACAGGTGGGCACGGACTGGGGGGGAAGTGATTTGCGATGGTTTCTGTTGTGTCACTATTCACTATTCACAAGTTTTCTGCCAAAGCAAACCATTTCATATTTTCTGTAATAGGGACATTGGGGAGTGGTAGGATGACCCCAAACCGTCAGCAAGTCTCCAGGTGATTCTTCTCACCACCCTCCCTGTTTGGTTAAAACTGGATTTGGGGCATCTGAGTTATAGCTGCCCCCAAGGAGGTCCGCCCTCCCAGGAATTTCCATTTTTAGTAGTTGGCTTGAGGGAAATTATATGAGCGGTTCATGTGAGGGAACTTGAGGCAGAGTTTTGCTCATCATGAGTTGGGCTGAGGAGGGAACTGAGAAGGGAAAGATGTCAGGACTCAGAAGTGACAATTTGTCAGGGGAATTCCAAGCCCCAAGGAGGGAGGCCCGGGAGGCAGAGACAAGTTGGTGGGGGAACAGACACACCCCAACAGCACGGAGGGGGCCTTAAACTGTCCCAATGGGGGGGGGATGTACTCCCTAGACCAGTGATGGCGATCCTTCAACACTCCAGATGTTTTGGACTGCAACTCCCACAAGCCGTTTGTCATTGGTAATCTAGGCTCGGAATTCTGGGAGTTATGGTCCAAACATCTGGAGTGCTGAAGGTTCCCCACCACTGCCCTAGACTGCTTTTTCCTATGTGGAATGACAGAGGGTGGGAGGGTGCCAGCTCCTGTAACCTGCTACTCTCAGAGAAAAGACTGGGGTGGCTGGGTGACAGACCTGACAATCAACTCGACACAGTTTTGAGTAGCTTTGCACTAGCATTCCTTAGGGAGTGAGGCCAGGAAGTCTAGCGAGGGATGCACACCTAAAAAGAAAACATACCAGTTGCTAATGCCAGTATTTATTTATTTATTTATTTATTTATTTATTTATTTATTTATTTATTTAAAATATTTTTATCCTGCCTTTCTCCATGGAAAACACCCAAGGCAGCTTCACATCATGAAAAAGACAACATTTAAAAGCTTTAAAAAACCAAAAAAGGTATAACAATGCTCTAAAACAGTGATGGCGAACCTTTTAGAGACTGAGTACCAAAACTGCAGTTCAAAACCCACTAATATTTTTGTAAAGTGCCAATACAGCTATTTAACCTGAATACAGGTGGCTCTGAAGAGGCAATGTCGGGTACCCACAGAAAGGGCTCCGAGTGCCACCTTTGGCACCCGTGCCATAGGTTCGCCATCACTGCTCTAAAAGAACAAAGCAAGTAGTGTATTAACAACGGGAAATAGAACCAGTAATAAAACACATTTAAAACAACAGAGTGCAGCAATTTTTTTTAAAAAAAGAGGGGGAAACACCACTCAAAAACCACCAGTCGTTAAAGAAAAGCCTGCCTGAAGAGAAAAAGGTCTTTGGCTGCTTACAGGGTGTGGCCCCTTTCTGGGCAGGTACGTTTCCCCAAAGTGCCACTAAATGAACCATGAAGCAGCCTTCACGTTTCATTTCGTGCCCATCTCTAGTTTGCCTGTCACTATACCCTGCAGCAGGAAATGCTAAGAGGTGTCCATCCTGTTCTCTGCCTCAAATCTCACCCCTCCCACACACACACTTTAGCTCCTGTGGGTGATTGCACTGGCCTCCCTCCAGTACAGTATTAGGAGAGAAGCAGGAAATATCATATCTGTTCCATTTCTCTATACCACACATAATTTTTCCACCTGTTTTATGCCTCACTTTTTATCACCATTTCTCCCAGAGTTAAAAACAAAACAAAACCCTAAGCTTTATAATGTTTGGCCTTGCCTGGGGCTTGCCCCGCTATAGTTCTCCTTCTAGTCATCTTTTCCAGTCCATTTAAATACACCACAGACCAAATTTTGTGCAGGCATTTGAATGTAAACAATCACTCTCACTGGGATTTTTCTTTTATATCTATCAGAGTGTCGCACAATCTGAAATTATCCAATTGTATGAAGTAATTAGGCTCTTTTTGACCTGAAGCAGGCGACTTCAATAATGTTATCTCGGGCCTTTGCTGGATCTTCTTTTGTACATGCGACAGGGCATACCTTATATCGTCATATATCTATATATTGCACACTTGTAAATGCTGCATTGAATTTCTCCACAGACACAGAAGATTTGTACTGTCTCCAAGTAGCCCCATTTTACTTGATTATTTTTAATCTTCCTACTTTGAGATCTCTAGGTAACTTCCAAATGGTCCAGCCAATCCTCTCCATCTAATTATCTTAACATTTGTCTTGATTTCACCTTTATTTCTTATGTGAGAATAATTTCTTTCAAGCCCATTCCCTCCCAGCTTTAGAGGGATAGATAGATAGATAGATAGATAGATAGATAGATAGATAGATAGATAGATAGATAGATAGATAGATAGATAGATAGATAGATAG
>JAHTLZ010000017.1:3041514-3055879 GCA_023846285.1 Phrynocephalus versicolor
TATTCCTATACTGCAGAAACACTGCCTGGCATTCATTCATTTATTGTTGATAAATAGTTATGAAACAACCTTGGAAACAAAGGAACAGTTAATCCAGTAACAACTCCTCACTGCGTCTCATCAACTGTGTAATAAAGGATGTAACCAGATGTGACAAATTTACCTTTAGTTACAAAGAGTAGCACTTATGTTACTTACATGTGACAACTAATCTCCTGTTACATTCAAAGGTGACTTTTAAATAGCATTTTAGGAGCAAGGGAAGTCTTCTTTGTATTTTTATAATGTTATCTATCCAAGGTGCAATAACAGAGTGAAGGAACATGAGACAGAACCACAACTAATTTCTCAGTCTTCTCCATCTAATTATCTTAACATTTGTTTTGATTTCACCTTTATTTCATATATGAGCATAATTTTAAATTGTACAATGCCTTGATATGAAGATCTAAAGAGTATTTGTAACCCAAAATTAACTAGTCGCAGATGACTACATTGCTTGTAACTAGTTACTTCCAAGTTTTATCTAGATAGTTAGACATAGTACTTGTGGAAAGTAGCACTCAGTGTCAGGTGGTGCTTTAGGATGCAGATCAGAGCATCCCCTAGACTCCTAGAGGAGTGATGACAAACCTTTTAGAGACTGAGTGCACAAAATGAGATTCAAACCCCACTTATTATTCACAAAGTGCCAATACAGCAATTCAACCTGAATACAGGTGACTGTGAATGGGCGATACCGGGTACCCACAGAAAGGGCTCCGAATGCCACCTGTGGCACCCGTGCCATAGGTTTGCCAACACTGCCCTATACCATAGCCTCCTCAACAACATTCCTTCCCAGAATGTGATATTCTTTATTAACCAAGCCAGTTTGTGGTTGGATTCCAAAGGACTATTAGTGGAGCTTTTCCTAACAACATTGAATTATACAATTATATAAAGAATGGTTTATTTGCACAATGGTGCAGTGGCACTTTCTAGTTGGCAAATGGTTGATGCCTGTTTTTCAGCCTACCAGTACTTCCCCTCCCCCTAAGAATTATGTAAATGGCACAGTGGAGAAGAGAACATAAGAACATAAGAAGAACCATGCTGGATCAGGCCAAAGGCCCATCTAGTCCCGCTTCCTGTATCTCACAGTGGCCCCACCAGATGCCTCTGGGAGTGCACAAGACTAGATCTCTGTCTCCTGATCCCACTCCCCTGCATCTGGCCTTTGAAGGACCCTGGTTTTAAGCCTGGAGATTACAAATTGCCATCACGGTTTGTAACCTGGGATGGACTTTTTCCTCCAGGAATCTGTCCAATCCCCTTTTGAACGCATCCAGGCCAGGTGCCATCACCACCTCCTGTGGCAGGGAGTTCCACAGACTAACAACACGCTGGGTGAAAAAATATTTTCTTTTGTCTGTTCTTACTCTCCCAGCCCTCAATTTGAGTGCATGTCCCTTAGTTCTGGTATTTGTGAGAGGGAGAAGAGCTTCCCTCTATCCACTTTACTCATGCCCTGCATTATTTTGTACATCTCAATCATATCCCCCTATTTAGAGGTGATGGTATATTCTGCCCTGCTGTTTCTGAACAGCAGCAGTTCATCTGAGGAATCTGTTCCATCTTGACACTCTGAAATCCAAATTTCCAACCAGAATTTAAGCAGAGCGGAACCACCAGGATGCCAGAGTCCAAGAACAATTACAGTGATGGACTGGTTCCATTCCTCTCATCCTTCGTCCCAAGACTTGCTGGAGCCTGGAGCAATATAGATGCATAAAAAAATTGTGCTCCCCATTTCATTTGTGTGGTAGTCAAAAGGCAAGTCATAAAATAATTGACAATTTCTTGGCGTTTAATACCTCCCCCAATATCTGCAGCCTCTGTTCTTTCGGGAGACAAATGATCTTGTTCATCCTCCACTTCAATTGATTTGGTAGCTGTACGAAAAATCAGTATGAAAGAATGTGAACATATAATGACTGCCTTTTCTCACTTTCTCAGTAGCTCACAGTTCTTTTCCAGACCCAACACAGAGTGCTTGTTTTTGGTGTTTATAAAACTATAAACAGCTTGGAGTCTTGGGAGTCTCGTGCCACAGGGGTTATGCTGCACTACTGCAGACCAAACTCTGCTTAGGATTTGGGGTTTAATCCCAGGTAGCCAGCTCGAGGTTCACTCAGGCTTCCATCCATCCAAGGTTGGTAAAATGAGTGCCCAGCTTGTGAGATGGGGTGGGGTCAATGTGTGGGCTGCGTAATAACTTGGAAACTGCCTGGATAGTGATTTAAGTGCAGTGTGGCAGTATATAATTGTTTTAATTTTATTGCAATTTGATGTTTTAATTATCTGAATTGTTTGCTTTGATTGTGAGCCGCCCAGAGACCTTTGGGTAGTGGGCGGCACACAAGCTAAATAAATAAATAAATAAATAAATAAATAAATAAAAGCTGTACACTTTGCTTACTTTTTGCTTTGGGATTTGGTCTCTCCTGAATGATAGCACTTTTGAAATATTTGGAAAGTACTCATACAGAGACGGGGCAGGATCTGTTCTTGGCCATCACTGAGTACAGGACGCACAACTAGGGGTTCAAGTTATAGGAAGCCAGCTTTCAGCAGAAATAACAGGGAAAAACTTTCTAACTGTTAGAGCAGTATGACAATGGAACCAATTACACGGGGAGGTGATGAGTGCTCCCACCCTGGAGGCATTCAAGAGAAATTTAGACAACCAGGGTGTTGAATCTGAGGGCCTTATAGAATCATAGAATCACAGAATGGAATCATAGAATCATGAGTTGGAAGAGACCTCAAGGGCCCTCCAGTCCAACCCCCTGCCATGCAGGAACCCCCGTCACAGTATTTCCGACAGATGGTCAACCAGCCTCTGCTTAAAAACCTCCAAAGAAGGAGACCCCATCATCCTCATTAGTGGGAGCATATTCCACTGACAGACACCTCTAACCACCAGGAAGTTCTTCCCAGTGTTCAAATGGGATCTCTATAGGTTCCTTCCCACACCATTATTCCCCGATTTCATGCCAATGAGAGGCAATGAAGTGTTGTGGGGAGAGTCTTGGAGTTAGACTCATGAAGTTTCGGTTCAAATTTCTGCTTCAGCCATGGAAACTCACTGCGGGTGACAATGCTAACACCGTGAATATCTCACATATCTCAAAAAACCTGATTAGGGTCTCTGTAATTCAGAAATGATTGACCAGGACATAACAAACCTATGCCCACATAGGATGTTACCTTTGGTTTTCCAAAGATAGGCCTGGTTTGCACAAATGGCTAAATCTACTAAGGCTGCTTTTACACGACCCTAAAATCCGAGGCAAAGAGCTCCCAGATGCAGAGCTTAAAATTGTTTTCCCACCAGCTGCGGACTTTAAAAAAAAATAAGTACGACCATGCCCACCTAAGTGCGCCCCAACACATTTTTCAAGTACCTGGTCTCTGGAGGTAAAAAAATTTCCAGTGCGGATTATAAAGCTGTGGATGCCGGCTTGCCTCGCCTTCTGTTTGTTTTCTTGTCCCCGCCGCCCCTTTAACAGCCTGGAATCCCTACCAGTCTGTTATGACGGCAGATGGAGGTGAGTGGAGGTGAGCCTGCATTCTTTTCTCCCTTTTTTTCTCCCTCCCCTCATGCAGACAGGAGCAATGGAGTGCAGAAGGGTGGGAACACAGGAAGCAGAACAAACCCCCACGATCTCTGGTCCAAATTTAGGTTGCCAGCGGATTTTAGAGGTTGTGGAAAAGCGCCCTTAGTTATGAAGCTCTGGTGGAAAATGCCTCTTGGATACTCATATGGTTTCAGCGTTTAAGGTTGTTTTATCTGTAACATTCTATCCTAAACAGAGGGGGAGAGAAAAGAGTGAACCTGAAACCCAAATAACACGTTGGCCCTAATGGCAACATTTCTCTTCTAACAATTATTCACAGGTCTGTGTGGTTTCTTATTTATTTTTTATTTATTCAAAATATTTTTATTTCATCATTCTCCTTTAAAAGGACCCAATAACCATGTGGCATCAAGTCAATTTTGACTTGTGATGACCTAGTTCAAGATTTCCCAGGTAGCAAATACACAGAAGTGGTTTCCCATTCCCTTCTTCCAGGAGTGCCCCAAGGCCACCCAGGCTGGCTGTTCTCCCAGGAGGCACTATGGGAAATCCAACTCCAAACCTCTGGCTCTACATCCCAAACAATAAACCAAATGAAATATCCAGCCAGCTTCTTAATAGGAATAGAGAATATGATTCACTCAAACATTTGTGAAATGCAAGGCAATGGATTTTATGAACTGTGGCAAGTTCAGCCACCTTTCGTTTTGTAAGGGAAATGGCAGAATATCAATGTGATAACCGTAATAAAGGAAGAAATGGATAGATGAAATATCTCTGCACATCAAATATACCCTTTGAGGGTGTGTGGTTTTTTTACCCTGCCTTTCTCCTTGAGAAAGGACCCAAGGTGGCTTACAGCAATGTGAGACAATGTACAGTTCAGTACAATTAATTAAGACATACTCAAGTTTGAGAAACAAGGAATTGAGGGGCATTTTACAGCCGGATAAAAGCGCAATTAATAAAAATACATAAATAAACAATGTTTTGCACCCTGCCATTAGTTGCTTGCCTCGCTCTCCCTAAATGGCAGGACAAGAAGTGCTTTTATGATCAAACGGAGAACCGTATGTTTCAGTTCAGGCATGTACAATGTGCGCATCTACCCATTTCTCACAACAACAAAACCACACAATTAATGATTTCAAGAAGCAATGAGGAGGCGCTGAGTTATAAACAGGGAAAGCCAAAGAAGAATCCAAAACCTCAAAAGCTCGGGAAGCCAAATGTTTGGTCAAAAGAGGAAAAGCAAAGTATTCTGCTTATATTCCAGCCCTGGGTGTTTAATCAACGCTCTTGGTGCTTTATAATTTAATTATCCAGGCTATACTCCCCCCCCCCCCACACACACACACACAACCTCAGGAAGCTGGGCCCTCAGTTTACTGACTTGGACGGATGGAAGGCTGATTAAACCTGGAGCTGGCCACTTGAACGCATTGGAATTGAACTCAGGTCACCAGCCATGTCTTGACTACAGTTTAACCACTGCACAGTTGTTGTTGGGGGGCTTTATGGTGTGTCTGCAGAGGGCCTTCTCTATCCAGAAGAAAAATCTGTAGTCCAGCTTGACTACAGAGAAAGCTCCTTCCTTCTCTTCAGCCTGAAACAAGGTGGTTTGTGTACTCTCGATGGTGAGATTTTTCTGCTGCTAAACTCAGAGGCCTTTGTGAGTTAAGGATTTTCCTGTCTGTAAAGATGCTGCTGACTTTCCCACTGTTACAATTTCTACTTCTTGGAGGAGAGTTTACTGGCCCAGTGCTGAGGATGTATCTAGGGATGGTACAGGAGGGTAGCTCTCTAAACTTAAACACATAAACCTCTAAAACTTAATTTTCTACATGCACATCGGCTCAGTCCTTTCTCTGGCCGAAATCAAAATTTAGGACGAAGAAAACTTAAAGACCAGAAAACCTGAGAAAATATGAGAAATCAAAAAGTAACAGAAGTTAAAAGTTATTGGAAAATGATGCATCAATATTTGCAAAAAAAAAAATTGACTTTCATATGCCACTTACACCTGAATACAGTAATACATTGTAAGACGAATTTAATTCATTCTACGGGTCAATTCGTCCTATGAAAAATTTGCACTACAAAACACAGTTTAATGCAGGTTCCCATAGGAATGCATTGAATTTGTCTTGCAAAGCATCCCATAGGAAAATTCGTCTTACGAGATTTTTCTACTCCTGAACATTTCATTCGTCTTATGAATTTTTTTGTCTTCAGGGGCATTCGTCTTGTGAGGCATTACTGTAGTTTTCATTGCCAGAAAGTTTAGATATAGAATGAAGACATGTGATGATGATCCACATAGTTACAACAGCTAGGATTTTATGGGCTAGATATGGGAAGAATGAAGAAATCTCATTAGTAGAAGAACTGTTTGGGAAGGTATTAGTTAGAAGTAGCAGAAATGGATGTTCTTCTGACTGAACTCCCGAAAGACAATTCAAAATGTAAACGAAAGCTGGAAACCAGTATATATATGGATTCAAGCAGAAATTAATCAAGAAAAAATAGAAGCTTTTTAATTAAGCACTAAGACCAAAGAACACTATATAATGAAAATATGGGAGCAAGTGTAATAAAATCCATTGGTTATATATTTTATTTTTGTTGTTTTGTTGTTTTTGACTATATTGTGCGTTCACTGCCTTGAGTTGCCTGCTGCAAGCTGACAGTATATAAATCCTAAATAAAATAAAATAAAATAAAATAAATAATATAGAAAATACGGTGTTAATGTATAGAATTGTTTGAAAGATGTAAGAAAGGATAATTACTATTACGCCTCTCCCCTCCCCATGTAAGATTTTATTTATTCCTTACCCAACCTTACTATCCCTCCCCCCATCAAGTCAGTTCCGAGTAATGGCTTTCCAGGCAGGGAATGCACAGGAGTGGTTTCCTCATTCCCTTCTTCCAGGGGTGCCCTGGGACGGTGCAGCAGGGCCAATGCTACACAGGCTGGCTCTTCTCCCAGGACACATTTAACTCCAAGATATCTAACCACCCCAATGGTAATTAGTAAAAGTGTTCTGCTTATATACCGCCCCATACTACTTTAAGTAGTCTCTGGGTGGTTTACAAATTTAATTACAGTGTGCAGGCTACACATTGCCCCCCCCCCAGCAAGCTGGGTACTCATTTTACCGACCTCGGAAGGATGGAAGGCTGGGATTGAACCCCAGGTCGTGAGCACAGTTTTACCTGCAGTACAGGCATTTAACCACTGTGCCACGAGGCTCCTCAAAATTAATGTTCATACCAGGACATATCGGGCCAGAATGATTCTGCAGCTGCGCTAAAATAAACAACAACAACAAAAATGCTCCAAATAAAAATGGTTCCGAGTCAAATGAATCCACTCTTATGCCTGCTTCACATATTCGTTCATTTTTACAGCAATGCAAAACAAGCGAAAGCCGAATTAAATAGGGGTTTTATTAAAGCAACCTAACTGCCTCCTAAATCCAGAGAAACCAGCAGCCACGCAACATTCCTTGAAAAGGCAGCTCATAAACTTCTCTCAGCGCAGTCGGCGGTTCCATGCCACGGTCGTGATTTGATATGCTTTTTGCTACCAGGGCGCCATGTTCCCTTGACAGGTTTCTAAGGCTCCTGGGAGTCGTATGGGTTTATAGTTGGCGTCATGTCGTTGCTGGAGACTGCCTCCGTCTGTTTTGCAGGCTGCGTCCCCAGGGACTTCCCTCGAACATCATGGCTTGGTTAAGTCTTGCTTTCTTTCAGCTTCTTTCTTCTTTCGCTTTGGTGGCACTTGATTAGCTCCACCGAGTCGGGAATGACTTATAGCAACCCTATCCGAGCTTTCAAGGTGAGACCTTCAAAAAGTGGTGTCACCAGTTTCACATCCCCAGTGAGTTCCCAGGGCCGAGACGGGAATTGAACCCATGGCCTCCTGGGTTCTCATCCGTCACTCAGTCCACTACACCACACGGGTGTACAGTAGGACCTCGTATCCACTGATTCAGTTATCCACGGTTCGCAAAGGAAAAAAATTAAATAATTCAGCAGCCACAAAGTAAGCTATTGTCACAAACAGCAGATGTAAAGCAAGTTATTGTCACAAACAGCAACCATAAAGCAACCTACTGTCAGGAAACAGCAGTTTGGAGGTGGGTGGGCAGGCACTCTCTCTTATCCATGGTTTTCATTATCCACGGGAAGGCCTGGAACCAATCCCCAGCGGATACTGGGGTCCTATTGTCGTTTGAGACCATCACTTGAGAGGAGCATGAAATGCTAAAGTAGCGTTTCATTTCGTTTTTAATTTCATTCTGTTCTGTTCTGTTCTATTTTGTTTTGTTTGAAACAATTTTTTAAAAAAGATTCATCTTGTTTTTCATTTTGTTTCATTTTTTGTTTGTGTACTCTGTGTGTGTGTGTGTGGGGGGGTACTTGTGTAACTTCCTGCACCTGATCGGGCACAGGAAAAAGTGGGATTTATAAACTTTTTTTTGCACCCCCCAGCCCTGATCAGATGTAGTGCAGGCTTGGGATCGCAAAAAATTAATGTTCAAAAAAAATTCTACCTTCCCCCATCTAATCGGGCTCGGAGAAACCAGGGGTTTGTTTGTTTGTTTGTTGTTTGTTTGTTGTTTGTTTTACTGAGTCCCGAGTGCTGATCAGCTGTAGTCTGGGCTTGGGGCTGGCAAAAAAAATGTTTTAAAATTGCTCCTTTCCCTCCACCCAATGGTGATCAAGCAATTTTTAAACTTTTTTTTTTTGCCATGAGCTGGCAAAATGATTTTTAAACTTTTTTTTTTTTGCCATGAGAATGAGGTGTCCAGCATGCCCATCTTTATTCAGTTTTAAACCAACCACAATTCCCTGTGGCATTCAAGGTCAGGGAACCAGGGTTTATTCAAATTATGCTGTCACAATACACCAGGACCTCAAATCATCATTCATCACTTGCTAGTCTCTGTTTTTACAACCCTTTGACTGACCTGGGGGGGGGGACTTTTCTGAGCTGTCAGTCTGTCCAGCACTAACCAATCATTTGCTCCTGTCTCTGAATTCAAAGAGAGCCCTCCCTCTCTTCTGAATATTCCTTTCCTTCTCCTTAGTCTGTTGAAAGCAATGCTTGTCTGCTGTTGATCTGTTCGTTATTGTACATAACAAAATGTTTTAATGTGTTCTCCTGCAAATGTCCAAGAGTGAGTTATTAAGACTTTTAAGTGACAAAAAAAGGGGTGGACTATTTGGAGAAATTGAAGCTAGTCTTTTCTGTGGATTTCTCTATTTCTACTGTGTAGCACAAGGAATTCAAAACAGTCTTTTCATTAAGTCTTCCTTTAAAAACAACAACAAACAACATGGTTCTGCCTCTATCTACAGAATATAGAGATTTTGGGGAAAGCTTTTGTTAAAGATGTAGGGATACAAATGTAAAGCTTTACATAATTGATTCTCGCAGTCCACACTCTAGGACCCTCAATGTGGGTTTCCACAGGGGTTGATCACCTCACCAATCTTATTTAATATCTACATGAGGCTGTTGGGAGGGGTCATCAGGAGTTTAGAGCTTCGTGTCATCAATATGCTGATGACACCCAGCGATATCTCTCCTTTCCGTCTTTTGCAGTGGATGCTGTTCCGTCCCTTGAGTGCTGCCTGGATGCCATTCTGTGATGGATGAATCATAGGATCATAGGATCATAGGATCATAGAGTTGGAAAAGACCTCAAGGGCCATCCAGTCCAACCGCCTGCCATGCAGGAACCCCCATCACACTCTTTCCGACAGATGGCCATCCAGCCTCTGCTTAAAAGCCTCCAAAGAAGGAGAGTCCACCACCCTCCTTTGTGGCAGCATATTATTCCCCTGCTGGACAGCTCTACCTGTCATGAAGTTCTAGACTGAGGTTGAACCTGGACAAGACGGAAGTCTTGTGGGTGGGGGCTCCTACTGTCAGAGGGTTGGGAAATTCCCTCTCATTTGGGGGCATGACTCTCCCCACTCAGAATGAGGCACTCAGCTTGGGCATTCTCTTGGACCCGGCGCTATCTATGGAATGTCAGGTAGCATCGACGCTCTGTTCCTCCTATTACCATCTGCAGTAGATTGCTCAGCTGCGCCCCCATCTGGACACAGGGGCTCTCACCACACTGGTCCATGCATTGGTGGTCTCGAGACTGGACTACTGCAATGCTTTCTACATGGGGCTGCCCTTGAGGCTGATGCAGAGACTCCAACCGATCCAGAACACGGCGGCCAGATTGCTGACTAGGACTAGAAAATACAAACAAGTGCTGGTCACTCTGCACTGGCTTCCAGTTCGATTCCTCATTAGAGATGGGCACGAATAAAAAAAAATGACGTTTCATTTTTTCATTTTTCATTGCGGGTCCCATTTCGGTTCGTTTTCGTTTTTCGTGAATTTTTTGAAAAAAATTTGTTTCGTTTTTTCATTTTTTCATTTTTCATTTTTACCCACTTTTTGCATGATTTAAAACATTTCCGCGCACAGGTGTCCCCCAACACCCCAGACCAGAGGGAAAACACTTTTCAAAAATGATGCTGGCAGAGACAGAGTACAGACTAGGTACGCAGGGAGGCTGCGAAGGCAGCGGCAGGCGTTGCCCAGGGCGTGAGGCAGCCGCAGAGTGACTGCACTGCGGGACAGGGGAGGGTACTCACCGAGAGGTACACGCGCACACAGGGAGGCTGCAAGAGAAATCTCTTCTTTCTCTCCTCTAAGAGCCAGGCTGCAGCCAGCAGGAACAGAGAGACACACGCCTGCCTGGCTGGCCTAAAATAACGAGTCGGAGAGACAGCAATCCCACCCTAACTCCCACCGCAGACTGCAAGGAGGATGGGGGCTGCCAGAGCTTTCTATGCCCTCTGTGGCTGCCACACCTATCCAGTATGCAACCTGGGCATGCTATTGGTTGAAATTGTCCAAGAATTTACATGATCCCATCACATGGCTTGCATCAATTTTATGGCTGGAATCCATTTTGTGTCATCCTTAAAGGGAAAAGAAAAAATACATTGCGATGGGAGAAAGACAAAAAGAAACATTTTAAGGACCCCAACCCCCTGGTAGGTAATAATTTCAAATAATTATCGCTGTGTTTTTATGGATGTCCAGGGTGTTTTAATACCCAAGAAATCAATATTAGGCATCTGGGAGCCATTTTGGATCGATGTCCCCTAACTCCCCTTGAAGGAAAAAAATACAACGATCTGAGAAAAGACATAAATGCACGTTTTAAGGACCCCAACACCCCTGGTAGGTATTATCAGGCAGAATAAATAATTATCGATGGGTTTTTATGGATATTCAGGACGTTTTTTAACATTTAAAAACAGCTCATTTCATTGTGCATTGCCATTAACGAAAACGAAACGTAACAAACCTAATTTCGTGGTTCTGTTCGGTTCATTCCAATTTCATCACAATTTTTGTTAATCATTTCGTTACGTAACGAAATGAATAACAAATAACAGAACAATTTTTTTTCATTTCGTGCCCATCTCTATTCCTCATTGACTTAAAGTTTTAACTATGACATACAAAGCCCTAAATGGTTTAGGACCTCGCTACCTATCAGAGCACCTTCTCCCAGCAAAAACTGCCCATAATACCTGATCTTCCCAGGCAAGGCATTTGAGTCAATTAACGCCATGAGAGGCCCGAAAGGGAAAAAAAATACACACACACACACAAAAAAAATAGGCCCCTTTCAACCATTGTCCCTTACCTGTGGAATAATTTTTATTTATTTATTTTAGAGTATTTTACCCTGCCTTTCTCCTTGGAAAAAAAGACCCAAGGAGGCTTACAGTAATGAGGGACCAATAGTCCAGTACAATTAAGACTTGTTCAAGTATTGAGAACAGGGAATTGAGGGACATCTTAGGGACCTGGGAATATTTAGCCTTACAAAAATACAGATATATGAGGGTATATGATAGTGATGTTTAAATATCTGAAAGGATGTCATATCAAAGAGGGGGCAGGTTTGTTTTCCATGGCTTCAGAGACTAGGACTCGAGACAGTGGTTTCAAACTATAGGACAAAGAGATTCCATCTGAACATTAGGAAGAACTTCCTTGCGGTTACAGCTGTCTGGCAGTGGAATAAGCTGCCACAAAGGAAGGTGGTGGAGTTTCCTTTGGAGATTTTTAAGCAGAGGCTGGATGGCCAACTGTCGGGAGCCTTGTGTTGGGGGTTCCTGCAATGCAGGGGGTTGGACTGGACGGCCCTTGAGGTCTCGTCCAACTCTATGATTCTATGACTCTATGATCTCACCGACTTCCACTGTTTCATAGGATCCTCAAAGAATTGAATTGGAAGGTGACCTATAAGGCCATTGAGTCTGAGCCCCTGCACTGTGCGGGAATCCAAATCAAAGCAGAACTGACCGATGGTGTTCCAATTTCCCTTGAATGCCTCCAGCCTCGGAGCACTGACCACCTCCCAGTAGCTTGGGTTCCATTGTTGTACTGCTTTAACAGTTAAGAGATTTTTTTAAATCAGGCGTCCTGGAGTTTAAGCCCATTCCTACATGTCATGCACTCTGGGGAGATCAAAACAGATCCTGCCTCTCCTCTGTAGGACTACCTTTCAAACATTTGAAAAGTGCTATCAAAGTTCCTCTCAGTTTTCTTTTCTGAAGGCTAAACATGCCCGGTAGAGATGGGCATGAATAAAAAAAAATGGCATTTCGTTTGTCGCTTGTCGTTTGGAGGGTCCGTTTCGGTTCGTTTCCGTTTTTCGTGAATTTTTGCAAAAAAATCGTTTTCGTTTTCGTTCGTTTCGTTACCATTTCATTACCATTTATTTCAATTTTTTGTGATTTTTTAAAAGGATTTTAAGCAATTCACTCATTGCAGTAACGGAAATGAAACGCACGACAAAATTTCCGGTATTTCTGTTCGTTTCGTTTCATTTTAGAGACAAAATTCGCTTGTCATTTCGTTACATAACGAAACGAAAAATGAAAACGGAAACGAAAAATTGTTCGTTTCGTGCCCATCTCTAATGCCCAGTTCTTTCTGTCTTTCTGCCTAGGGCTTGGCTACCAGTCCCTTCTGCATCCTTCTCTCTCTCTCTCTCTCTCTCTCTCTCTCTCTCACACACACACACACAACTTGCTTCAAAACTAGGCACACACACACACAACTTGTTTCAAAATTACGCACACACACACACAATAAGCGCAAAAGGCTTGCTTTCTTCTTATCCATGCAATGAGACAGTAGTTTCAATTTAACTTGCTCCCAGAAATGAGCAATAAATCAGCCTTGCAAAGGCACAGATTCTCCCCGAGGTCCTTCAAAATGATATCCTTGCCTTGGAGGTGAGGATGAGGGGTAGGGATTACACATGTAGATGTGTCATGAATTCAAGGCCGATTTAGACTCAGGTATCAATCTGAAGGTATCATTTCCCACATGACAGCAAAATTGGACAGTAACAGAACTCGCAAGCATGGTGTGCACCTCTACAGCATATGGTACCTGGATCTGTACATGAAAAACATCTGTAGGAAGTGCACCCCCTTTGCTCCATCTAACACATCCTGGCCCTAATGTCCTGGTTGTGTATGCCTTGAAGCACGATCGTATTGGACCAGGGGGACTTCCCACATCGTAAAGGCCATCAGCCAGAGAGGCTGTTGTGCGTGGCTTTTGAACAGGTCAACTAGAGTGTGTTGTTAGCTCTGAAACTGTGACTATAAGAGCTCCTCTCTCTTTCCAGGAAATGGAGACTGTGAGTTACTGCAAGTACCGTTACAGGTGATGACAGAATTACATTTAAAGACCAGATTTGTACCTGGAGCTGTCGCTGCTAGAATCAAGCAGCCCCGTGCTTGCTGTCATTCAAAAGCCACCCCTCAGGCCTCCCTTACCCCAGTTCTTCAAACTTGTACTCTAAAAGTTACATTTTGGATGCTCATTATGCTGGCACCAGCATCGCTGGCTGGGTGTTTTTAAGAAAAGGACATCTGCAGTGAGGTAGCGGTCATTTGACTCGTAGTCAAAAAGTCAACATCCTCCCCATGACTCTTGAAGTTGCTGCTGCATCGTCCATATCCAACACACACAAAGATTCCATCTCTGAAGCTGGGAAAACGAAGAGGGAAGGATTTTGGTGGGGTGGTGGGCAGGGCCGGTGGTAGGTTTTTTTGCGCCCTAGGAAAGGGGTGGGGCGGGGGGTGGGGGCGGCAGCGGGGGGGCAGCGGACGGCAATTGGTGCAGGGGGCGGACAGCAATGGGCACGGGTGGTGGGCGGCGATGGGGGCGGGGGCAGCGGGCAGATGGTGGGGGTGGGGGACAGACGGCTGTTGCCAGCGGCGGGGGGGGGGCCACAGGGGGGCAGCAGGCTGGCCAGCGCCCTCTCTCCAGTTTGGCACCCTAGGCAACTGCCTAGTTTGCCTTAATGGAAGCGCCGGCCCTGGTGGTGGGTAGGGGGAAACTATTATTCGGGGCTATCCGGTTGCAAAATGTGTCACGCATAATTTCTCCCCTCATTAATGCAAATGGTGTATGCGGCATCTGGAATGAAGGTAGGTCACAGTTTCCCCACATAAGACAGAATTTATTTATTACTTATTTGCAATATTTTTACCCTGCCTTTTCTCCTTCAAAAGGATCCAAGGAGGCTTAGCATCGTTGAAAGGTAATGCGTAAAGAAAGAAAGAAAGAAAGAAAGAAAGAAAGAAAGAAAGAAAGAAAGAAAGAAAGAAAGAAAGAAAGA
>JAHTLZ010000017.1:3088701-3103725 GCA_023846285.1 Phrynocephalus versicolor
ACGCCCCAATTGCCAATCAGCTGTAGTGTGGGCTTGGGGTGGCAAAAAATGTTTAAAAATCCCTCCATTCCCCACATCTGACCAGGTGGGGGAAAGGGAAAAATTTTAAAACATTTTTCTCTCTCTTTTGTGCCGTCCCAAGCTATCAATACATATTCATCTGAGGACTTGACTTATGACAAATAACAAATAGATCAATTTTGATGAATCAGCCAAATTTGTCAGAAAATGTGTTTTATTTGTCACTTCGTCTCCATCTCTACTCACCATATCCTGGAGGTTACTTGATGGCACACAACAGCAACTACAACAGATCCACACAAGTAAACGAGGTTTATAAAAGTGAAAAACAGAATCTGGAGCCTGGAGAATTTTGGTGACAAGAGTAGAGTGGAAAGGGAAGCCTCAGTGCTGAAAAACTCTGGGTTTGGGCAATCAACACTCAATCTCTCCTTTGCAAGCACACTCAATGGACACGACCAGAAAAAATGACGTTTTGAGTTTTCGTTTGTCGGAATGGGTCCGTTTTGGGTCGTTTCCATTTGTCGCGAAATTTTTCAAGAATTTGTCGTTTCTTCGTTTCATTTGTCGTTTGTCATTTCCACCGCGATTTAGCGCGATTTGACTTCCCAGAGCATAGGGGCGTCCCGCAATCAGGGCCGGTGCTAGGTGTTTTTGCGCCCTAGGCAGCGGGCGGGGCGGGGGGCGGGCGGCATGGGTGGTGCGGTGGTGCGGCGGTGGGGGGGCAGCAACAGCAGCAGGGGGGAGGCGCAGGCGGGCAAGCAGGGGGGAGGCGGCCGCAGGCGGCGAGTGGGCAGTTAGGATATCACTTAGGATAGAGGTTCTGTTCTTGGCTTGCACCCCAAATGTGTGTGTGTGCAAGCAAATTGAAGTTGGGAAAATAGAAAATAAATGGTAATATATAATACATTTTTAAAATAAATCCACACCTCCCACTCCCAGTCGAACCTCCCCCTTTATCCAATATCAGAAAAAAATCCTCACAAACTGCCAGAGAAGAAATAAAGAATAAACTGCTATTCCCTTCAGCAGACAAAGCTGCAGGGAATCAAAGAAATTATTTTCTAAATTCAGTTCCCTCCCTCCCTACCTAACTTAAATCCTAAAGCCTCCAGCCTCCCTCCTCAATCTCGATCGGATCACACCAGCACCAGCAGCCAGCCCTCCTCCCTCAACTACATCCATACACCCGACTGCGATTTCTGGAAGGTGCCTCGGCTTTTTATGTCCTCCGAGACATCCAGAAGTGTCAGTCAAAAACCTGGCGATGCCATTGGTGGAATGGTTAAAAAAAATTGCATGATCCCATCCCATGCCCGGCCCAAATGGGCAGGTCTAAAAAAATAAAATATAAAATATAAAATAAAATCAATACGACGTTTTATTGCTATAAAAAACCCACTGCTGCTACTATTAAAATTCAGGCATTTAAAATAAATAAATTTCACATGTTTCTGTGGTGATTTGGTGTGTTTTTTTTACCACGATTTCAAAAGAAAAATTGTGGTCGCCATGTTGGATTCCCCCCCACCGCATGGCATGGCGAGACGACGAGGATGACCCTCCCCCCGGCCTGGTGCAAGCAGCCCAGGACAGGAGAAGAGGGGGGAAAGGCCGGGGACCCCCCAGGAACCACCCCTCTGGTAGGTGGCAAAGCCTCAAGCAGGCATATTTTCGCCTGCTTTTTTGGCCAGGAGTCGGGGTTGTTTAAAAAAAAATTTTAAAAAAACTTTTTCTGTGCTTCACATTGCGCAATCGCCGCGATGCCACAAACGAAAATGAAAAACCCAACTAAAATTTTCTTTTTTCGGTTCGAGTTCGAGTTCTGACGGCTTAATTATCGTTACCGTTTCCGTTATGTAACGGAAACGGAAAACGGAAACGGAAACGAAATTTTCGCCGAGTTGTGCCCATGTCTACTCAAGAGATCTGAATCGTGGTTCAGAATTGGACAATGTTTTAAAGGCAGAATGAGGGAGGACATGTGGTACCCTCTTCTTGAGCAGGGAGCAACCGCCAAATCAACAGTCTGTGGCGTTGAAGTGTCACTTGATTGGTTAAAGAGTGTGTTTATTTCTGGCCTGTACCACTTCCAGAGCTGCAGAGGGAAGGAAGCAGATCTTGTGTCCGTAAACACTCAGCTATAAGAATGCGGGAATCTGAGCTAAGCTCTTGATCCATCTTGGCCAGGATTGATGACTCTTTTTGACAGATGGTGCTTCTCCAAGGTTTTATGCAGGGCTGGCTGAACACTGGGACCTCTGGGCTCCGTTTCCCATGCAGTGGAACCCATCACCTCAGGAGGTGGTGAGTGCTCCAACACCGGAGGCATTCATAGAATCATAGAATCATAAATCATAGAATCATAGAGTTGGAAGAGACCCCAAGGGCCATCTAGCCCAACCCCCTGCCATGCAGGAACCCCATCACAATATTTCCGACAGGTGGCCATCCAGCCTCTGCTTAAAAACCTCCAAAGAAGGAGACTCCACCACTCTCCTTTGTGGCAGCATATTCCACTGCAGAACAGCTCTAACTGTCATAAGAACATAAGAAGAGCCATGCTGGATCAGGCCAAAGGCCCATCTAGTCCAGCTTCCTGTATCTCACAGCGGCCCCAACAGATGCGTTTGGGAGCTCATGAGACTAGATATCTGTCTCCTGATACTACTCCCCTGCATCTGGCCCTTGAAGTACCCTGGTTTCTCCGTCATGGTTTGTAACCTGTGATGGACTTTTCCTCTAGGAATCTGTCTAATCCCCTTTTGAAGGCATCGAGGCCAGATGCCATCACCACATCCTGTGGCAGGGAGTTCCATAGACTTACAAAGCGCGGGGTGAAAAAATATTTTCTTTTGTCAGTTTTTACTCTCCCAGCCCTCAATTTGAGTGTATGTCCCCTAGTTCTGGTATTTTGGGAGAGAGAGAAGAGCTTCCCTCTATCCACTTTACTCATACCCTGCATTATTTTGTATGTCTCAATCATACCCATCCTCAAGCGCCTTTTCTCCAGACTAAAGAGGCCCAAATGTTTTAGCCTTTCTTCATAAGGGAGGTGCCCCAGCCCAGTAATCATTTTAGTCGCTCTCTTCTGCACCTTTTCCAGTTCCACTATGTGTTTCTTGAGATGCGGTGACCAGAATTGTACACAATACTCCAGGTGCGGCCTTACTATTGTTTTGTATAATGGCATTATAATGTTGGCTGTTTTATTTTCAATCCCCTTTTTGATAATCCCTAGCATGGAATTGGCCTTCTTCACGGCTGCCACACATTGGGGAGACACCTTCATGGAGCTGTCCACCAACACACCAAGATCTCTTTCCTGATCCGTCACGGATAACTCAGAGCCCATGAGTTGATAGATGAAGTTTGGATTTTTTGCCCCAATATGCATTACTTTACATTTGGTTACATTAAAACACATTTGCCATTTCTCAGCCCATTCCTCCAGTTTGGAGAGATCCTTCTGGAGCTCTTCACAATCTTCTCTGGTTTTCACCACACAGAAAAGTTTTGTGTCATCTGCAAACTTGGCCACCTCACTGTTTATCCCTGTCTCCAGGCCATTTATGAACAGATTGAAAAGCACCGGTCCCAGGACAGAGCCCTGGGGCACACCGCTTTTCACTTCTCTCCATTGTGAAAATTTCCCATTGACACCTACTCTTTGTTTCCGGGATCTCAACCAGTTCTCAATCCATAAGAGGACCTGCCCTCTTATCCCCTGACTGTGCAATTTTCTCAGCAGCCTTTGGTGAGGGACTGTGTCAAAAGCCTTTTGAAAATCCAGATAGACTATATCCACCGGTTCACCAAATCCACGTGCCTGTTGACCTTTTCAAAAAATTCTAAAAGGTTTGTCAGACAAGATTTACCCTTACAGAAGCCATGCTGATTTTCTCTCAGCAAGGTTTGTTCTTTTATGTGTTTTAAGATTTTCTCTTGGATGAGGCTTTCCACCATCTTCCCTGGGACAGATATAAGGCTAACTGGCCTGTAGTTTCCTGGGTCCCCCCTCCTTCCTTTTTTAAAAATTGGTGTGACATCTGCTATCCTCCAGTCCTCCAGCACTGTGGCCGTTTTAAGAGACAAGTTGCATATAACCGTTAAGAGATCTGCAATTTCATTTCTCAGTTCCCTAATAACCCTTGGGTGGATGCCATCTGGGCCCGGTGACTTGTTAATCCTCAATTTATCGATTAGTCCTAAAACCTCCTCTCTTTTAACCTGTATTTGGTTTAATCTTTTAGTCAAGAGGGGCGGCTCAGGCAGTGGAATCCGCTCAATGTCCTCTGTCGTGAAGACAGACGCAAAGAACTCATTCAATTTCTCTGCAATGTCCAAGTCCTCCTTAACCTCCCCTTTTCCTCCCTCACCATCCAGAGGGCCAACTGGTTCTCTGGCAGGTTTTCTACTTCTAACATATTTAAAGAAGCTTTTATTATTACCCTTTATATTGCTAGCCATGCATTCCTCAAAATCTTTCTTTGCCTCCCTTATCATCTTCTTACATTTCTTTTGCCAGAGTTTGTGTTCCTTTTTATTTTCCTCATTTGGGGAGGATTTCGATTTACAGAAAGACCTCTCCTTGCGCTTTAGAGCCTCTCTAACTCCACTCGTTAACCATGCCGGTGTCCTCTTGGACTTAAATGAGCTCTTCTTTCTTTGTGGTATGCACTTGTGCTGGGCCTCTATTATTGTTGTTTTAAACAGGTTCCATGCACTCTGAAGAGATTGGATTCTTCTAACCTTCCCCTTCAATTTCTCTCTAACTAGTTTCCTCATATGAGGGAAGTTTGCCCTTCGAAAATCAAGGGTTTGAAGTTCTTCCTAATGTTCAAATGGAATCTCTTTTCCTGTAGTTTGAAACCATTGCCCCGAGTCCTAGTCTCTAAAGCCATGGAAAACAAACCTGTTCCCTCTTCAATATGACATCCTTTCAAATATTTAAACATAGCTATCATATCCCCTCTCAGTCTTCTTTTTGAAAGGTTAAACATTCCCAGTTCCCTAAGCGGTTCCTCCTAAGACATTTCCTCCAGACCCTCAACCATCCTGGTCGCCCTCCTCTGCACCCGCTCGCGGTTGTCAACATCCTTTTTAAACTGAGGTGCACAGAACTGGACACAGTACTCCAGGTGGGGTCTGACCAGAACAGAATAGAGTGGTACTATCACTTCCCTTGATCTAGACACTCTGGTTCTGTTGATGCAACCAATTCAGAAGAAATGTGGATATCTACCGGGCAGATCTGCTTTGATTTGTGTTCCTGCATCAAGCAGGGGGTTGGACTTGGTGGCTTTGTAGATCCTTTTCCAATTTCACTCTTCTATCATTCTATATTACGTCCTTCTGCTTCTGATCCCCTTGGAAGAGGTGCCCATGCAGGGCAGACGGGCATCAGCTAAACATTGCTTCTTTTATTGTCCCGGAGATCACAGAGATGGATTCTGCTCAGCTTAAAATGGTAGATCAGAATCTTCCAGACAAAAAACTTCTCAGCCTACTGAGTTTTATGTGGCTTAAGCTTTCCATTCACCAGGCGCATTAAATTACAAGTACAGTGGTACCTGAAGGAATTAATTCGTTCCAAATGAAATTCTGTTAAGCAAATTTTCCTTTGTACAAATTTCCCCTAGGAATGCATTGAAAACAGATTCATCCCTAAACACGAGCGTTTTTCTGTTGTAGAGATTCGCCCCATAGGCGATTCTGTTAAGTGATTTTCCCTTATCTCCGGAAATTTTTTTTCCTTTAAGCGGATTTTCTGTTAAACAAACTGCTTGTTATATGAGGGCCCACTGTATATGTCACACAAGCAGAGGTGTGGATACTTGTGTTGCACAGTTATGTTTTCTAGCAAGTGTAGTCCAAAAAGATACCCCAAAAACCTGCATGCACCTCTAGCTGTTTGCAGGTGGCAACGTGAATTGGTTTAAGGGATGAAAACAATGTATTGGCTTTACAAAACCAGACAAAAATGCTTGCTGCTCATCTTGCTAGCAGACTAGAAAACATCTGAATTGGGAAATCTGCAATGCATTTTGAAGATGGAAATGTATTGAAGTGTGGATATAGTTCAGAAATGAGCAGGTCTTAATTGGGTATCTTTAAAGCAAAGTGGTCTGCTTATATATCGCCCCATACCACTTCAAGTTGTCTCTGGGCGATTTGCAGTTTTAATTATAGTATGCAGGCTACACATTCCCCGCCCCCAGGAAACTGGGTTCCGACCTCAGAAGGGTGGAAGGCGGAGTCAACCATGAGCCTGCTACCTGGGATTGAACCCCAGTTCATGAACACAGTTTTACCTGCATTTAACCACTGCACCACAGACCAGGCTAGCTTATGCCTAAGCACATCTGATCTTGCCCAATTTCGGAAGCTAAGCAGGGTCGGCCCTGGTTAGCACTTGGATGGGAGACCACCATGGAATACCAGGTGCTATAGGTGCCTGGAGCAGGAAATGGCAAACCACTCCAGTATTCCTGCAGAGAAAACTCCATGGATACAAAGTGTTCGTCACAACACACACACACAAAATACAGACCAAGTACATGCGTGTTCTATGGACAAAAATATGTACAGATTTCCAGATGGAATAAAATCTTCACAATTAAATATGAAAGTGGGATTGAAGGTGAATTTCACTTAGAACCTGAAAACCTCAGTGAGAATATTAACAGTTTTCCATTGTGTCACCTCAGAGAACTTCCACTCCATGGAAATGATGCCACTACATTCACCTCAGGCGCAAATACATGTTTCTTGCTTTTTAGGTGTGTAGGGGAAACACCTCAGATGGGAGCTGAAGACAGTTCCAGGCAACACTTGCTCCCTGCTGAGTTGTGATGCTTGCTGTGTAAGTAAAGGTTTAGAAAGTAGACTGAGGCGAAGCTCTTCATGCAAACATCTTGTCCCTGTGATAGCTGCAGCCTCGGTGCTCAGAGGCCCATGGCCTGGGAAACTGACTCATTATTGTACGGAAACCTTCCAGAGAAGGTTTGGATCAGAGGGCTGCCCTGGTGAGCGTCATTCCTTGAATTTAATTGTGTGTGTGTGTGTGTGTGTGTGTGTGTGTGTGTGTGTGTGAACAGCCTGGAGGCTTATGACACCATTGCCTCATTCACAGAAATTTTATTTGTGGGGGATTAGGCATCATTGTTCTCCACTTACGATCTTCCCTTGTTTCCCCCACCCCCACCCCCAAACATTTCTTCCATCTTTTTGTCTTACTTTGAGAAATCCCCGGCGGAAGAGAAAGCAGAACGCTGTCTGTCTAATTGCTCGTGCGAGGAGCCCTCCTTCTGGAAACACTCACGAGAAAACCATTGCACAGTCTGATCTTACGACCGCTATAAATTCTGTTTTATGTACATCCCACAATGAGTTGGGAGTCCCCGACAGGCAGATGGGTTGTGCCTGGTTCAGGAAGTCTAAAAATGTCTGGAGGTGCCCGGGATATTTCTGTATCTCCAAAACAATAAGGATTCTTGTTGCGTTTAAAAGATTAACCTCTTTTTATTGGGTGTAAGCTGTCTTTGACAGCACACCCCAGCTTCAGATGAGCTTCCAGAAGGCTACGATCTATGGAAACTTATGTCAGGGTTTTTTGTTTTGCTTTGTGTTTTTACAATCTCACATGCTGCCTGGAAAAGATTTGGCTGGGAAGGACCTTTTTGGGTTGGGGTGACTATTAATCTATCCAACACTAATCAGTAGAGATGGGCATGAATAAAAAAAATGGCATTTCGTTTGTCGTTTGTCGTTTAGGGGGGTCCATTTTGGTTCATTTCCGTTTTTTGTGAATTTTTGCAAAAAATTCATTTTTGTTTTCATTTGTTTCGTTACCATTTCATTACCATTTATTTCAATTTTTTGTGATTTTTTTAGCATTTAAAGCAGTTCACTGTATTGCTGTAATGAAAACGAAACACACGACAAAATTTCCGATGTTTCTGTTCGTTTCGTTTCATTTAGAGACAAAATGTGTTTGTTCTTTTGTTGCGTAACAAAATGAAAAAATGGAAATGGAAACGAAAAATTGTTCGTTTCGTGCCCATCTCTACTAATCAGTCATCCTTTTCCTGACTCTGATCCAAAGGGAGTCCTACCTTTTCGGCTCAGTGCCATTTCTCTCTTAAGAGTCTGTTGAAGTCTGTTGCTGAAAGCAGTTGTGTTGTTTCCCCCTTTGCTGTTTGATTTGTTCTATTGTAAGTAATGAGATGTTTTTATGCTTTCTCCTATTCATGTCTCAGAGTGAGCTATTTGTCAAGATACGTAAAAGTTGATAAAACATATGTTATGCATATTTAACAGAATGTGTAAAGTGAATTGTAAAATGGAGGCAGTTAGATTCTGCAGTGTCATGATGTTAATCCACAAGTGTTAGAGATAAGTAATCACAGGCATGTTAAGTGATGAAGTGCAGGTGGAACTGATTGTAACATCATGATTTGTAATGGTTAGATCAGATTGCATCAGATTGTTAATTAGTGATTGCATCAGATCTTATGAGTGCTGATTAGTATAAAAAGCACTAGCTTGCCATTTGTAACTTGGGGACTGTTATGGTGAGAACAGTTTACCCCACACTCTGTTTGTCTGTTTGCTATATTGTATATAATGCTTGGTTGTTATGCTGTGTATATTTTTGATGTATATATGAATATATGAGTTTTTACTCTATTCATTGTCATTGTTTTTCCTGTTAGCCTAACTCTGCAACCCTTTATATCAATACTGACATTTTATCTACGTTACTGCTGCACTGCTCTGTGGCAAACACATTTAATTTATATATTATATGTAACTGTCCACCAGTATAGTTCTGTTGACACTATTGAGATTAAAGGTGCCTGTTGATGAGAGAAAGGAGTGCACTCTGGGGAACTTGAAGCTTTTCTTCTCGGTGTAGTTTTGCACTTATGCTGCATAGCTAGAGAAATTTAAGGCATGTTGTTTTTGCGGCAGGCAAAAATGGCTATTCATCTACCCCTTGGAATTTATTTTCATTTCTCTGTTTTCCTTTCTCTCTTCCTTTGGCAGAAACATTTGTTCTGTTTGCTTGCACCTGCTGCAGTATTTCAGGGATGGGAATTGTATTACGAAATGGAAAAATGGAGTTTTGTTTTGTTTCTACTAGCAGTTCGTTTCAGTTCATCAGGTAAAACTTTTTATGCCACACAGAGGAAGTACAGGTATCCACAGGGTAGAATAGCTTTAGGTTCTCTAGAGTCCAGCCCTTTTTCATTAACTGGCACTTAAGGTCTCAATAAGTCACTTTGGGACATTTGTCGGAGAAGGAATAAAAACAGGTTGTTTGCTTACAGTTGCTTGAAATTATAGTGGGCATTTTGGTATGGTTTTTGAATTTCTGGTAAAAATCTCTTTATGCTGCACATTTCAAGTACAGAGATCCACAGAGCAGAAGAGTTCCATGTGCTCCACAGTCCACCCCTTTCTCATTAAGGGCTAAAGAACTCACCCTGAGACATTTGTAGAAAAAAAAACATTTCTTTGCCTACGGTTGCTTTAAATTACAGAATTGTGTATACAGCTTTCTTTACTGCACACATAAATACCAAGTTAACATATTGACAAACTGCCAGCAGCTGACAAAAGAGAGAGACAGAACACCCAGCAGGGAGGCTGGGCTGTCTGAATTTCAACAGCTGGAAAGAACAATTTAGATAGTACAGTAAGACCCCCATACAGTAGGACCCCCATAACCACTGATTCAGCTATCCACAGTTGACAGAGGAAAAAATTAAATTAATATTTCAGCAGCCGCAAAGCAAGCTAATGTCACAAACAGCAGCCGTAAAGCAAGCTACTGTCACAAAAGAGCAGTTTGGGGGATGTTTGGTCGCTCTCTCTTATCCACGTTTTTTGTTATCCATGGGAATGCCTGGAACCGATCCCCAGTGGATACCAGCATCCTACTATACAGGCTCTCCAAGGCAGCATGCACAGCTGTAAAATATAAAAGCAACTCTTTTGACCCTGAAATCTTAAGATGTTGAAGATGTTGATGTGGCACTAGGCTGGTCATTTGCCACTTCTGGAAAAGAGCTGGTGAGGTTGTGTTCTAATATAGGACAGTGCAGGGGAACTGGGGCTTGCTGAATTGACCCCCCCCCCGGACTTTCTACATAGCAGGGACCGTGACACCACCAGTTAGTCCCCTGCTCCCTCTGAGCCGAGCTGCAAATAGCAGCTGGGAAAGAAAGGGGTTCCCCCAGGAATATGGATGGATGGATGGATGGATGGAAGCAATAACGTTTGAAGACACTTATACCTTCATTGTTGGTTGACACCAATCCGGCAGCCTGCCTCTTTGGACCTTCTCCACTGGGCAAAATAGCACGAGCCTCTATCCACACTTCCAAACGGACTGCTGTGTTCTTGGTGGGGGGAGGGAGGGGGATATTTTGACTCTGCATTTTAAGCCACCGTTCTATCATAACCACCTTCCCATCTGCTGGTTTTGTCATGTTCTCTTGCTGGTCAGATTCCTGTTTTTCATCCTGGACCACTCTGGCAGATGCTCGCAGATGGCTTTACAGCACAACGTCAGGGCAGGAATGTGAAATGTGAAGAAAGAAATCGAAAGCTTTTTCAAGCAGAAATATGGCAGACATGAAGTGCTTTGCAATATATGATCTTCCTTTCTGGAATTGCTTTGAGAACATTGGCTGGGTGCCCATCCTTCTGCAGCAGAAATGCAAGGCACTGCCGTCCACATGGGTGGTTGGTATGCCAGTTCCTTTCGTAAGTTGGTCTCTCATACATGATCGAAAAATGAGGATCTGCCTGGTTTTTTTTAAAGTGTGAGAGAGCAGAAACATATGTTGTATATGGAGAAATGCAGAAGAACAAAAAGGTGACTTCCCAAGCGTATTACCCATCAAAAGAACCATAACTGCAAAAGTGCCCCGCCTTCATTAACTTATTCCTGGTTTTGGGGTGGGGGAGTGGGATGGGGTATAGGTTGATGGCTCAAATTATGGGTGAACTTTAGGAATGAGGTTGTCCCTCCTTAGATGAAGACAGAAAGAACTATATGTACAGAGTGGGGGGGGCACAGAAACCCCCCTGCCCCCACCACTCATGTGTTCACCTCCTGGTCTTTTTGAGATTCCTACAAGACTGATGTGTCCTCATTAGGATTTCAGGTAAACCAGGCTTTATTTTATTTTATTTTATTTTATTTTATTTTATTTTATTTACAAAAAAATTTAGCCGCTCCACTACCAAGTGGTCTCTGGGCGGCAATTAGGGCTGTCTTGGTGCTGACTCGTCAGGATGGAAAGAAAAAGCAAACCAAATTACTGCTTCTTTTTGTTGATGGTACTCAGTTTAATTCAGCTTAATTTGTAGGGCTTTCTTTTATTATGGGTATGCTTTATTCTGTGGTAAACGGCCCAGAGTGACCACTAAGTAAGGAGTGACCACCAAGGCTCTCGGTGGTTATTCCTCTCTCCTTCACCTGCAATGTAAACTTAATTTCCACCCAGAGGTGAAGCACTAGATCAGCTGCCGGCCTGGCTTGCAAAGCTTTTGTGCGCCCTCAGCAATGATATTTATTTATTTATTTACTTACTTATTTACTTATTGCATCGTTATACCCCATCAATTTCCCAGAAGCACTTCTCCTCTGCCGCCTTCCCTTTGTGCTCCCTGGCCCAGTGGCTGAATGGTGACACAGATTCGCTTTGAGTCAGTTATTTGGGGGGCGGGGGGGGGGGTTGGAGGGGGAGCATAAAGCATCAGACATACTCTAGCCACTTGGATTGGTTTGGGCTGTCTTTGGCAGTTACTTCACATCCTACTTCATTCCGTGGTTATGTTCGTTCTGTGACAGTATTGTTCGCGGTCACGCAGTTTTGTCCCTGTTCAATCCCTGTTTTCGTTTACCCATTCAATATTTCGGATCCCCACTGCGGGTGCACGGGCTGTCTCAGGAAGCCTGGCAGGAGGAGCCGGGCGAGCCCATACCACTTGCTCTTGCTGCAGGCAAGGGGCAGCGGCAACGGCAGAGGTAGGCGAGACACGCTTGCCCTGAACTCAGCAGTCTGCGGGCTGGTAGGCGAGCAGGCAAGGAGAGCTCAGCCCCGCCTCCGGGACCCGAGGAGGACAGACCTATGCCTGACAGTGGCTCTCCACCTGTCCCTTCAAGAGCCGCCTTCTCCTGCAAGGACAGGCGGGCATCCGAGCCTGTCCTGGCGCAGGAGTTCCAGTCGGCTTTCTCGGTTGTTGGAATATTCCTAGAGCAAAAGGGGGAAACAGCCATTGCCGTTACTTCACGTCCCTTGTCTTGGAACAGGAACTGGGAACAAAGTGTGACAACAGAATTCCCCAGCCCAGGGGCAGGTACGGCTCATCACGCTCTGTTCCCAGTTCAGGGGGCGTGGTCGGGACGAGATTCTGCTGTCACGCTATGGACGTGAAGTAACCTTTTTTCGTACCGGTCCCAAGCAGGACAGCAAAGATGGATGAGAAGGACATGAAGTAACGGCCTTTGTGAAAAACAACAATACTTCTATACACACAGGCACACCTGTGCACTGGATTTATAAGAAAACTTGTTGGAAGCAGGATTACAATGCCAGGCTATGCAGGCCAATACAGAACACCTGGTGGCTGCCCTGTTAACTCCGCAGCCATCCTCTCTGTTGGAAACAACTTCAGGGACCACCTCACCTGCCATCTCTAGAGCAGTTTTCTGGGGCAGACGGGCAGGCGTGCTGCAGAACTATGGACGGACAGGCGATGGGCCCCGTGATGGGCCTCAGGGCACTCACCGCAGCCGAAGCCAGGCTTAGAATCATGGAATAAACTGGAAGGAGCCCCTAAAGGCATTGAGTCCAACCCGCTGATCAAGGCAGAGATAGAAACCAAAGGCTATCTCAGGTGCAACGGCTGGGCTTCTTCACTCTTGAACGACAGCGCCTAAGAGGTGACCTGATTGAAGTTTATAAAATCATACACGGCATGTACAAAGTATATAAGGGAAAACTGTTTTCCCTATCGCACAATACTATAACTAGGGGGCACTCCATGAAACCTTTGGGTGCTAGATCTCAAACAAATAAGAAAAAGTACTTTTTCACCCGGAGGATCACTGGTCTGTGGAACTCCCTGCCAGAAGCAGTGGTGACAGCTGTCAGCCTTGACATCTTGAAGAAAGGATTGGACAAGTTCATGGAGAACAAGGATATCAGTGGCTACCATTATGGATGCTTAAGGACAACCTCTGGGTTGGAGAGAGAGGCAGGAGATCTCTCAATGCCATTTGCGGGGAATCGTAAGCTGGTGAAGACATCTGCTTGGGAATACCCTGAAGCAAATGGTGAGCCGCTGTGTGAGACAGGATGCTGGACTGGATGGTATGTGGCCTGTTCCATCAAGGCTGTTCTTATGTTCTTATGTAGGTGGTCATCTAGTTTTGAATGCCTCCAGCGTTGGAGCACTCACCGCCTCTTGAAGTCATGGATTCCATTCTCATACTGCTCTAACAGTTAAGAAGTTTTTCCTGATAATCAACCAAAATCTGGCATCCCGTAACCTGAGCCCATTGTTTCATATTCTGCATTCGGGGATGGTGGAGAACAGATCCGGCCCCTCCTCTGTAGGGCAGTAAACTGAAATGTGCAATCATTTCTCCTTTCGGTCTTCTGGTAGAGCACTATATCAGGCTGCGATATACATTTATATATTTTAAAATGAAAACATCATCGTTTCCTTTCCCAAGCCCGGATCAGCTGACTGGTGAGGCAGGGCACTGTACCAAACAGCTGATGGGCAGCTTAGCTGCTTGAAGCTGGCTTCTTCCCACCATCCAGACTCCTCTTTTTTGAGGTGGGGGCATCTGGGGGATCTAGGTTGCAGAGGGGACTCTGGGCAGAGGACACTTGTTCTGCTCTGGCTAGCTGAGTTGCAGAGCCGGTAGCCACCGGGGCAAAGTGACTGCCGCCAGAAGAGGTGGAGAGACCATTGGAGCCTATGTAGGCAGCAAGGCCCGCTCCACCAGCTACAGCACAAGTCACCAGCTTCCGGAGTACAGCTGCAACAGCTGGAAGAGACATCAGCAGCATCAGTGGCCTATTTGTGGAAGATGTAGGGCCTGCTCAGCTGACTGGGGCACAGAGCGGGCAGACCTCTGGTGCAGCAAAAGCAACTAGAGGTGGCGGGAATGGCCATTTTCAGCACCTGCTTCTTTTCTGTGTCCAGGCTCTGTCGGTGATGAAACGACCCCAAAGTCATGCGAGTTATCTTGTGACTTAACATGAATTCAAAAACAACTATGACCATGGTCATACCTGGGTTTCCTTCATATTTAAATTTCCTGCGTATTTTTTTCAGGAGCGGTCACGTAGTTTTTAACGGGCAGTTGGTGTCCTCTCCTCTGCGTCGTACCTTCCTACTCTGGTTCTCTCCTAACCTGTGTACTATGCATTTTGTCCTACTTTCTGGCTCCAGTTTCCAAGGCTCCATCTTTTAAGCTGAGTAGAAAGGGGAGAAACTGAATTTACTGCGTATTTTCAGTGTCCTGTCGTTGCAACAGAAGCAAACAAGGAACCATTTTCGAGTGAAGTTTCTAAATCCAGCCCCTGGCGGTGGTTTAGGAAACTTCGCTGAAACTGCTGTTTGAGGGGCGTGGTCAGCCGGGAGCAGAATTTGCTTCTCTTCCTGGTTAGCATGGGATATTTTACTGCGTAGTTCACCAACGGGAAACTACAGTAATGCAGGTATGACCGCGGTCTATCTCTGTCACTTTATTTCAGTGGTGGGACAAGGACACTGTTTCATTCCAACACTCAGACAGTGAGGAGGAAGAAGACCTCTGGAAGAAGAATCTGGGAGGAGGAGGAGGAGGAGGAGGAGGAGGAGGAGGAGGAGGAGGAGGAGAAGCAGAAGCAGAAGCAGAAGCAGAAGCAGAAGCAGAAGCAGAAGAAGAAGAAGAAGAAGAAGAAGAAGAAGAAGAAGAAGAAGAAG
>JAHTLZ010000017.1:3107673-3140548 GCA_023846285.1 Phrynocephalus versicolor
CTATCTATCTATCTATCTATCTATCTATCTATCTATCTATCTATCTAGTGCACTGGAAATACTGAGTTGCTAGCCAAATCTGCCTGATTTTTAACAAATTGTATGAGGTCAAGATTGAAGTGGCATGGACAGAGAATGGCAAGAGGGGCAAGAGAGGCAGTTTGTATCTGGAACACAGAATGGAGGAAGCGGTAGTGCACAAATTTTCTGCCATTTTCTAAGGAAACCAAATGAAAAGGGCAGAGACCATATCAAACCTTGGAAACAACACCCCCGAGTCTGGAGTGATTGCTCCCTTCTTTGCGGTTTCTATACATCCCTATTTTGTGGAGATTTGTTTAAAAACAAAATAATTATACCAATTTTGGTTTTGCATTTTCCAACACAAGCCAATGAGAGGCTTACAAATTGACTGAGCTCTGGAGCATGAATGGGATCAAACAGAGCCTATATTTTCCAGGCTCGAACCAGGAGTGACCCTGGAGCCTTAAACTGGACCCCAACACGGCATTGGGGCCCGGACACCACATATATATATGAACGGCAATTCTTCGTTGTCATCAACACCAGGACGATTCTATCTCCGTGATATGTCGGACAAGAAATACCAGTGGTCACGTGTTGGATGAGATACCTGTTCCAGTTTGGCCGACCAGGAAAACGACATTCATGACATTTCACATATTGTATGTTTCAGCCAAGGTTCGGTAACATGTGGCCATCCAAATGTTGTGAGACTATTGCTTCCATCATCTCAGAGCTCTAGCAGTGGCGGGCTGGATTAGCGTGGATTGTAACTAGAGATGGGCACGGACCGAAAAAAATGGTGATTCCTTTTGGTTCATTTCGTTTAAGGGTTTGGTTCGTTTTTTTTCCCCATTTTTAATGATTTTTTTCAAATATTCATTTTGTTGGCTCATTTTGTTCGTTATTTGTTTCCCCCCGCTTTGCACGATTTAATACATTTGACAGTGCGCGGGTGGGAAAAAACATTCAAAAAATAAAATAAAAAAACACAGACGTTGACAACAGCAGCACAAACTGGACTGGCAGCATCCTCATCCTCATCATCCACATCCTCATCCTCATCTTCTTCAATCATCATTCATCACATCATCCTTAACAGGCGGCAGAGGCAGCAGCGGCAGGGCAATCCTGGCCCCTGTAGCAGGGGCTTTTTGAGGCACTGGCTTGGGGCCGGCGCCTCAGGGGTTTTTCTTTTTTGGTTATTTTTAGTTTGTTTGTTTTTCAAGCGCCGACTGCGTGGCCCCTGGAGCCGGGTCAGCGCTGGTTTTTTAAATATATTTTTCTTTATTTTAGGGCACCAACCTGGCCACCCCTGGGGCCAGGTTGGTGCTCCTTTTAAAAAAAAAATTAAATTTAAATTTAAATTTTATTTTATTTTTACTGCTGACCACGTGGCCCGTGCTACAGCTGTAGTGCGGCCCGGTTGGCTTAAAAAAAAACTTTTGCCGACCACAGGCTGGTTCCATGGCCCACATGCCTGATCGTTTGTTTTTTTGTTTTGTTTTTCTGTTTGTTTGTTTTTGTTTTTGTTTTTTGCTGGCTGGATATTCTATTCTATTCTATTCTATACTGTTCTGTTCTGTTCTGTTCTATTCTATTCTATTCTATTCTATTTTTATTTATTTTTATTTTTTAAACTGTCTACCACAGCCGCCTACCAGCTGTAACGTGGCCAGTCGGCTTTCCCACCCCCCCCCGGTCGGCCCCTCCCTACAGCCAGGAAGACCGGACCATTGAGGAAGGACCAGCACCAAGGTAGAAGACATCTCCGCCGCAATTAACGAACCAAAACGGAATGAACCATTTTCCCCCAGTTCATTTCATTTTGTTCTAAATCCACGCTGAGGTTCGTTATTTGTTTCGTTCTGTAACGAAATGAATAGCAAGTAACGAATAACAAAACAAACTAAAAGTTCATTTCGTGCCCATCTCTAATTGTAACCCAATAACGATGACACCTTTTTTTTACACTGGTTTTAAAACCTCCTGCGCTGTACCGTTCTGAGAACTTCCAAGAAACCAGATGCCCGTCTTCTACTTATTGTCAGTTTAGCATGGTCCTAAATGATGGGCCACTGTCGTGCTTCAAAGTCATTGTGCTTTTCGTGTTCTTAAAGAGTGTGTTTTAAATTGGGATTTTAAAAGCAACTTGAGAGATAGAGGAACATTTTTTCAAGCCAAGATGAAACACTCATATTTCTCGAGAGGCTGCACCACCAAATAGAGACAGACGTTTGTATCGAATAATCGAACTTTGAGCGGGATGCCTTGACGCCTGGGTTGTGAGTCGTTTATCGCATCTTCCTTGGCTCAGCTCCCCTTGAGGATGGAGGCTATGGCGTGGAAAACGGAACCACTTGCTTGGTTCAAATTCTTGGCTTTTTCTCCCTCTCCAAAGGCCCATAAACATACCCAGTAAATAACATGCCTTTGACAGCCTTAAGCCCTCCAAAATCCTCATCAGAAAGCCGGCCTTTATCTTCCCTTTCTCCCCGGGTCCTGTGTCTTTTGTAACTCTAATTCAAACTGACAACACATGCCTGAAAAACAAGAAATAAGTTGGATCCATTTTTTAAAAAAACGAGGGGGTAAGCAGAAGCGTGCAGGATGAAATTTCTGGGATCTCATTTCTGATTCTCTTTGAACCCCTTCAGGTCCAAGCGAGAGAAGGTTATGGTCAAGTAAACTATCTTGACACCTCACTCTTGTGACAGCAGCCACCCAAGGCATTTTGCTATCTGAGGTAAAGGACAACCTGTCTCCTCCTCTCCGTCTGTTGATCTTACAGCAATACCAATGGCAGATAAGCTTCTGCACCACTTCTCTGAAGGTGGCTAATAGAGATGGGCACGCAATGAAAAACAAAACAGTAGGCTGTTTTGGCAGGGGTACCTTCCTCAAGTGATTCTAGGTAACCTCCTGAAATTTGGGAAGGCTTGGGGTTCAGGGGGCTGGGCTATGAAGCTCCAAAGGGGGGGGGTCCCCTTAGGAAAAAAAATCTTTCTATTGGAATCAGAACTTCGGAAGCCAAGCTGAGGGCAAGTGTAGCACCGCTGTGGCTTGACTTCCAATTCCAATTCCAATTAGAAAGATTTTTTCCTCGGGGCACCCCCTTTGGAGCTCCATAACTCAGCTCCCTGGCCCCGAAACCTTTCCAAATTTAAGAGGGTTATTTAGCATCGCTTGTGTGAACGCTGCCCTGCCATTCTGGTCCTTTAGGACCCAGGGGAGCATAGTGTTTCATTTCATTTTGTTTCGTTTCATAATGAAACGAAAAAATGGTTACAAATGAAGTGAAACAAAACTACAGTGGACCCTTGTATAACAAACAGCTTGTATAACATAAAATTTGTACAACATAAAAAATTCCGAAGATAGGGGAAATTTGCTTAACATAATCGCCTATGGAGAGAATCCGTACAACATAAAAATGGGATCACTCTGTTTTCAATGCATTCCTATGGGAATTTGTATAAAGGAAAATTTACTTAACATAATTTCATTTGGAACGAATTAATTCCTTTATACAAGGTACCACTGTACTACAGAAACAAAAAGAAACACTATTTTTCTATTTTGTGCCCATCGTTCTAACGGCCCTGGCTGGGCAAGGCTTGGTGACATGCATGTCACTTTCCTTTTAAAAGGGGGAGAAAGGGGTGTTTGTGACTAGAGATGGGTGCGAAGCGTGCCGTTTCTATTTCTGCCCATAGGTTGGGGCAAGAGGCTCTCATTGCTGTTGCCTCACTGCTTGCTTACAGCAGGACAATGTGCAGTAGAAATGTGTTGGTCACTGTCCCCTTCATTGGGAGGTTGCCATGTTCAGTTCCCTGGTATGCCTCCTGTCTGTCCCTGGTCAAAACTGCCTATTCCCAAGGATATCACAGAAGAAGGAATGGGAAAACCACTTCTGAACACTCTGTACCTGGAAAACCGTGAAAAAGGGTCTCCATGAGTTAGGCAGGCCAAGATTATACTTATATCATTGTTGCCCAATGTGCAAAATATTTTAATGGGTGTAATGTGCAACACCCAAATTTATAGTTTGTGATAGAGTTGGCCATTTTGTTTCGAAAGATTCCAGCTCTGAAATGAAACACGGCAGCACAGCCACCATTTAGAACCGGGATCCAGCCTACAGAACAAAATCAACCACTGACATACCTTCCTTTGGGTCACATGGGGAGAAACTCCAATCAGGAATCAGCCTCCAATGTGTCACCTTTCCTTCTCCCTGGCACTGGCCAATCAGACAGGGTGGCGGAATGATGCACATTCTTGCATAGCTCCTGATTGGTTCCGAATGTTAGTTTCATTTCAGAATCAGACCCCTTCCGAAACGAAACGTCCATCTCTTGTTCATGATCTTCTGATTTCCTTCGAAGGAGCTGCTCCGTTTATCAGAGAATGGGAGGAAGTCAACCTCCCTGGGATTTAGACCATGCAATTGCCTGGGCTCAATTGCATCCTTGTTCTCGTCTAGGCATTCTAAGTGGCTGTGATGGCTAAACAAAGAGGAGGCAGCCTCAGATTCCAGGATTGCTGGTCCTTGGCGGCTCCACTCCAAGAGAGAGCAAGAAGAAAGGGCAAATCAGAGGCATGAAGGCTGCTTTGGGCCTGCTTTCTATATTAGCTTTTGTGCCCCACATCTATTATCTAGGTGGCAATCTGACTGAGCTTTAGAGAAGACACTATCAGGAATCTGGGGTTGTGGACATTTCAGGTATCTCTATGGTTAGCCTTAAATTACTAGCAAAGGAGAGGTGGAAGGCCAGGAGAAGGACTTCTACATCTCTGTCTGGAATCACAGAATCAAAGAATCATAGAATCATAGAGTTGGAAGAGACCTCAAGGGCCATCCAGTCCAACCCCCCTGCCATGCAGGAACCCCCATCACAATATTTCCGACAGATGGCCATCCAGCCTCTGCTTAAAAACCTCCAAAGAAGGAGACTCCACCAACCTCTTTTGCGGCAGCATATTATTCCACTGCCGGACAACTCTAACTGTCATGAAGTTCTTCCTAATGGTCAAGTGGAATCTCTTTTCCTGCAGTTTGAAACCATTGCCCTGCGTCCTAATCTCTGAAGCCATGGAAAACAAACCTGTCCCCTCTTCAATCATGAATACTCTGTACCTGGAAAGCCTCCATAAGTTAGATTTGACTTGCAGTAAACTTTTCAGGTCCTCACCCACCAGGAAATTAAGATGAGCTTCAAAGTGGAGATAGAACAACCTGCTGAAGGCACGTTGAATTGACTATCTTCAACTAGTTTTAAAAAGAAACCATCAGGGGAGGCCTTTCTGTCAGTCCCACCATCTTCCAGGTGTGCTTGGTGGGGACTAGAGATGGGCACGACTCAAAAAAAAAATTTCATTTGTCATTTGTTGTTTTTGGGGTCCGTTTCAGTTCGTTTTTGTTTTTCGGGGGTTTTTTTGCGCATTTTTCGTTTTCGTTTCGTTACGAAACGAAATGAAAAACAAAATTAAAACGAAAATTTTTCGTTTTCGTTAGCATTCTTTCCGTTGGGATGTGTCTGCCATAACGAAAACAAAAAACAGGGCAAAATTTTTCATTTCGTTTTTGTTTTCGTTTTGTTTTCTGGAAAGTTTTCGTTTTCGTTTTTGTTGCGTAACGGAAACGAAAAACAAAAACGAAAACGAAAATTTCGCTGAGTCGTGCCCATCTCTAGTGGGGACACCGAAGAGGGAATTCTCTGTTGCTGCTCCTTGAATTTGGAACTCTCTTCTACTGGAGGCCAGGTTGGCTCCATATTTGCTGGCAAAGACCTTTCTCTTCAAGCAAACTTTTCCCTAATTACTGGCTGTCTAAGACCAACGCATGCAATGTTATGTGAACCCCTAGCTATATTTTGGCTTCTCCTTTGGTGACCCATATACAGTGGACCCTTGTATAACAAACAGCTTGTATAACATAAAATTTGTACAACATAAAACATTCCGGAGATAGGGGAAATTTGCTTAACATAATCGCCTATGGGGAGAATCCGTACAACATAAAAATGGGATTACACTGTTTTCAATGCATTCCTATGAGAATTTGTATAAAGGAAAATTTGCTTAACATAATTTCATTTGGAACGAATTAATTCCTTTATACAAGGTACCACTGTACATCTTTTGAGGTGACATGTAAGTGGACCCCCCTACTTTCAACTCTCAGGTCCCTAAGAAGCAGCAGCACAGTGGTGTGATGATTGTGGCACAGGAACTCAGTTGCATCCAAAACAACAAATGTGGATTTGATCACTGCAGGATTTTGGGTGGATGGTAGAGGATCAGAAGGAGAAAATAGCTGGCATTTTTTCTATCTTAACAACCCCAGATGGTAACAGCCGCCCTGTTCTCTGCAAGAATGGAAATTCACAGCTGTGGGTCTGCCAAGTTCTGCGAAGAGAACCACCTTCTTTGAGTGTTTTCAGACAAGATAATTTTTAATAGAAAAATGCAGGACTTTTGTGAGCTCATCTCTTGAACCGGTTTCAAGCCCTCCCTCTTGAAAGAGCAAAAAAGGCAACATGCTGGAGCCCAAAAGTGAGTTCAGAAAAAGACTTCAAAGGCAACATTTATCTAGAGATAATGAAAGTGTTGAGCTTCCACTTTGTTTCTGTATATCCAGAGCAAGCACCACACTCTCAGGAACAGAAGCTTCTGCTATGGCCAAATGAAACAGAGAGGATGTCAAGTGGCCATAGGAAATACTGTTTTCACAGAATCACCAATGTAATTGAAAGGGGCTCAAGGCAGGAATCCAAGTGGATGTATATCAGAAAGAGAATTGTCTTATTTTCCCTTGAATGCCTCCGATGCTGGAGCACTCACCACCTCCCTAGGTCATTGGTTCCATTGTCATACTGCTCTAACAGTTAAGAAGTTTTTCCTGATATTCAAGTGAAATCTGGCTTATAGAATCATAGGCAGCTACTTCACATCTTTCTTTGTTCCACGACTCATTTTGTACTGTGACAGCGTTGGTCGTGATCACGTGGTTTTGTCCCTGTTTCAGTGTTCCCATGGTCATGATAACTTGTCTCGTGACAAGTGTTACCTCATGATCTTGTACCATGACAAACACTGGATTTGTCTAGCTTCCTTTTTCCTTTTATTTTCGGGGGGGGGCTTAAAAATTCTTTTTCGATATTTCACTTCTGAAAAGTAAAAAAAAACACCCAAAAAACAGACACAGTTTTCTGAGAGAAACAAATGTTTTGCTCCGTGACAGGCGTTGCTACACGGTGTCTTGTCTCAGAACAGAAAACGGGAACAAAGAGTGACAAGTAGAGATGGGCACGAAATGAACAATTTTTTGTTTCCGTTTCTGTTTTTTGTTTTGTTACGCAACGAAACGACAAACGAATTTTGTCTCCAAAATGAAACGAAACGAACAGAAACACTGGAATTTTTGTTGTGAGTTTTGTTTTCGTTACTGCAATACAGTGAGCTGCTTTAAATGCTTAAAAAAATCACAAAAAATTGAAATAAATGCTAACGAAACGGTAACGAAACAAACGAAAACGAAAACAATTTTTTTGCAAAAATTCACAAAAAACGGAAACGAACCGAAACAGACCCTCCAAATGACAAACGATAAACGAAACGTCATTTTTTTTATTCGTGCCCATCTCTAGTGACAAGGGAAACCCCTACCCCAGCACCACATACAGGATTGTCGCACTTAACACCCATTCCAGAGGCGTGGTCAAGACACATTTCAGTAGTTGTGCGACGGACATGAAGTAACTTTTTTTGTACCGTTCCTAAGCACAACACTAACAGAGACAAAATGGACGTGAAGTCTCCTTCATAGAATCATAGACCTGTGAAGTTGAAAGGGACCTGTAAGGCCACCAAGTCCATACCCCTTGCTCCATGCAGGAAGACAAACCACAGGAGATCTGCCAGGCGGTTGTCCAAATTTCTCTTGAATGTCTCCAGTGTTGGAGTGCTCACCACCACCCCTTGAGGACATCGGTTCCATTGCCCCTTGCAATTTTCTTGGCTTCCTGCAGCTTGGGTTCATTAATATGTGTCCCAGGCTTGGGGATGATGAAGAACAAATCCTACCCCAATTCTGTATGAGCAGATTCAAGATGGACTGACTCCCTACCTAAAGGAAGTCACAGGCTTGAGTTTGCTATTGCTGATGAGGAGGGCTGTTGAGAACAGGACATGTTGGAGATAGCTTCCCCATGAGGTCTGGCAAAAATTTATCTTGACTAGATTTATTTATTTATTTTATTTATCTACCGCTCTATCTAGCTACACTGCTACTCTGGGCGGTTTACAAAATTGAACAGAAATCAAACCCATAAGCAATACCGTACAATGCAATATAATAGATAAGAGCACAAATAAGTAAAAACATAATAACTAGTAAACAATGTATATCAAAAACATTGAACAGGAGCAAGATGGGCTACAGATAAAAACAAAATAAAATACGTAATACAATCTGTAGTAGTGTGGGGTTAGTGATTTCAGCAAGTGATTTCAGCTCTCTGACATAGCAGGCTGGAGACAGCTTCTATTGTAACAACTCTTTATTCAGGGAGAGAACAAGACTGAAGGACTGGGGAGAGGGAGCTACATTTATAGGAACAAGGACTGGCTAGGAAAAGATACATTTTGGAGGGAACAATTACAAGCCATCACAAGGCTGCCTTTTGGCGGGAACCAATAGGATTGAGGATCCAAATGCAGCAACTTGAATCAACCAATAGGCCTGTTCCCTTTGGAACAGGAAGGCAGTTACTTCAACATAACCAATTACAGATAATAGGAATACAGACCAATACACAATACAATCATTAGTAGAACAGATTAATACCCAGGGAAAGCCTTTCTAAATAGCCACATCTTTAGCTGTTTCTTAAAGACTGGGAGGGAAGATGGACAGGCAAATCTCAGGAGGAAGTTGGTTCCAGAGGCGATGGGCCGCCACTGAGAAAGCCTGATTTCTCATCAAAGATGAACAGGCCTCCTTCAGCTACCCTCAAATGTGCTGCCTGAGATGACCGGGTGTTATGGGCAGTATTTTGCAGCAGGAGCCATTCTGCCAGATAGCAGGGTCCTAAACCTTGCTATCTGGCCTGCACGGGATCAACCAGTCATGCCAAAGCAGCATATAAATTAGAATCCTCCCTCCCCCTTCCCACCACCAGTGAGATGAGCCCAACTTAGGAGACATATGAAGAAAGCTAAAGATTGCTCACACCTGGGAAACAGAGGAGAGGGACTCCGAGTCTCTCAGGACACCAGAACTAAGCAGAAGCAGAACCACACATGGCAACCAAGTGCGGGCAGCATACACCGAGCTGTCCCAGCGTTATGCCTCCTCTTGGTCAGAGCTTGGCGAGGCATCCATTCAGGTGCATTTGGGAAAAGGAATCTGCCAATAGGTGGTGCAGAGGCTGCTAATAGCCATACAAGCACACACCAAATTCTAAATGTGAGCACATTTGGCGTGGCACTTAGTACCATGGACATGCTATTATTGCACAGGGATAGGAAAAATCAAAGAGCCTTAAGCCGTGTGGTTAAACTTCAACCCTGCAGCCCAGACTCTGCTCTTGGCCTGGCTCCTATCCCCACAGGCTCAGGTGGGCAGTTTGAGGTTCACTCAGCCTTCTGTCCACCCAAGGTCAGTAAGTTGAGTCCCCAGATCGTTGAGTGTGTGTGTCAGTGGGCAGCCTGCAGAAGTGAATTGGAGGCCATCCAGATGTGCTCTAAACCTGTGAGATGGTATATAAGCAGAGCACTATGCTTTGCATTGCTTGATTTATTTATTGGATTTTATACTGCGCCATCTAGCCTTTGCTTTGACTCTCTCTCTCTCTCTTTTTAAAAATTGGTTACAAGTTGCTTCCCAAGCCCAATTCAAAGTGCTTGTTTTGACATATAAAGCCCTAAACGGCTTAGGACCTAGAAACCTGAAGGACCGCCTCCTTCCATATGAACCTAATGGCAATTAAGATCGAGCCAGGGAGCCCTCCTGAAAGAGCCATCCCTCAAGGAGATGAAAGGGATGGCTTGTAGGAACAGGGCCTTTCCAGCAGCTGCCCCCAGATTATGGAATGCCCTCCCATGTGAGACCCGCCTGGCACCAACGTTGACGACATTCCGGCACCAGGTAAAAACATTCCTGTTCCAGAAGTTTTTAAACTGATTATTGTGGGTCCTGATGGCAATTTTAGTGTAGTATTTTAATGTACTGTATTTATTGTATTTAAATGTTTCATTGTTTTAATTTTATTGCAATTTTGATATTTTAATTGTCTGAATTGTTTACTTTGATTGTGAGCCACCCAGAGACCTTTGGGTAGTGGGCAGCATACAAAATAAATAAATAAATAAATCTCTGATGCCAAAGATAGCTGAGCAAGTAGCACCTTTACGAAGAAAAGAAGAGAAAAGAGAAGAGAAGAAGAAGAAAAAGAAAAAGAAAAAGAATTTTCCCATCTCTGCTATCACTCACCTGCCCAAAATGCAGAGGATGATCCTCAGGTGGAGAAATTTTTCAAGCATATTCCCTAAATCGCTTCCTTCCTTTATTGCTTGGATGTGATGGGCAGAGTATTTCATCTTCTGCTAGATAAATTATATAGACATGTTTTGATTTTTATAGCTTTGCTAAAGAGTAGTGGGTCTTTTCAAGGCAGTGGCGACAGAAATGTCCCCGGGCGCTCCTGCCTGGAGTGCCGTTGATTGACACATGAAGACATCATGCCCAATTTTTCATACAGCTGTCAAAATAGAGAGCGTGGCAGCTGTTCACAAAGCTTGGGTTGTTGTTGAGATCAACTTCATCTTGCTGGAACTAATGGTGTGATTTTTTTTTTTTTTGGTTTGGTGTTTTTTTGTCACTGTGTGTACATCCAACTCTTTTTTGCTTTGCTTTGTAGGTGCCTAGTTTGGAATACCAAAGGGAGAAGATCATGGGAGAAGAACACGTTCATTTCTAAACCAAGCATGGCAATCCCTGGCTTCGGAAGCTGCTGTGCTGCTACCTTGGAAGAACCGTGAAATGGGAAACTATATTAGCAGCCATTATCAAATGAGAACCAGGCAGGGCTCTTGGAAAACACGGCCGAGCAAAGGCACGCATGGAATTCTTGAGTAAAGAGTGAAAGGCAGGCATGGCCGGCAACAGGAACGGTGCCGTGGTATCTTCATCAGGAGATCTATGAAAGGGTCTTCCAGGGAGTCAGGGCACTGGACTCCCTCATTTAGTGTTGCCCGCTCCGGCTGGTAGCAGATCTTGGCAAGATGGGGTCATGCCCGGGGTGGACCTTCTCATCACTGTCCTTCAAGCAAAGGGGCAGAGGTCACATGAGCAGACACACCTCCTCTCCTCCCTCTCTGTCTCTTCTAAGAAAAACATGCCAGTTGAAAATTATCTTGCCAAGAACTTGAGATCGGAGATCATACCTGTCAACTTTTTTCCTGGTGCCAGCCGGGATGGGAGGAGGCACGCAAACACAAACACCCGTCCACGCGCATGCAAACACACACACAAACACACATGGAAAAAGTTGACAGGTATGGAATAGTCGGCTCTGGCACGGGGGGGGGGAGCAACTGTGAGGACAGCAATTTGGGCCAGGAAATGGACTCAGGTGCTCTGCGACACAGACTTCGCAGCCCGCCCGCCGGCCTGCCTTGAGTGAACAATGTGACAATGCAGCAAAAAGGTCAATAGTATACGAGGCTGCATCAGCAGAGGTGTAGTGCCCAGATCAAGGGAAATTACAGTTGCTCTGTACTCGGCTTTGGTCAGACCTCACACGGCCATTGTGTTCTGTTCTGACCACTCCAGTTTCAGAAGGAGATAGACCTACTGAAATGTGTCCACAGGGGGATACTGTCTGCCCTTGTAGTCACACCCTTAAATGCTGAGCTTTGAAAAATGGTTATTTTGGTCTGGTACTTCCCATTTTCTGTCATCCCTGAAACTGTCTAGGGTATTTTGGATGCTGTAATCTGAAGAAGCAAAATGTCCAAGCTCCAGATAAAAGCCACAGTCTTACTAAAGTTTTCTGCACATTTTAATTTTATGCGTAGTTTTTTTCGGGTGGTCATGTGGTGTTTGATGTGCAGTTAGTGTCCTGTTGCCAGGGTACTATTTTTCTGCTCTGTGCCCGTCTCTACTTGCGTACTGCGGATCTTTTCCCTTTTTTCTGGGTTGAATTTCTAAGTCTCTGTCCAGGAAGTTGCAGAAAAAGGGGTACGAACCTAATTACTGCATATTTTAGAACATAAGAACATAAGAAGAGCCATGGTGGACCAGGCCAAAGGCCCATCTAGTCCAGCTTCCTGTATCTCACAGCGGCCCCACCAGATGCGTTTGGGAGCACATGAGACTAGCTATCTGTCTCCTGATACCAATCCCCTGCATCTGGCCCTTGAAGTACCCTGGTTTTAAGCCTGGAGATGAAACATCTCCATCATGGTTTGTAACCTGTGATGGACTTTTCCTCTAGGAATCTGTCCAATCCCCTTTTGAAGGCATCCAAGCCAGATGCCATGACTACATCCTGTGGCAGGGAGTTCCATAGACTAACAACACGCTGGGCAAAAAAATATTTTCTTTTGTCTGTTCTCACTCTCCCAACCCTCAGTTTGAGTGGATGTCCCCTAGTTCTGGTATTTTGTGAGAGGGAGAAGAGCTTCCCTCTATCCACTTTACTCATGCCCTGCATTATTTTGTACGTCTCAATCATATCCCCTCTCAGGCGCCTTTTTTCCAGACTAAAGAGCCCCAAATGTTTTAGCCTTTCCTCATAAGGGAGGTGCCCCAGCCCAGTAATCATTTTAGTCGCTCTCTTCTGCACCTTTTCCAGTTCCACTATGTCTTTCTTGAGATGCGGTGACCAGAATTGTACACAATACTCCAGGTGGGGCCTTACTATTGTTTTGTATAATGGCATTATAATGTTGGCTGTTTTATTTTCAGTCCCCTTTTTTATAATCCCTAGCATGGAATTGGCCTTCTTCACCACTGCCACACATTGGGGAGTCACCTTCATGGAGCTGTCCACCGGTCCCAGGACAGATCCCTGGGACACACCGCTTTTCACCTCTCTCCATTATGAAAATTTCCCATTGACACCTACTCTTTGTTTCCTGGATCTCAACCAGTTCTCAATCCATAAGAGGACCTGCCCTCTTATCCCCTGACTGTGCAATTTTCTCAGCAGCCTCTGGTGAGGGACTGTGTCAAAAGCCTTTTGAAAATCCAGATAGACTATATCCACCGGTTGACCCAAATCTACATGACTGTTGACCTTTTCAAAAAATTCTAAAAGATTTGTCAGACAAGACTTACCCTTGCAGAAGCCATGCTGATTTTCTCCCAGCAAGGTTTTCTGGGGTCGCACCTCATTAGAGAAGCAAATAATTGAGCTTTTTTAAGGGAAGTTTTTTAAACCAACCCATAGCGGTGGTTTAAGAAACTTTGGTGAAAGTGCGGTTCCGGGGGTGTGGTCGACTGGGACACTGATTTACTTCCCTTCACGGTTAGGATGCGATCTTTTACTGTGCAGTTTGCCACAGCAAAACTGTGCAGGAAACGCTGGTAAGACCGTGGCCAAAATTACACAAACCTGAAGTTAGACGCAGTAGGGCATTCCACCCCCCTCTGACACAGACACACATTGGTTTTTCACAGCTGACCATATCTTGTAAAGTCAAGTGGTATGTATACGTGGAAACAATAGCATGCAGTTAAATGGGAGCGGGTGTGTAGCTCAGCTAAACGCAAGGGTCTTTTCCAGATTTTTTTGGGGGGGAGCCCCCCTTCTTCCAGACTCGGCGGACTAAAGCACAGTAGCTTAAAGAGCAAGGCTTGGTGTGGTTACGGGCCAAAGTACAATCATAAGAGCTCCCAAAGACAAAGCAAACACTTAATTAGAACAAGATTTTTCTTTTAAAGGGGAAAGAATCAGATAAACATAAAAGAAAGAATTGGACACAAATAGCTGGCTGATTACACCACTCTTGGAAGGCCGAAAACAAATGTGGAGTTCCTGGCAAAGGGGGTAGGTGTCAATTTTTCCAAGAAGGATCAACCAGGCTGCCAAGGGTGGGGGTGGAGTGAAGGCTTGCAAACCCCTAAATAGCCCAAAGAACCAGTGTTTCTGAGTGGAGGGACAGATGCCATCCAACCTGGAGCATGGCCCCAGTCTCACGACGATTTTGCTGCTCTTTTGGCTGCGAAAGACTGCGCAGCAAAAGATCGTGCCTTCACTCCAAACAGCAGTATTTTGGTACCCCGGCCGAACACGCCTCTGGAAGTGCACTTTAACCGCAGCATTTTGTACCACCGCTAGGGGTTGTGTTAAAATACTTTTGTTATTGATGCACACTTTTTACGAGGTGTGATCCTAGAAAATTCGCACCAATTAGATTCATACCCCTTTTTCTGCCACTTCCTGCAGTTCTGCCTTGGTAATCGTTTATACTACTGAATTGGTGGCTTCCCGGCATGCTGGCACAATTTTTACTGCCGTTCCACCTGTAATTACAATCGATTTTAAGAAGAGAAACTGCTACCTGGCTGCAACGCAGGTATTCGCCACAAGGGAAAAAACAGGGGAAAGATGCGCAGTAAACAAGTTGGGATGGATGCAGAGACGTAAAATACTCCCCTGTCGTCGGGGCGCTAACTGCGCATCAAATGTCATGTAACCACCTGAAAAAATAGTAGGTATCATATTAGTAGTGAGACCAGGGCCCATGGTGTGTTTCCATGGCTCCACTAGGCAGGTTGTACAAGATTCAGTGCTAGAAGATCCCTTGGCTTAACGATGTAACTACAGTGGTGCTTCCTGTGAGCATTTTAACCCACTGTGTTTGTCCATTCTCCAGAGCTATAAAAACCAGACAGAAGCTAAGCTGCAAGTCAAAGTGGTTACTAAGATTTATTTAGAAAACCATGTGGTTAGAAGAGCCTGATTCTAGAGAGTTGAGCATGGGCTCAGTGGGAGCCCATGGTGTGAGGGAGGAGAGTGACGACAGCCCAGTCCTCAAGAGAGAAAGGTTAATGCAAGCACTATGAAATATTGATTCAGTCCCAAAGGTCTCAGGAAGAGCATGGCTGTGAGTAAGAGATTTGAATCAGAAAGAGAAGGAGGACTGAAGAGGGAGGATCTGCTGTTGCCAATTAAATTGCTAAGGCCCTTGCTAACTTAGCCTGTGTCTTACCAGAGTTTTCATCATATATAAATTCCCTGCGTGTTTTTGTTTCAGGCGGTCACATGGTTTTTAATGTGCAATTAGTGTCCTCTCTTCTGCATCATATTTTCGTATTCTGGTTCGGTCTCTACCTGTCTACCTCACATTTTGACCTTTCCGGCTCTAGTTTTCAAGCCTCCATGGTGATAAAGGGGAACAACTGATTTTACTGCATATTTTCAGGGTCCTGTCGTGATTACAAAAGCAAATAAGTAAGCATTTGCAAGCGAAACTGCTGTTCCAGGGGCATGGTAGGCCGGGACCAAAATTTACTTCTCTTCCTGGTTAGCACACGATCTTTTACTGCGCAGTTCACCACTGGGAAACTATGCAGAAAATGCTGGTAGGACCGCAGCCTTAGTTTAGATATAATGTATTTTCCCATCTATAAGACGACCCCCACTTTTCCAACCCAAAATTACAATTTCGCAACTGTGCTGTTCTTTGGCTTACTTCCATGTATAGGACTACCCTCAATTTGTAGCCTAACAATTTTAGACAAAAATTTAGTCTTATACATGGGGGGGGGGGAAATACTGTACTCCTTATCTGTTTGTGTTGAGGGGGCGTGAATCCTTACAGCAAATCCATGCATACACAATTGAACTGATATTTTATTCCATGGTTTTGAAGACTCTGCATGTGGTTCTTCTGTATTATGGCCTAATCCAGATGAGGAACACGTCTTGGATTTTTGTTCGAATTTTAATTCAAAAGGATGCTTGCATTTTGCGATTTCTACAAGCAGCTTCTGTATCGGTGGTGTTGCCAAGAGCGTGGGTGCATAAATGAAGTGGCATCGTTTTGTTGTTGTTCTAATTGCTCCTGTAATTACCAGCTATTGTTACCAAGTGGTAATTACAGTTATAACTGTCTGTGATACATCTGTGGATCAGAAGAGTCTCATGTTTTGATAGTTGTGTTTGCCAAGTCCATCAACAAATATCTGTAAGGGTACAAAAAAAAGCCTGCAGAACTTACATGCGTTGCATTAACAGGTTGGAGAAGAAAGGTAAGGCACACTGACCAAAACAGGGTGCTACCGGTCATTTCTTTACTTTGAGACAAGGACGGTTACTTCACATCCGTTTTGTCCCTGTAAGTGTTGCGCTTCGGACCGGTACAAAAAAATCTTACTTCTCGTCCGCCGTGCAACAGCTGAATTTTGTCTCGACCACGCCCCTGGAGTGGGATCAGAGCGTGGCCATACTGTACCTGGCGCTGGGTTGGGGAATTCTCTTGTCACATTTTTCCCTGTTCCTGTTCCAAGACAAGGGACCGTGTGGTAACAACTGTCACGCAACAACCAGTGTCCACCTAGTGATCAGCGGCTGAAGCGGCATTCAACATTAGTTTTCCTATAGGAAACACCATACAGCGCAAATGTTTATTAAAGAAAGTACTGAAAATTCTGTAGCATTGACGTGTAAATCCCAGAACACCAGTAAATTGAAATATCGAAAAACTTTTATTTATGATATTTTTAAAGGGTTAAGAAAGCAAGACAAATTCAGAATTTGTCACGGAACAAGACCGTGAAGTAACAGTTGTCACGAGACAAGTTGTCATGACCGTGAGAAAACAGAAACATGGACTAAACAGGGACAAAACCATGTGATTGCGACCAATGTTGTCACAGTACAAAACTAGTTGCGGAACAAGGAAGGACGTGAAGTGACCACCAAGGGAAAAGCAGAGGAACAGTCGATGGAAAGGAACAACTCAGACTGCTTGATCTCCTAGGTCTCTCTGGTAGACATTTATGACAAACAAGGGTTATGAGTTGATTCTCCTGAAAACTCTTCCAACACGGTTTGCTTCCAAAACTCTTCAGGTGTGCTCAGACTTGAAGGGGCAGGAAACTCATTGGCAAAGAACTGAGCTTAGGGGAAATGATTTTTATAAATCATTTCAACATGCCCAGTTGCTAGCCAGAGGCAAAAGGGGACATGACTGCTCCACACACAAGTGCCCTCCACCCTCTTCCTTCCCACTGTGTTGCTGAGGAACAGATCAATATCAAGCCAAATGCCTTTTGGACAACAACTCCCATAAACCCCTGCATGGCTGAACACCATGCTGGCTTGGGAATGATGGGAATGGTTGTACACAACAGCAGCATCTGTAAGTCCCGCCTCAGTGGCCCACTGGCATTCAAGACCTGTTGGGAAGAGACGGCTGAATAAATATGGGCACAAATTAAAATAACAAATTAAAATTTGCTAAAAATAGCAAATTTGTCCGTTTGAATGCGTATTTGTATTCCTTGCCAACAAATATAAATGAATGCATTTTTGGCAAATTTTTATGTGTTGAGTTGCCCACCCCCAGCTCCTAGAGAGACCAGAACCACAGAGAAGCTTTCCCTGACTTTCCTCTAATCCATCCACATTTTGTAAAGGTTAGGTTTTGGACATTTGCGTTATACACACAAAAATTGTACATTCATGATTCATGATTCACTGATCTTGATGAATCACAATTCAAAATTAATCACATTTTTTCTAATTTCTTCTTCTTCTTCTTCTTCTTCTTCTTCTTCTTCTTCTTCTTCTTCTTCTTCTTCTTCTTCTTCTTCTTCTTCTTCTTCTTCTTCTTCTTCTTCGTGTCTGTCCCACTTGGTGTTGGGGTCTGCTATTCTGTTTTTTGCCTTCCACTTAGCATGGCCATTGTCGTTGTCCAGGGTGTTCATCCAGTGCTGTTTTGGTCATCCCCTCAATTGGGATCCTCTGGCCTTCAGGGTGAGAGCCTTTTGGCCATTTTCCTCAACACATAAGATGTATCCAAACCATCACAGTTGGGTTTCATGCATCTTGACAGCGATTGGTGCAATGCCATATTTTGATCAGATGTCATTGCACACATGATTGTTTTGCGTGAGGCCAGAGATCCACTGGAGCAGGAGCCTCATGGCACAGTGTTTAAATGCCTGTACTGCAGCTAAAACCGTGCTCACAACCTGGGGTTCAATCCCAGGTAGCCGGCTCATGGTTGACTCAGCCTTCTACCCTTCTGAGGTCCATAAAATGAATATCCAGATTGCTGTAGGAGCAATGTGTAGCTTGCATAATTAAGCTGTAAATCACCCAGAGAGTACTTGAAGTGCTATGGGGCAGTAGATAAGCAGAACACTTTGCTTTGCTTTTTCTCCATGACACCAAGGCAACATTTAACTTCTTTAGTCTCCGGACAGCATTCCGCGACATCGAGTGCAGCAAGTTGCACATTGGTGTGACAGCTCTTTGACTTTTAATGGTTGTTGTGCTTTTTGTCGCACACAACACTGGATGCCGTATGCCATTTTAGCCAGCCACCGTTGATCCTTGATGTGACTTTGTGATTCAGACTTCCATTGGCTGTTGATCGTGGGACTGAGGTATTTGAACTCCTCAGTTCTTGGTAGGTCAAGTTGTGCCCAAATCTACTGTTGAAATATTGAGGCAGCAGAGAGGAATAGCAGGGTTGACTGTCACCAGCATTTTATGGAGAGAGATGGCCACAGACCTTTGGGGTTATATTCCCCTGTCACACCGACCTCTGAACATGCTGGATCCAACTCTCATCACTCCAGCTTACCCCACAGCCCACTAGAGCATTAAGGGTATGACTAAATGGCCAAATAATCCAGGCGTGAATTGGTCTACTCTAGATTGTGCAAAGCACGGTCACTTTGAGGTGTATTTATTTATTTATTTATTTATTTATTTATTTATTTGGCTTATATACCGCCCGTCTTCCCGAAGGAACTCCGGGCGGTTTACAACAAGAAGACAATATAACAATAACAGACAATTAAATAAAAAAAATTAAAACAGGTAACAAAACAGATAGCACATCACTTGGGGCAATCACAGCACCCAGACACGAGGAGCAACCACACCACACCTCATGTGAACCTATTTGGCCCTTTCTTCTTTTAAAAGAAAAAAATTATACAACAAAAACAGATCTGGTCCTTTCTTGTTCCTTCCTCCATGGAGGAGCAGGAGGAAGCTTTCAATTTGAAAAAATAATAAATCTAAGTAATATAGTGCAACAGCATTGCCTTAAAATGGATTTATTTTAGGAAAAAACACTCTCTCCATCCATGGGGGAGTGGAAGAAACTTTGAATTTCCCAAGATCATGGAACAGGCTTAAGGAAAATGTCTGTTTAAGTCATCTGCCTGAGTTTGATTGCGGTGATTATGCATGCTGGAACCCAGTGAAGCAACCCCAGCTGCACCCAAAACAACAACCGATAAAGCCTCCATTAACACTGAACTGAACTCACTCCTTCGGATTTTGACTGATCCCATTGACTCACCAGAAAGGTTACGTTACATGCAAGCTTCTAATGGAAGGTGAACCACTCCCTATCTTCATGAGTCCAGGTGTTATTTCTGCTCCTTAATTAGCTTTTCCAGACAACGGAAAACCGAAAAGGGTGGTGGTGGTGGGGAAAGTCAATTTCATGTATTCCTTTTTTTTTTTTTAATAGTCAGTACGAATTGCCAAGTTCCCCCCTTTATTGTATTGTTTGGGCTGCCAATTTAGCCTAGGAAAGTTTAATTAAAAATGGTTTCCAACGGAAGCTTTAAAAAAGAAACAACTTATGGAAATATTTCTAGTGAGGTCCTCCGTTTTTAATAAAAACTGTATTCTTTAAGCCCTAGAATTAGACCACAGTTTCTTTCTGGCTAGGGATGAACCCAGATCCTTTATTTAGAATGAACACCACATTCATATGCCCCAGCTTATTGTGTGGTTGGTGGATATTTTGACATGTGGGAAACATACATGGGTTTCTCATCAGAAGAGGTGCCTCCTGTTGCATTAAGGGAAGAGTCTTCCCCCATCTTTTGCCCAAACAAGGAAAGCTTTTAAAAAGAAAGAAAGAAAGAAAGAACAAAAATAACACAGGAAACAATAAAAACACAATCCTGGAGGCCCTGCTTCTTTGCATCGGGAGAATACCACAAGGAAGCAATAGGACCACATGGGGAACATCAGGTCTGGTTTGGGACATCACAGTTATTAGAAGGATGTCAGCAATACGGGATGAATCGAGAAGAATTGTGGGTTACCAGGATGGTAAAGGATCTGAACATTAAGCCTGTGAAAGCAATGGGTAGGTTTAGCCTAGAGTGGTAGTGGCAAAGTGGTAACCATCTTCAAATGTCTGAAGGACTGTCATGCGGAAGGTGAAGCAAAATCTTGTTTTTGCGAACTCCAGAAACTGAATTACTGTATTCAAATCAGAAGAGCTGCTGACTGAACATTACGAAGAGATGGAGGTTGAGTCATGACAACTGGGCTTCTTTTCAGGAGAGATCGAAACATTTCACTGCTCAACCAAACAACTTCATCCATCTGAGGAAAGCTAGTTGTGAGTCCTCCATTTTATAGTTCACTTTGATTTCATGTCACTCTGGTGTGAAATAAACTCTTAAGACATACAATGGCCTGAATAGGCTTGTTATGTGGACATTAGGCTCATTAGGTGGACAATGGCCTATCTTTACAACCTTCCCCAAACCCATAAAGCATGAGTCATTATCCATGGCCTTGCTGGTGGAGGTTTGAGGAAAACAAGGCCATGGCTAACGAATCATACTTTATGGGTGTTGTGAAGGTTGCAAAGGTGGGACTTTCACACACATTAAGCCATTGTCCACCCAACGAGCCTATTCAGACCACTGTTCATCTTATGAGTCTATTTCAGACCAGGGTGACAACATGTCAAAGTGGACTATAAAATGGAGAACTCGCAACTAGCTTTCCTCAGACTGATGAAGCTGCTTGGATGAGCAGCAAAACACTTGAATTTCTCAAGAAAAGAAGTCCAGTTGCTATGACCCAACTTCCAGATAAACTCACCTGGATGACTGAGAATCTTCACAGACATATTAAGAAGAGCTTCCTGACAGTAAGAACTGGTTGGAAAAAAAAAACAGGTTATTGCAGAAGCCCGTGGTGTCTACCATGTTCCACGCTGTATGGCAGTAACAACGGGTATAGAGAGCTGCCGCCATGCCATGGAGATGTGTATGCTCTATTGGATACTGGGTATCTGTCTACATGACCAAGTCACAAACAATGCTGCTGGATAGCCGCTAGGTATGGAATCAATAGCAGAGAAGATGAGAGAAAGGCGGCTTCATGGATATGGACATGACCACTGAGAGGCACCTTCCACCGTTGCCCGAACTGCTTACTGCCTGATGATAACCAATGGCTGGCGGTCATGTGAGAATCCAAAACAGAGATGGCAGGAGACTGTCAATAAGGACATGCAAATCAGATTATGACCTGAAGATGTGGTCAGTTGGGCAAAATGGTGTTTCAGGATCCGAAGAGCAGACCCTACACCTGCGGGGAAATGCTAGGCAGGGGAAGACGAGAAGGTGAAGCACCTGACAATCGAGCCTGTGGAACTCCCTGCCACAGGATGTGGGCATGGTATCTGGCCTGGATGCCTTCAAAAGGAGATTGGACAGATTCCTGGAGGAAAAGTCAATCACAGGTTACAAACCATGTTGGAAATGTGTCATCTCCAGGCTTAAAACCAGGGTACTTCAAGGACCAGATGCAGGGGAGTGGTATCAGGAGACTGATATCTACTCTCCTGCGCTCCCAGACAGATCTGGTGGGGCCGCTGTGAGATACAGGAAGGTGGACTAGATGGGCCTTTGGCCTGATCCAGCATGGCTCTTCTTATGTTCTTATGTTGTTATGATGGACAGCAGCCACGTGGGTGACCAAAACAGAGATGACAAGAGCCTGTCAATAAAGAGAAACACATTGTCTTCCTTTGTCCTGAAGATGTGGTTTTACAGCCCTGTTAAAACTGGGGAGAGAACTTGGTTTTCACTTTATTTGAAAGGAATGCGACAGAGGAATCTTTCGCACATCATATACCCCACGGGTCCAACAGGTTCTGTAGATTTCTGAAATAGTACAAATAGACGGAAAAATATGTTCCATCTGTGCTAACTTTTCAGGCCAAAACAGAAGAAAATAAAAAAATAAAAAAGACAAAAATGTTCTGGCATCGTAAAGACTCGCTGCTATATTAGCTTTTCGGGACAAGACCACTTCCTCACACATGTGGCAACTATTTATACATTTATATATATATCTATCAGAGATTGTAATTTGAGGACAAGCTGTTGACCTGGCAATGGTCACTTGGTGAGCACTTACCTATGACCGCACTTGACATTTGAAATGCCTTTTTCCTTAAAGACAAATTGCCTTAAAAATCACTGTCCACTTTTCAAATAGCTTTTTCTGAAGAGCCCCCTTGGCCATGCCCATTTTTTTTTGTTTTAAGAATTTTATTGGGTTATTAAGGGAGGAACAAAAGGAGAGGGTATGGGGGAGAGGAAGAAAGGGGGGGCCTTTTGGCTAAGATCAAGTGTAGTATCGGCCATGCCCATTTTTGTCCACTGTGTTGGTTTTTCTTGCGACGACCCCTGGGGGTGATTTTTTTTTAAAACCGGTTCCTGCACCCTCTTTTAAAGCAATTTGGTTGTATTTGCGGACATACTATGCTGCCTTTTTTCGCTTTCCCCCCCTGTTTCTGTCGTTTCCCTGTCGTAGTTTAAAGCGGTTCAGCCAAGTGCGAACAGGGAAGCCGATTGCTAACCAACCACTGAAGTGCAGACTGCCGAATCGCTGTAGCCACCACGTGACTGCACGAGGAGATAAAGCGATGTAAAACAAAAGCAGATGCTCAAGGAAGTGCGGTGTGAGAATTAAAAATGTACTTTGCTTTTGTTTTGTTTTACGCACCAGCCTTTTTCCCTACGAAGGAAGCTGACAAGGATTTTTTTCCAGGCTTGAAGCAGCTTAAAATGTGATAAATATACAGGAGTCCTCCTCCTTTGTATGTGCAGTTTCAATATACAGTGGTACCTTGTATAAAGGAATTAATTCGTTCCAAATGAAATTCTGTTAAGCAAATATTCCTTTATACACATTTCCCATAGGAATGCATTGAAAACAGAGTGATCTCTAATCACGACCATTTTTATGTTGTACCGATTCACCCCATAGGTGATTCTGTTAAGCAAATTTCCCCTACCTCTGGAATTTTTTATGTTGTACAGATTTTATGTTATACAAACTGTATGTTATATGAGGGCCCACTGTATTTTGGTTTCAGTTATCTATGGTTTAGCACATGTCATATATAGGCTTTGCTACTTTCTGCAGTTTTAGGTTTGGAACATATCACCCTTCAAATTCAAATAGATCCTCTTCCTATGACCCAGTAATAGGGCTGTGGTGGCTCAGTGGAATAAGACTTCCAAAAACTGTTGGCTACAAAGTCGGCAGCTCAGTGGTTCAAATCCCGGGTGCCACGCAGCGGAGTGAGCTCCCACTGTTCACCCAAACTCCCGCCCACCTAGCAGTTCGAAAGCATGTAAAATGCAAAGTAGATCAATAGGTACCACCGTAAAAAGCGGGAAGGTAAAACAGTGTTTCCTTGCAGCCATGCCGGCCACGTGGCCATGGACTTGCACAACACTGGCTCTTCGGCTTGAATACAGAGATGAGCACTGCCCCTAGAGTTGGACACGACTAGCATGCATGTGCCGTGGGAACCTTTACCTTTACCTTTACATGACCCAATAACCTATACAAAATAGCCTTGTCTGGCCTGTGCCCTGCTGGTTGGTTCGGTTTTGATTCCCATAGGTATTCCCCACATCTGAGGTTGAGGAAGGCTGGTGTACAACTGATACAGCAACGACTGAATGGCCGGCAGTGATGATGAATGGGCAGATTTTTTTTTTGTCAAGTCCCTTTTGATTCTTTTATAAAGACCGTGTTTCACTCGCCGCCACCCCTTTCTGAAACCAAAACAAATCTTTGCTTTTTTTTTTTTTTTGCTTTCTTGTCTGATTTATCCTAACATATATTTATCTGAGAAATAACATGATGAAATGGTTGCACTCAACAATAAACACAAGGTTTTCTCAATTGCTTGCAGTAAACAGAGTAAATTTCCCCCTTCTGTGTGTTCCCTTGAGTGGGGAGTGGGTTGATGTCTCTCCCCCTTCCTCCTCCTCCTCCTCCTCCTCCTCCTCCTCTTCATTTCTTTGACCCAGAGCTAAATAGCTGATCCTCTCCTGCCTAGCTTTCCTGGGTTGTGCTGGACCAGCGGTGCAGCCTTTTTAGGGGATCAGAGTGGCCGCATCTTTGATCCGATGTGTTTTGTGAATTCAAGGATGCAAAACACATGTCCCAACAGCACAAATATACGAGGGAAATCCGTCCCATTGCTGATGCTGCCCTTGGTACACACTGGAGCATTGTTTCTGTGAAATGACAATGCAGGGCTTTATTGGATTCTAAACATGGTTCCCCGCTCTGTGCAAGGAGGAGCTTCTTGGCAGAAAACCAAAATGACTTGAAATGACTCCTGATGAAAAGAAAAGAAGAAAGTGCGAAAGCAGGCCTGCAGTTGAACAGCAAGAAAATGGAAATGATGGCTCCAGAAGAACTACATAACATTAATGTTGACACTCAAGGAATTGGGATTGTTAGATATTTTGTAAGCCCCACTCCAATTGTTAGTCCTAATGGAGACTGCAACTGAGAAGTCAGAAGGCAGAGACTTGGAAGAGCAGCAATAAAGGTATAAGTGCATGTGGAGGGGGGACATTGAGTGCAAGTATGTAAAGCCCTATCAGAGCCAAGAGGGAGGAACGAGGAGCAAGTCTGCTAGAGACCAAGAACAAAAAGATCATCTGCACTCTTGCATTGCTATAATCTGTCTGGACAGTGAAGAAAGTTTAGAGTAAATCATACATTCATTTGAACTCTGGTGGCGGAGGAATGCTATATGGGTACCACGGGTCTCTCCCAAAACACATCAGGTTTCTAGATCAAATCAAACCTCTCACTAGAAGCCAAAAATGGCCAAACTGAGGATGTCATACTTAAGATGTGTTAAGACTTTCTGGGAAAGGCAATGATGCTGGGAGAAACTGAAGGCCACAGGAAAAGAGGAAAACCAAATACAAGATGGGTTATTGAGGACAGGACACTTTGGAGATCTCTCATTCATTGGGTCACCCTGTTTGAGCCTTTTCACACGACCCCTAAGATCCGCTGGCCACTTAAATTCGGACCAGAGATCTTAGGGGCTTGTCGCTCTTCCTGTGTCCCCACCCCTCCGCACTTCCTTGCTCCTGTCTGCGTGAGGGGAGGGAGGAAAAAAAAGGAAGAAAAGAACGTGGCTCACCTCCGTTCTGCCTCTCGCTCTTGCTGCGACAACATTCCAGTCTCTTAAGTAGCTCTTAAAGGGGTGGGAGCCAAAACAACAACAAACAGAAGCGAGGAGAGCCCTGCACTCACTATCTTTACACCGCATCAAGGACTTTTCACCTCCAGAGAGCAGGTACTTGAAAGGTGTGCTGGGACGTGCTAAAGTGGGCATGGTCGCACTTAATTTCCTGTAAACTCCGGAGCTGGTGGGGAAACATTTTTAAGCTCCGGAGCTGGAAGCCATTTGCCCCGGAGTTTAGGGGTCGTGTATAAACGCCCTTTGAAGCTCAGGTGGAACACCACCACCACTTAGGACTGCATTCAGAGTCAGCAAGGGTCAGTAAACAGGAATGAGATGGAGTCCACAGCCAGTCCAGGTCAACTGTCACATAGCTGGTGCTGAGCAGATTCGGAGCAAGGAGCCAGTTGTCAAAACCATAGAGCAGATACCTATCAATTCCAAGAGGGTCTACCGCAGCCTGAAGCGACAGAGAGGCGAGCAGGCCAACACCATTGCAGAATGTAACACAATTATATTTGTTGCTTCCAGATGTCTGGATTGAGTGAGGCTGGTCGCCCTCGGCCTGGACGCCTCGCTGCCCCAGCTGGTTCCACTTAGCCCCTCACGGCAGGTGCTTGACCTTGGAAAGGCCCACAGGGCCTTCATTGTTTTCTCTGTTCTTACACTTGGCATTGCTTTCCAAGGAGGGGGGGCATTTTTCACCCATCGGGCCACAGGCACTCTTGAAAAGAACAGGTCATCCCTGGCAGGGCTGTGTGAGCATCACCTCTCCCTAAATAAGAACATAAGAACATAAGAAAAGCCATGCGGGATCAGGCCAAAGGCCCATCTAGTCCAGCTTCCTGGATCTCACAGTGGCCCCACCAGATGCGTTTGGGAGCGCATGAGACTAGATATCTGTTCCCTGATACCACTCCCCTGTATCTGGCCCTTGAAGTACCCTGGATTTAAACCTGGAGATGACACATCTCCATCATGGCTTGTAACCTGTGATGGACTTTTCCTCCAGGAATCTGTCCAATCCCCTTTTGAAGGCATCCAGGCCAGATGCCATCACCACCTCCTGTGGCAGGGAGTCCCACAGACTAACAATGCGCTGGGTCAAAAAAAATTCTTTTCTCTGTTCTCACTCTCGCAGCCCTCAATTTGAGTGGATGTCCTCTAGTTCTAGTATTATGTGAGAGGGAGAAGAGCGTCCCTCTATCCACTTGACTCATGCTCTGCATTATTTTGTACGTCTCAATCATATCCCCCCTCAGGCACCTTTTCCCCCTCTTGTGCCCCTGGGAATGGGCACGCCGTTGAAGCGTCAAAGACCCCTTCAGCCCCGATTTCCTTTAAGAAGTTCTGGAGAGGAAGCATCCAGGACTCAGCCAACCTTCTCCCACCCCAGTTGTTAAGTGGACATGGGCTTGCACTGTTCCACTCTGCTCTGAACTAGCATATTATCTAAATGAAGGCCTTATACAATTAGCTTAGGATAATATTTACCATTGAGCAGCTGGCCTTCTGCACTGGCTTGGACATTCTGCAGAAGCTCCAGATGCCCTCCGGCCATATTCTGCAGGAGCTGCCAGCGTAAACCAAACCTTTTCTTTATGGTGGGAAGGTTTAATTGGACACAGATCCTCATTCCTCCACGATCAGTACAGCTTCGCTGGTGGTGCTCGGAATAAGACCTAGATTCAACATCTCAATAACATGGAAACGTCTTGTTCCTCTGAAGAACTTAATCGTGGTTTGGCCACCAGCCGTAGGGGCCCTTCGTTTTGTAGCATTTCCCATGGGGCCACACCTGGAGTGTGTCGATCAACAAATCTCTCTGCCATGCAACGATTTTTAAATGGGGGAGTTCTGGAGAAGTTAGGAAGGAGGGAACTCGTCAGTGAAAAGCAGAAGTAAAACAAAAATTAAAGATTAAAAACATTGTCACGCCTTCAGCACTACCTTTAAGACTGTATTTTTATGTGATCACACTAGCAAAATAAGTGAACCTCTCTGCTTCTTCTAGCTGCTGCTGTCTGAGTACAATTTCCCATATTGGAGACATGGCACACACATTCATAAACTCTGATTTCTTGGCACTTGGGGCATGCTGCAATTTCAGTTCATCTTCCTGAAGCAAAGCAATATCGTTGGCAAAATACAAGTTGCCAAGATAACTTTGGCCAGTCCAAAGGATGCCTGTCCTAGTATGTGTGTGTGTCTTCACATAATACAGTATCAGCTTATGGAACTCTCTGCCACAAGATGTGATAACTATAACTGTTTGGACCTATCAGTGCCTATAACCATCTCTTTCTCTACAGGTTGTCCTCTAGACTGTTTGATACTGGATCTCCAAGGTCTGTGAAGATTCTCAGTCATCCAGGTGAGTTTATCTGGAAGTTGAGTCATGGCTACTGGACTTCTTTTTTGAGAGATAGAAACGTTTTGCTGTTCACCCAAACAGCTTCATCGGTCTGTTTGGATGAACAGCGAAACGTTTCTATCTCTCAAAAAAGAAGTCCAGTAGCCATGACTCAACTTCCAGATGGATCTCCAAGGATTCACTCTGCAGTTGTACTTCCCTGCAACATTCTGGGAGTTCCTCTGGAGCATTCTGAGAATTCCAGTCCAACGTGTGTGATGGGCATTGGGTTGGAGAATTTCTTAGAAAAGCAATAATTAAGCAGTCTATACAGGGTTAGGGGTGGAGAAGATTATCATAGTCCTATGACCGCTGCTGTCCAACAACAAGGTCTTCCTTGCCTTTCCAGAAGTCCTCAGCTACTGGGAGATGTTGGCTTAGTAAGAGACTCAGTCCAGCAAAGAAATGTGGTGTACAAGAAGAAGAAGAAGAAGAAGAAGAAGAAACATGCCCACATTTTCTTAAAAATTCATAATGTGGAGGAAAAGCTTAATATCGCTGCAAAACTCAATATGATAACTATGCCTGTGTTGGTTGAGATGCCTCATAACCCTAGTAGGAAATGGCTTAGTCTTTCTGCTGACGTCAAGGAGTGTCATAAAAAACCTGCATGGATTCTGGAAACTTCAAGAGGATTATTAAAAAAGAAATGCAGTCTGTGGCTAAAATAGAAGGTGGCTACTGGGAAGATGTTTATTTTTAATAACAATACTTTCTGGAGCTGTAAAACTTTCTTTTGTTATTCTTGTTGTTCTGGCTGAAGAAACCAGGAGGAAGCCATAGAGATCACAAGCCTGAATGGCCCCTTTGATTATTATTTTTTTCCATTTTAAACCGTCTGCTCCTTTGACCACCAAGTTTAATAAAGCGAACCAATGGGGTATTTACTGCAGGCCTCATCTGAAAGTCTCCCTTTTCTGGGCTAGTTACAAGATGAAGTAATTTGGCATTTAATGAAAACACAGAACCCTACGTTTTTCCTTTAACAATGAGAACAATGGTACCTTAAAGACTAACTTTCATATTTTAATGTAATGTTTCGTGGACACGTCCACTTCTGCAGACGTATAGCAGCAGAATTAGGTGTGTAATATAATATTGCACTTCTGCAGACGTATAGCAGCCCCCCAGAGTTCCTACGGGAAGATGGGTGGGGTATAAATAAATAAATAAATAAATAAATAAATAAATAAATAAATAAATAAATAATTCAAGGGCCATGGCCATCCAGCCTGTGATTAAAAACCTCCAAAGAAGAAGACTCCACCATCTTCCGTGGCAGCATATTCCACTGCCGAACACCTCTAACCATCATGAGGTTCTTCCTAATATTGAAGTGGAATATCTTTTCCTGTAGTTTGAAACCATTGCTCCGAGTCCTAGTCTCTGAAGCATGGAAAACAAACCTGTCCCTTTTTCAATATGACGTCCTTTCAAATATTAAAACATGGTTCTCATATCTCCTTTCAACCTTCTTTTTCTAAGGCTAAACATTCCCAGCTCCCTAAGCAGTTCCTCATAAGACATTTCTTTCAGATCTTTATCATCCTGGTCACCCTCCTTTGGACCTGTTTGAGGTTGTCAACATCCTTTTTAAACTGAGGTGCGCAGAAGTGGACACTGTACTCCAGGCGGGGTCTGACCAGAGAAGAATAGAGTGGTACTATCACTTCCCTTGATCTAGAGGCACTATGCTTCTGTTGATACAACCAAGCATTGCATTGGCGTTCTTGGCCTCTTGGCCACCAGGTCACACTGCTGACTCATATTCAATTTATGGTCCACCCAGACTCCGAGATCCCTCTCACATGTACTATTCTCCAGTACAATGTTGATCTTTAATAACAATCCTTTCTGAAGCTGTAAAACTTTCATTTGTTATTACTGTTGATCCAGCTGAAGAAACCAGAAGGAGGCCAAGTCTCATCCTGAGGTTCAAAGCCCCGGAGTAACATGTGTAGGTGGGAGGGTGGCGGAAGGATGATTCATGCAACAAATCCAAGGCGGTTACTTCACGTCCTACCTTGTTCCGTGATTACGTTTGTACCGTGACAGCGTTGTTCGTGGTCACGTGGTTTAGCCCCGGTTCAGTCCCTGTTTCCGTTTACTCTCGGGCGTGATTACTTGTCTCGTGACAACTGTTACTTCATGGTCTTGTTCCGTGACAAATTCAGAATTTGTCTTGCTTTCTCAACCCTTTTTTAAAATATTGTAAATAAAACTTTTTTGATATTTGGATTTACTGGTCTTCTGGGATTTACACATCAATGATACAGAATTTTCAGTACTTTCTTTAATAAACATTTGCACTGCAGGGTGTTTCCCATAGGGAAACAAATGTTGAATGCCGCTTCAGCCGCTGACCACTAGGTGGACACTGGTTGTTGCGTGACAGTCGTTACCACACGGTTCCTTGTCTCAGAACAGCAACCAGGAACCCACCGTGACAGGAGAATTCCCCAGTCCAGGGGCAGGTACGGCTTGTCACACTCTGTTCCTGTTTCCGGGGGTGTGGTTGAGACAACGTTTTGCTGTCACGCTATGGACGTGAAGTAAGTTTTTTTTTAGTACTGGTCCCAAATTGGACTGCAAGGAGGGATGAACGGGATGTGAAGTAACTATCCAAGAAGCAAGACCAAGGAAGAGAGATAGGAATTGTGTTGGGACTCCCAGTTCATATGACTATTGCCCATGCTGGCCCATGAAATTCTCTAGGGCTTGTTGTTGAAAAACTTACTTCTCCAAGGTATCTGTTGTGTGTTCCTTGACTCCAGTCCTGGAGGCATTCAAGAGAAAATTAGACAACCATTGAGCAGGGGGTTGGACTCAATGGCCTTTGAAGCCCCTTCCAATTCCATGATTCTCAGATTCTTGGATTCCCTGCATTTGGGACCTTCAGCTTTCCCTCAGTTTCCTCAGCGTACCCCTCAAAGTAGGGTAGACGGTCTTCTCCCATTCCTTGGGTTTTCCTTCCCCCTTGCTCCCTCAGCCCTGCCACTAAGACAAACTTCCTTTCCCTCAAAAGGAAAGCAGGATCTTTGCAGCTCTTCGCTTTGACAGACCGCAAAAAGAAATAACTTTACAATAAAGGTTTTAACAGGCCCTCCGCCCTCCAACATGTTTAAGTAAACTCCGTTTCTTATTCCAACTCCCAAAAATTCAATTTGTTGGTGGTATAAACAGGATATGCCATTTTCTTTTAAAAAATCATAATAAAATGCGCTCGGAGAGGGCGATATTGCTGTCTCTGAATGTTGAAGAGGCAGCGGCAACCTGGGCAAATCACATCCCGTTGCATTCCTGTATGATATTAAAAACCCAGTAGTTAATCAGAAGCAGATCTGAGTTCTCCCACCCACCCATTTCCCTTACATTTATTTTTGCTGCAGTTGCTTCGTGGAAGTTATCAGGAGGTATTTGGTGTTGTGGGGGGGGGGGATCTCTCCTTCAAGGAAAGCTAAAATCACAGTAGCCTACCAAGTGCCTGTGTCGGAACATGCAAACCTTAGCTTTTGGGGAATGTACATTTTCTCAACTCTTTTATTCATATATTACTGTTGCCACATACTGTTAAGTCACTGCTGGCTTATGTCAACCCTGTGACTTCCAAAGGTTCCTACAATTAATTAGCAGTCCTGCCCAGGCTTTGCAAATAGAGACGGGCACTTTTTTTTTAATAACAATTCATTCCAACTCATGATTTGTCAAGGTTTGATGAATTACAAATAATGAATTTATGATTTTTCCTTCCTGACAAGTTGCTGAATTGATTCCTCAATTCACTTTTGCTATTAAAACTCTATAAAACTCCCCTCTGCAGGGACTTAGAGAGACCAAAATCTACTAGTCTTGAAAGTTACATGAAGTTTTGTTGGTTGGTATTCGTCGGTGCCATCGATTCAGATGAATACGAATCGACAAATCAATGATTTTTTTATTAATGTTGCAGTTTGTGCCTAAGAGGTGACCTGACTGAAGTTTATAAAATCCTTCATGGTACGGGCAAAGTAAATAAGGAAAACCTGTTTTCTGTATCACACAACACTAGAATTAAGGGACACTTCATGAAACTTTTGGGTGCTAGATCTCAACAAATAAGAGAAAGTACTTTTTCACCCAGAGGATCACTGGTCTGGGGAACTCCCTGCCAGAAGAAGTGGTGACAGCTGTCAACCTTGACAGCTTGAAGAAAAGATTAGACAAGTTCACGGAGAACAAGGGTATCAGTGGCTATCATTATGGATGCCTGAGGATAACCTCTGGGTTGGTGTGATAGGGAGGATATCTCTCAATGTCATTTGCAGGGAATCATAAGCAGGTGAAGACATCTGCTTGGGAATACCCTGAAACAAATGGTGAGCCACAAATTGTTAGTTTTGAAATAAATTGTGTGGTGTACATTCCCCACCCCCACCCCATCCTGCACGAGGTCTTTAAAATTGCCTTCTCACATCTGGACTCTTTCCCCCCCCAGGTGGACTACAAATCCCCTAGTAAATTTATTAGTTGGGGTTGATGATTCTAAGCAAAGTGAAAATCATTAATGGTACATAAAGATTATGTGTTGTCCTAACCAGGTTCTTAACTAAACGTTTAAAGAAAAAGCATGCAAATTTTCCCCTTTTTGTTCCCTCCTGTCTCCTCCTGCTTCTATTTATCTTTTTTAAAAAGTGGTAGTGCATCCACACTGCCCTGATACTCTTAATTTTTTATATACTCCCTCTTCCCTGCCACAGAGTTGAGGAAGTGGGATAGTCTGCACACTTGCTGTAAGTCTAAGATGCTCTAACGGTCTCTGTCTTCTCCACCTCCGTATTTTGTCAGAGTAGGTTTCCTTGGGATGGGGTCAATGCAAGGTTTGTTGTTGTTGTTGTTGTTGTTGTTGTTGTTGTTGTTGTTGTTGTT